>CAUOFW020006336.1:155339-190492 GCA_963454935.2 Ilex paraguariensis
CCACCACCACCACCCCCACCACCGTCGCCGCCCCTCACCACCACTGTCGCCCCCCACCATCGTCGCCGCTGCCACCATTACCACCACCACCGTCTCTGCCACCACTACTACCACCACCATCACCGTCACCGCTGCTAGCACCACCACAGTTGCTACCACTACCACTACCACCATCGTCGCCGTCACCACCACCACCATCGCCGTCTCCCTTGTTGCCACCACCGCCACCACAGTCATTACCACCCACCACAACCATTACCGTCTCCTACCACCACTACTGCCACTGACGACCTCTCACCCCCACTATAAATCGATGCTTAAATTCCTTTATCTATTCTTTATATTTGTGATTTAATTTTGGATATGAATACAAATATGTTTATTATTTACCATTTTTTATTACTTTGTGCCTTCAGGCACAAACNTGGATATGAATACAAATATGTTTATTATTTATCATTTTTTATTACTTTGTGCCTTCAGGCACAAGCAATAACTAGTAGCTTAATAAAACATCAACATTTCTAGAAGTTAACCAATATTATACATATGTTTACCCCTCACTGAAGGATATAAGTAACTACTCACAACCCATTACTCCAGACAAGCAAGGAGTGTGGGTAGTTTTCATTACAATAGTAACTAAAATACCAACTCAGATACTTCTTTCACAAAGAACAACTGGAATACAAACACCTTTATTATCAGTTAAGACAAAACAAATGGCGGCAGTTCAATTATCCAAATATAAAGATAAAACAGAAATGTAGAAATACAGAGTTTTGGCTGGAGAGTAGGTCGCATCGGATTTGGAATATTTCTATGAATTTCTTTCTTTTCTCTTTCTTTTTTCTCTTCTTCTCTATTCTCTCTTGGAACTCCACTCTCTGGCCAGCTCTCTCTGAAGAAGGCCATGCATGACCTATATATATAGGAAAAAAAGAAGCGGGAGGTGAAGGATAAAGATTAGCCATCAAGAGCCACCGTCTGGATGCCCCTCCACCATNATTTCTATGAATTTCTTTCTTTTCTCTTTCTTTTTTCTCTTCTTCTCTATTCTCTCGTGGAACTCCACTCTCTGGCCAGCTCTCTCTGAAGAAGGCCATGCATGACCTATATATATAGGAAAAAAAGAAGCAGGAGGTGAAGGATAAAGATTAGCCATCAAGAGCCACCGTCTGGATGCCCCTCCACCGTCCAGACAGTGGTGCATTGCTGTAAAATTGATCCTGATCTTCATGTTGTGCTGGCTATTTCTTGGTTGATTTACACTTTGATCCCTATTGATTTCAAGCTTTGACACATTGCCCATTAGCAATTTTCAACAATTCCACATAAAACCTTGAAATGTCAGACATTACATAGATAAAACCCTAGTTTCCACACAAACCCTAATAAACAGTTTTTAACTATTTTATTTTACTAAGTTATCTTATTTACTCTAATTAATTCACACACTAATTAGGGTTAATCAGTGAAAACCAAAATGTAAGACTAAATTTGAAATGAACTTGTAATAAATGACATTAAAGATACTAAATAAAGCTTAACCAATTCTTACAAGAAGTAACAAGTCAATGTACGGAAGAATATGCAAAAATATTAACTTATCTCTCTGGAACTTCATCTTTTTCCCACGGGGCTTCTTTCTCTCTATTGCAATGTGTATCAATAATGTGTAATTGAGCTTGCCAAAAACGTCCATGGAGCCTCTAGGGTCTGTGTGATGGATCTCTCATCCATAGGGGGCTGAAAGGATGGTGTGGGCAGGCTAGCACAGGCCTAGCCTGCACTCCCAGGCTTCACCCATTGTCTTCCTCCTCATTAATGTCCAAGGGCTCCAAAGTCCAAGCTAGGGTTGAGGAGGGGATGTCTATATGTAAGGAGTGTCAAGGACAAGTGGGAGACCCAATGGTGGTACCCCCAAAGTTGTAGAGCTTGAGTTATAGATTTTGGCACATTTAAGTAAAACCTACGAGTAGGTCGATGGAAACCTACCGATAGGTTTTACTCCAGTGAGCAAAACCTATCGGTAGGTTTTCGGTAGGTGCAAGTCCAGTAGCCAAAACCTACTTGTAGGGCCTACCGGTAGGTTTTTACTTCTTTTGTTGATTTCTTGGTTCCTCCACCTTTCAAGCTATTGTTAAGCCACCATTTCATCTCCAATCATCTCAAACACCATGATAGGGTCTAACAAGCACCATTTAAGCACCTTTACTTGCAAACATACTGAAACTCCATTAATAGCTTAAACATTGCAATTCCACTCATTTTAATGGCAAAAACAAGTATAAAAGGGATGCAAATGTACATAGGATATGCAATATTTTGTACTAATCACACCCCCTAACTTGAGCTTTGCTAGTCCCTAGCAAAGTTTATTTTCAAACCAACGAGTATGAAATTACAACAATCCATTTACATAATTAATTCATCAAACATTCAAAATATAAAAATCACAATGCAATTGATGAAATGAACCAGGGCAAGATGGAACAACAACTATGGTATTTCATTAATTACTTTCAAAATTGCAGTACATGGAGATAGAGTTCAAAAAGATACAAAATGGCCTAAAGTTCCTAAGGATTCTTCTACTAGGCCAATGACTCCACTCCTAGGCTATGTACAACCCTATTCCAAAATGACAAAAACAATAACATCCTACTCATCGTCTCCATCGCCATCGTCATCAACATCATCACTCCCATCATCATCCTCCTCAGAGCCCTCATCCTCTTTATCATCATTGTCCTCCTTTGAGTCCCCCACCTCAACTACAGTGGAAGTTGAGGGGACAGAGGTGGAGGGTCCAGCAGCTGGAGGTGGTGGTCCACTTAGGATTAACTCGCCAGAGAATGTGTGCTGAAATAATCTAGTCATCATTGTAGAGATCCCAAAAATTATCTCCACTAACGCATCGAGGCGCTGAGATACTAAGCTCTCTAGTGCAAAATTAGATGGCCCAGGGGAAATAGGCTCCACAGAGGAAGGTCCTGCGCCAAACGACTTCGGTCTCCCAGCCTTAGTACGCTCACCCCGGCTCATCGCCGTCTTCTTACTGCTTCTAGCCTTCCATATAGCCCTGATCTCAGGTGGAGTGATCTTGTCAAAGGCATACCCCTTTACCTTGAAATGATCGCACATGCGGGTCACCAAGTTTCCAAAAGGGAGGTTCGCCTTTGGCTTTCTAGTCTTGGCGAACATATAAAAAGTGCAAAGTTGATGGCCTTCCCCGACATCACTACATCCAAAAGGGCAAGTTTTTCGGTGTTTGAGGCTTGCAAGGGGCTTGTTTATCATCCGGCAAAGTTGATGGCCTTCCCCGACATCACTATATTGTAGAAGGTTGTTTATCATCCGGTATAAATGTTTGAGGCCTCCGACTTGGACCATTCCCCTAAACTGAGTCAGGTCCACGTACATCAAAGTCACGTATTCTGGGATGTTCTTGACCCTAGTGATGTTATGTGGGTACACCGAGGTGGAGGGAGGTGGTCTCTCATACGTTAATAAGGTGGCGATCACAGTAGGGGTCACACCAAATGTCTTGCCTCTTATGTTCGTTTTCAAAAACTCAAACTCATCCACTACCGTGAGCTTTTGGTAAAACTCCTGACATAAAGAAAAATTAAACCCATTCATAGGCTCAAACCAAAATCCAATCTCATGGGCCTCAATGATCCTCACAACTGCGTTGGTTGGGCCTAAGGAAATCCGATCATTGGATGCTTTGGTACCTAGCATTGTTCCTTGCCTTCTTCTGTCACTCAAAACGGTCTCCATTAGACCCTTCCCCACTCCTCTTGCAGGCACTTGCACCCTCGGGCTATGCAGAGCTAGGCTCGGTGCGCTTGATGCGGGCTATGCATAGCAACAGTTCCCCAAATAGTAGGAATGACAAAAGTGCCAAGAACACACCCTCAATTGGGTCCACAATGTCTTAGAATATCCTCCCATTGTGAGCCATTGCAAAGATTTTGGAGCTTTTGAAAAGATCAAAGGAGATTAGGGCTTGTGAAATTTTCGGCAAAACTACGGTTTCAAAAGAGGAAATCTTCAAATCTTTACTAAAAGCCACTAAATCAACATACTTNGCAAAGATTTTGGAGCTTTTGAAAAGATCAAAGGAGATTAGGGCTTGTGAAATTTTTGGCAAAACTACGGTTTCAAAAGAGGAAATCTTCAAATCTTCACTAAAAGCCACTAAATCAACATACCTAGTAGTGAGAATTGAGAGATTAATGGAATAGGTGTGGGATTTGGGAGTTTGGAAGTGCTTTGAGTGGGAGAGGAATGCTGATGAGTGCAAAATATTGCATATTTGAAGGCCTCATTACATGCATTTTAATTCAACTTTTGCATTTAAGTACTTAGAGTTAGCCGAAATTATGAATAATGTTGATATTTTGATGTTGCATGTATTTATAGCATAAATCATGTATTTTGGAACCTTGCAACTATGTTGGATGTGTGGTGAAGATATGGACACATTACATGAGGATTTGGAGGCTTAGAAGTGAAGAAATCAAGGAGGTATTGGTGTTTGGTAACAAAGGCACCAGCACTAGCATCATCTGGTGGAAGTACCTCGGTTTTGATCCATTTTGACCACGATCCACTCCAAATCTAGAAATGTTTAAAACATGACAGTTGTAGATCTGGATGTCTTCTATATGGTGTCAAAATATCAGCTTAATCCAATGGTTGGATCAAAAGTTATGCCAATTTTATAAAAACTAGTCCAGAGTAGGCAACCTACTGAAAAGACCTACCTGTAGTTTTCACTCCAGTAGCCAAAACCTACCGGTAGATCTTTAAAAACCTACCGGTAAGTATTGTCTAGAATGCCCAGAATGTCTGCAACTTATCTCCAACTTGTTTTGGGGTCCCACCTACACTTGTCCCACATTTTTCTTGACTTCTCTTACACATTTACATGCCTCCTACACCCTACTTGAAAACTTGGAAGGCTTGGGCATTAATGTGGATGGGAGAAAAGGGGTGAAGCCTGGGGAGACTTGTCCTAGCCTACACCACCCATTCATTCAGTCCCCTATTGATGGGAGGCCTTCCACACAGCTAGAGGGACCTTCAATGGACAAAAATACAAGGCTTTCTCACCATATATTCAGTATTCAACAAGTTTTAAAGTGGGGTGGCTACATAAGCCTAGGAGTAGTTCAATGTAGAAGATGATGAATAGTGATTAGAAAGCTTATGTTTTTGCATTTTCCTCTCCATTCCGGTTGTAGTAAGTTTTTAATCTTTTGTAATCTTTAACCCTAGCACCTTAATGTCATTTACTTCAAGTTTATTCCAAGTTTAGTTACATGTCTNGACCTACCTGTAGTTTTCACTCCAGTAGCCAAAACCTACCGGTAGATCTTTAAAAACCTACCGGTAAGTATTGTCTAGAATGCCCAGAATGTCTGCAACTTATCTCCAACTTGTTTTGGGGTCCCACCTACACTTGTCCCACATTTTTCTTGACTTCTCTTACACATTTACATGCCTCCTACACCCTACTTGAAAACTTGGAAGGCTTGGGCATTAATGTGGATGGGAGAAAAGGGGTGAAGCCTGGGGAGACTTGTCCTAGCCTACACCACCCATTCATTCAGTCCCCTATTGATGGGAGGCCTTCCACACAGCTAGAGGGACCTTCAATGGACAAAAATACAAGGCTTTCTCACCATATATTCAGTATTCAACAAGTTTTAAAGTGGGGTGGCTACATAAGCCTAGGAGTAGTTCAATGTAGAAGATGATGAATAGTGATTAGAAAGCTTATGTTTTTGCATTTTCCTCTCCATTCCGGTTGTAGTAAGTTTTTAATCTTTTGTAATCTTTAACCCTTGCACCTTAATGTCATTTACTTCAAGTTTATTCCAAGTTTAGTTACATGTCTTTGATTTCACCATTGTTGTTTTAAGTTTTCTTCATTTTCATGCTTTAAAATGGGTATTGAATATTTTTCTTCTTAGTTTATTTTTTCTTGTATTAATTCAAATTCCATGCTTCATTTCTTCATTATGTCCATTTACATTATGCTTGTCTTTCATTATATCATGAGTAGTTAGATTTAAGTTGGCTAATCCAAGGGAAAATTCCTCTTAGGAATACCATTTCAACTCATTTTCTTTCCTCCTCTCGGTGTACGATGGTTCGGTTTGACTGGGTTGAGAGTGGATGTGGTTGTGAGTTTTTGATATCCCGTAGGCCTAGTCACTGGTTATGCTTGGATCCTCACCACCATTTGGTTGTGAGTTCTTGATACACCGTAGGCATTGTCATGGTGTATGCTTGAATCCTCACCTCCATCTCGTCCCTAGCTTCCCATGAATCAATCATTCATCTGTGCACCATTGGAGGAAGGCTTTGAGTTGGTTTGACATCCCCATTGGAATGAACCCTTTGGATTAGCCAACACTTATTTTTCTTGCATTTCCATTCACAAACTCCAATCACCGAAACTCAAACAAAGATTTTACACTTTTCCTTTTTAACAAAATCACCTTCACACACTTGAACTTTCCTTCTCTAAGGAGACGAGCTTGAAATACTTTTCCAAGTAAAACATGACAAGCAAAAGACTCCTTGCGCTTGGGGAGCACTTTTGTTCACACACGCACATTCATTACACATTTTTTTCATTTCATTTATCCTCCCATTTTCTTGTCCTTTCTTCCGACATCATTCCAAGGGAGAGTGACACTCCTGTTATCCATACACTACACATGCTAAAGATTGATGTTTAGAGGTTAGGAAACTACAAGGAATTTTGTCAAGCAAATGCCTTAGGGTTTGTAAGTGAGGAAGACAATGAATAGTTTCCCCGAAAAAATTCGATTAAAAGCCCTAATTTTGGCATTCTGGGCAAAATCTACCGGTAGGTCAATGGAAACCTACCAGAAGATTTTACTCCAGTGAGCAAAACATATCAATAGGTTTGCGGTAGAAGCAGAACCAGTGGCCAAAACCTACTGGTATGGCCTATTTATAGGTTTTCACTTATTTGCAAAATAAACCTTCTACTTATCCAAATCACTTCCACTCCATTTCATTTTAAAGCCTACCCATTCTAACACCCTATAAATGACCTCTCGTCCGCCCAAAACATGTGCTACACTTATAAACCACAATTTGAACCATCATGCCCCAAGTTATTACCGAAATGCAACATGATTTAAAATTTTGATGCTTTCAACAAACAAGGCATGGATTTTTACTTTTAACTACCAAAATGAACACCCACAACGTAAGACACATAAGCAAATAACAAGGGCATTCCCAATTCATTCAAATATCAAAAACTTGAGCAATATTCCCCTATCCTTTAAGCATAAGGCTACGAAACACGTTGTTCAAATGCCCAAATCAAGCACACATGAGCATCACTATAGCCTCAAATACTAGTCTAGAGTATGCACCTACACATTCATTTTCAAACTTTTGTGTGTGTGAATTGGATAAGTAATTTGAGCATTTACACAAAAAATTTCAAATTTAGAAGAAAATGCAAAAACTCACCAAAGGTCTCTCTTAACAATGAATCACACTCTAGCTATCCTACCATGCACTCCATGTGTAGTTGTGAGATAGAATCTTGTGCACAAAATAAAGTATGCTCACATGAAATCCAAAAAATGAAGTTCATGCATAAAAAATGAAATGACATAATCTCATGAAGGGAATGCTAGGGCATTAGGTAGCAAAGCTAACTCCTCTTTTTCTTTACAAGTATGAATCCCCCATGCTTCTCTAGATCATTTGAGACTTTCACGGGTTATAATGGGGCCTTGGGGCAATATTGAGGCAAAAAAAATTGAAGGATATAGGATAACAAAAAGGGTTCTTCCGAGTGAAAGACTTTTATTTCAAAAGCATCTCCCTTTTCGTGGGATTTTTTAGTCCAAACCCATCACCACACTCTTTATTTCCTTTCTTTCTTTTCCATAACATTTTCCTTTTCTTTTGTCATTCTTTTATTCTTTTCACCCTTTATTCTCCTTTTCTTGGATTTTCATTTTTTTTCAATTCAACTCTTTGAGTTTCAACTTTTCATTCATCCCTTTTGTTTGGGCTTCCACACCATACCTCCTTTTCTTTTACGATCATTCATACTCAGCACTAGGAACAACCAAGGTGAGGCAGATTTTATCATTTTGCACTGAGTTGGTCTAATGTGTGGCATGAAAACGAATTTACAATTAAGGCTCAATCACGGCACTAGTGATAAAATTTTCATAAGAAAAAGGGCAAAGGCTCAAGGTAAAACAAAGATGACCTAAGATCATATCTAGATAGATACAGGTGTGCATTGTACATATTAGGACAAAGTCAGTCTACTACCCAAATGCACCAAGCCAAGATAAGAATAATGAGATTATTGAACAAATTTAAATTTTGAAAAAATTGTTCATCGAGTAAATGTAAATTCCCTCCAAAAAGGATTGACACTAAAACTCTCATGGGTCCTTACTCATCTCCATTATTTATGTCAAGCCTAAAATATGAATTCAATATGTAAATTGTCAAAAGCAGATACATATGTGATACTCACACATAGGATGAATTTTTATAATATGCTCATGTGCTCAAGGTTCAAACAAAGATCAACATATCTACAAACCCAAAGTACTCTTAATAAGGGAATACAAGTCAACAACATTATATTTGACAAAAAATTTCAAAATTTTCACATAATTTGTAACCATTATGAACAAAAATTTGTATGATATGTAAAAGGTGATTTTTCACCACAAAAATTTTTATTATCAACAAAAATTCTCCACAAACATTGGTGTATCATGCAAATGGTGCACCTCACCCCCCAACTTGATTCTTGCATTGTCCTCAATGCAACAAAAGGGATATATTATGTAATGAAGGACTGTAAAAAGATGAGTAGGGTTAGAGAACACCTCGTAGTTGAGCTTTGACAAAATACCAATATCTGCGACTAAGAAAAGCAACACTACACGAAAGGATAAAGAAAGTAACATGAGCAGTTAAAGTAAATAAAAATGAATGTACACTAAAAACCATAAGAACAGTTACTCCTCCAACAAGTCTGAGCACATTGGATCCTTGAAATCCTCCTCCACTCCTTGTCCTTAAAAACCCTCAAAGAATGGCTTAAGTCTTAGGCCATTGACCTTGAATATCTTGTCATCCTTGGGGTTTGTGACTTCCACGGCTCCGTTGGGGTAGGCCACCTTGACAAGATAGGGGTCATCCCAATGGGATCGAAGTTTACCTTGAAAAATTGAGAGACGAGAGTTGTATAAGTGCACTTTTTGGCTGGGCTCGAATGATTTCCTCACGATGGATTTGTCATGAAAGATCTTAGCCCGCTCTTTTGAAATTTTGGAGCCCTCATACGCATCTCTTTGAATCTCTTCCAACTCATTCAGTTCAAGTTTCCCATGCCTCTATATTACNATGAAAGATCTTAGCCCGCTCTTTTGAAATTTTGGAGCTCTCATACGCATCTCTTCGAATCTCTTCCAACTCATTCAGTTCAAGTTTCCCATGCCTCTATATTACTCTCACCTCCATGTCCACACTCAACCCAGTCAAACTGAATCAACGTACACTATGAGGAAGAAAGAAAATGAGTTGAAATGACATGTCCAAGAGGAGTTCTCCCTTGGATTACCCAACTTAAAATCTAGCTAATCATGAAAGCAAAAAAGAATTGTATAATGTAAAGAGACATAATCAAGAAATGAAGATTGGAACTTAGCTTAATGCAAGAAATCTTAAACTATGAAGAAAAATATTCAATACCCATTTTAAAAGCTTGAAATGTAAAACTTGAAAGCAACAATGGTGGATTAAAGAACATGTAACTAAACTTGAAATATACATGAAATAGATAAGATTAAAGTGCAATAGTTAAGGATTACAAGAGATTTAAAGTTTACTACAACTGAAATGGAGAAGAAAATGCAAAAACATAATCTTTCGATTTCTACTATTCATCTTCTTCCTTGGAGCTTTCTAAGCTTAGGTAGTCTCCCTCAAAATCTTGTGGAATGTTGAATATATAGTGTAGAGAGACTTCAAATTTTGTCCATGAGGCTCCCCTAGCCTATAAGAGCAGACCTCCCATCAATGGGAGGTGATTTGATGCATTAGACATGCTAGGAAGAGCTTAGCCTGCACCCATCATGGCTGCCTCATTAATACCAGTGCCTCCAAAGTCTTCAACTAAGGTGTAGAAGGTATGTATATATGTAAGGGATGTCAAGGGAAATCTGGTAGAATCAATGGTGGGACCCTCAAGCAAGTGGAGCATGAGTTGTAGGCTTTCTGGGCAAAACCTTCCGGAAGGTCGATGCAAACCTTCCAGAAGGTTTATTCCAGTAAGCTAAACCTTCTGGAAGGTCTTCCGGAAGATGACAGCTCAGGACCAGTTTTAATAGAATTGTCATAACTTTTGATCCAACAGTTGGATTGGGCTGAACTTTTTATATAATACATAAAACATCTAGATCTACAACTCTCATGTTTTTCAATTTTTTATATTCGAAGTGAATCATGGTAAAAAAGTGAGAAAATAGAAGGTCATGTTTTGCACTTTTTCAATTCCAATGGGCTAAACCTTCCAGAAGGTCAATGAAAACCTTCCGGAAGTTTTTCTTTCAAATGCATTTTTTCTTGATTTCTTCNACAAGAGTCTTACAATAAAATACAAGTGAAACAATGGAAGAAAATGCAAAAATCCTAGTTTTCTATCTACTATTCATCATCTTCCTCCTTGGAGCTTTCTAAGCTTAGGAAGCCACTCTTCAAAATGTTGTGGAATACTAAATATATGGTATGTTAGAGACTTCAAATTTCATCCATGAGGCTCCCCATAGCCTATGTGCAGGCCTCCTATCAATAGGAGGCTGAGTTGAAGCTTTGACAGGTTGGGAGGCATGTAGATGTGTAAGGGATGTCAGGGGACAAGTGGAAGAATCAATTGTGGGACCCCCGAGCAAGCGGAGCATGAGTTGCAGGTGTTCTGGGCATTTTGGGCAACACCTTCCGGAAAGTTTTTGTAAACATTCCGGAAGGTCGATTCCAGTAGACAAAACCTTCTGGAAGGTCTTTCGGAAGGTGACAGCTCAGAATCACTTTTAGTAAAATTGCCATAACTTTTGATCCAACTGTTGGATTGAGCTGAAATTTGGACAGAATATATAACACATCTAGATCTACAACTTTTATGTTTTGAACTCTTTTAGAGTTGAAGTAAATCATAGACAAAAATGAGAAAAACAGCGGTATTGTGTCAAAACCTTGGAAAACCAATGGCCTAAACCTTCTAGAAAGTTTTCATCCAAAATCCATTTTTTTTGGTTTATTCACTTTCCAAACCTCCCAATCCTCATTTAATGTGTCTATCTCTTCATCACTCATTCACACTTAGTTGCAAAGCTCTAAAAGCCATCATTTACGCTATAATTACATGCAACATCAAAATTTCCACATTATTCATAACTTTAACTAACTTTAAGTACTTAGATGCAAAAGTTGAGTTAAAATGCATGTAATGAGGGCATTAAATATGCAATATTATGCACGCATCACCGATACGGTTTGNTGCAACATCAAAATTTTCACATTATTCATAACTTTGACTAACTCTAAGTAATTAAGTGAAAAGATAAGTAAAAATGCATGTAATGAGGCCATTAAATATGCAATATTATGTGCTCATCATGTATCAAGATCCCACAACCACGTCGGCACTCAACGTAGTCAAACCAAAGACTTTACAATACGAGGAAGAATGAAAGAGAGTAGATTTCACATATCCAAAAGGAAATTCTCGTTGGATTGGCCAACTAAAAGTCTAGCTACTCATAGTAAAAGTAAGAACCAAAATAAAGTAAAGAGACATGGTAGTGAAATGGAACATGAAACTTGTATTAATGAAAAGGTTAAAACTACAAGAATACAATCATTCATACCCAAAATATAAAGATTGAAGAAAAAAATACCCAAATGGAGAAATTGAAATGCTAGAACACTAAACTAAGCTTGATTGCAACTTAAATAAAAGAGTTTAGAGTGAAAGAGGAAAATATTACAAGTAAAATAATGCTTACTACAATGAAAATGGTGAGGGAATTGTAAAAATCCAACTTTCTCTCTCTAAAACTTCATCTTCTACCTTGGAGCTTCTCTCTTTAAAAGCATGTAAAAAATGAATAATGGTGTGAAGCTTGGTAATTTTTGTCCATCCTTCTTCCCTTAGCTTGTGTGAACTGAGTTCCAATGAGTGGGGAGAGGTTGGACACTTGNGGGAATTGTAAAAATCCAACTTTCTCTCTCTAAAACTTCATCTTCTACCTTGGAGCTTCTCTCTTTAAAAGCATGTAAAAACTGAATAATGGTGTGAAGCTTGGTAATTTTTGTCCATCCCTCTTCCCTTAGCTTGTGTGAACTGAGTTCCAATGAGTGGGGAGAGGTTGGACACTTGAACAACAAAAACAGGGCAAACATGCTCCTCCCATGCCTTTCCAACCACCCTTCTCTCTCTCTCTCGCCTCTTCTCTCTCTCTCTCATTTGAAATCTGGTATGAGGAGAGCATCATGGAGTGTCAATTATGTCAAGGTATGGCTTGGGTGACAAGAGGTGGGCCCCCGAAGTAGGTGGAGTCGTGTAAACAGGCATCTAGCNTCGCCTCTTCTCTCTCTCTCTCGTTTGAAATCTGGTATAAGGAGAGCATCATGGAGTGTCAATTATGTCAAGGTATGGCTGGGTGACAAGAGGTGGGCCCCCGAAGTAGGTGGAGTCGTGTAAACAGGCATCTAGCAAAACTGGGTAAAACATACCAGTAGAACGTAAGCAAACATACCGATAGGTTTTGTCCAGATATATTTTCTACCGGTAGGTTTTTTGCATGGCTGCGGTAGAATATTTTCAGTAGCATTTTCTACAGCTAGGTTTTGGATCTTCTACCGGTAGGTTTTTGCAAACTTCTACCCGTAGGTTTTGCATTGCTGCTTGATTTCCTTGGTTCCTTGAGGTCCCGTGTCATCCGTTAAGCATTCCCTTCTTTTTCATTGTCATTTAGCACTTGATGGGAAGCTTGATACATGACCTTACTCGCTCTTTATCTACAATCACATGAATCTCCATTAATTATGAATTTGAAAGCATTTTCACCACAAAACAAGTAATATGGATGCAATGAGATAAATGATATGCAATATTCTATACTCATTAGTAGTTAGTACATTCCTGCAATAGAATGTGAAAGAAGAAATGGTTAGAACGAAACTCTTCCCTTTCTCGCTTAAAGATAAATCAAAGACTTGGATAAATTTGTTGAAACCACAGACCATCTCCACTTGAGATCAAATGAAAAAAAAAAATTTACTAAATTTTTTCTCGTTCATAAAACTACTACTTTGAAAAAAAAAGTTCAAAATTTTGCTGAGAAACCAAGTGAGTAGTTTTATGAATGTTGGGAAAGATTTAAAGAGCTCTTAAACTCTGTTTCACATAATGGCTTTCAATCGTGGCAAATGGTAACGTTCTTCTATAAGGGAATTACACTTGCACAACGTCAGTTCATTGACATGTGCAATGGAGAATTTTTACATAAAGAGCCTAAGGAAGCACTTGATTATTTTGATTATTTGGTACCAAGTGCCCAGCCTTGGGATATCTCAGACCCTACTGAGCGATCAACATCCTCAGCAGCTCCTCAATCATCTGGTGGAGGGAAATACTTATTGAGAAATCAATATGATCTCCTAGCCAAGACTGCTAAACTTCCAAGGAAAGTGGAGAGTTTTAAAAGGTCAACAATGTGACAGTGTGTCCAAGGATGATGACTATTGCTTGATTTGTGAGTTAATTGAGCACCCTACGAATGAGTGCCCAACTATTACTATGTGTAGGGAAATGTATGAGTATGTTAATGCATTTAATCAGCCAAAACAGTAATTTTCTCCATACTCCAATACCTACAATCCAGTATGATGACACCATCCTAACTTTAGTTGGGGATCCGATAACACCACCAATCCTGAACAATACCCTCATCGCACACATTAACCATCACCAAATTATGGTATTCCTTCTAATGTTCAATAGGTCCCTCCACAAAGAGCTCCAAACCATAGGTTTGTTCAAAACCCAACACCACCACCACAGCCACAAATTTAAGGTTTTGGCCATCAAGGTAAAATCACAGTTCCTCCTTACCAACCACCCCTCAAAAGGAGCACTAACGACTTGTTATAGTAATACATTCAAAACCAGAATAGCATTAACAATTAGAATTCTCAGGCTCTAAATGAAATTAGGTCACAAATCACAAAGATCAACACATCTTTAGTTGCAATGCAATAGGAGAAAGGGAAATTCCTTGCTTAACCTCAAGAGAACCCTAAAGGTCAACACATGATTGAGACCTCTGAGAATGTGAAATAGTTGAAGTCCATTACTACTCTTAGGAGTGGTAAAGAAGTCGATAAGACTATTCCACCAAAGGTTTCTAAGCCTACAGAAGAAGAGATCTCAGGTGATCTTGAGGAAACTAAACTACTTGATATTATAAATAATAATTGTCCTATCCTTGCTCCTTACCCTCGTAGACTACGTATGCCTACTAATTTATCTGATACANCTCTAAGCCTACAGAAGAAGAGATCTCAGGTGATCTTGAGGAAACTAAACTGCTTGATATTATAAATAATAATTGGCCTATCCTTGCTCCTTACCCTCGTAGACTACGTATGCCTACTAATTTATCTGATACATCTAAAATTTTTAAGATTTTTAAGAACGTGAAAATTAATATTCCTCTTTTGGATGCAATTAAACAAGTACCATTTTATCCCAAGTTTTTAAAGGAATTGTGCACAGTGAAGAGAAAAATTAATGTGCAAAATAAAGCTTTTCTCACCAAGCAGGTAAAATTCATCTTAAGGACGAACACTCCACCCAAATACAAAGACTCCAGATGTCCCACCATCTCAATCACTATTGGGGATTACCGGGTAAAGCAAGCACTACTAGATTTGGGTGCGAGCATAAACCTCCTTCCCTATTCTGTATGTGTGAAGCTCAGATTAGGAGAATTGAAGCCGACATCCATCACACTCCAAATTGCAAACAGAAGTGTAAAGATGCCACGAGGAATAGTAGAGGATGTTCTTGTACAAGTGGAGAAATTTTACTTTTCAATTGATTTCATCATTTTTTATACTTGTCTTATTTCAAACCCGTCTGTTCAGATCCCTGTTATTTTGGGATGACCATTCCTTGTGACCTCCAATGCTATAATTAATTATAGGAGTGGATTTATGAAGCTGACCTTCAAGAATATAACCATGGATTTGAACGTGTTCAATATTGGAAGGCAATCCGAGGATGATGGAGAGATACATCAATTGAATCTTATTGACACCATTGTGAAGCAACAGGAGGAAGATTTAGCTAGTAAATACTATGAGATCCGGTTAGATGAAATCATTGTTCATGAAGAAGTTTTTGTTCTAAGATCGTGGGAGCCTAAGTGTGAAGAATTACCACCCATAAAGAATCATGCTTTGCCATGAACTATTCAACCACCCAAACATGATTTGAAGCCACTCCCATCAACTTTGAAATATGTTTATCTAGGGAGTAATGGTACATTTCCAGTGGTGATCAGTTCCTCCTTGCTACCTAAGCAAGAATCAAGGTTGTTATAATTGTTGAAGGCCCATAGGGGAGTCATTGGTGGACCATAGTAGATTTAAGAGGATCATTCAGTCCTTTGATATGCGCCCATAGGACTCCTAGAAGAAGATGAAAAGTTTTATCGTCAACCACAATAAAGATGAATCCCATAATGAAGGATGTGGTCTGAACTAAAGTGCTAAAGTTGCTTGATGTAGACTGAGTCCTACACATGTAGTTCTGACGAAGTCGAGTGTCACCATGGTTGCTAATAAGAATAATAAGTTGATTCCAACAAGGATAGTGACTGGGTGGAGGGTTTGCAGTGANGGTTCATCTTCTCTATTGCTAATAGCAAGTGACTGAGTCCTACACATGTAGTTCTGACGAAGTCGAGTGTCACCATGGTTGCTAATAAGAATAATAAGTTGATTCCAACAAGGATAGTGACTGGGTGGAGGGTTTGCAGTGATTATAGGAAGTTGAATTCATGTACCAAAAAGAACCATTTTTCACTGCATTCCTTGACCAAATCTTGGAATGAGTTGCGGGGCATGCATTCTACAATTTTTTAGATGGGTATTTGGGATACAACCAGATTGGGATAACCCTTGAAGATCATGAAAAAAAAATCTTCATGTGTCCCTTTGGAATGTTTGTCTATAAAAGGCTATCATTTGGCTTTTATAATGCTCCGAGCACGTTTCAAAGGTGCATGATGGGGATTTTTCAGTGAAATGGTAGAGAAAATTGTCAAGGTTTTTATGAACGATTTCTCTGTGTTTGGAAATTCATTTGAGGGGTACTTGAAAATTTTGGAGTTGGTACTACAAAGGTGTAAATATAAAGGATTGGTTCTTCACTTGGAAAAGTGTCATTTTATGGTGAGTCGGGGGATAGTCCTTGATCACATTGTATCAAAGAAGGGGATAAAGGTGGATAAAGCTAAGGTTGAGTTGATTTCTAACCTCCCTACTTCCAAGACTTTAAAGATGTCCGGTCATTTCTTGGCTATGCTAGGTTTTACAGGCGATTCATAAAGGGTTTTATCAGCAGTAGTTTTTGCAATTGATAAATTTAGGTCATACATTAGAGAATCACCTATTATTGTTTACACTGATCATGTTGCTTTAAATTATTTGATAACGAAATAGGATGCAAAGCCAAGGTTGATTAAGTGGAACCTTCTCTTTTAAGAGTTTCACATCATTATCAAAGACAAGAAAGGAGTGGAGAATGTGGTAGTTGATCATTTGTGGAGGCTTCTGATTGAAGACATAGACAATCACATTCCTATTCTTGAGTTTTTCCATGATGAGCATTTATTTGTTTTGAATACAATTGTGCCATGGTATGTTGACATTGGGAATTATCTTGTTACAGGGCAGATACCAAGTCACTGGAATCCAAAAGACAAGAAGAGATTCTTGGTTGAAGCAAAATGATTCTACTTTAACCATCCTTATCTATTCAAATACTGCCCCTGACCAAGTGATGAGGAGATGTGTGCCCAATGAATAGTAGAAGGACGTGGTTGCTTTTTGTCATTTAGAAGCTTATGGAGGCCAATTATCATCCACAACAACATCAGCTAAGATCTTACAATGTAGCTTTTATTGACCTTCTTTGTTTGATGACTATTTTATGTTTTGCAAGCATTGCGATAAATGCCAACGATTAGGAGGTGTGACCCATAGGAATATGATGTCTCTTGCCCCCATACTTGTGACATAAATTTTTGATTGTTGGGGCATTCACTTTATGAGTCCCTTTTCCTATGTCTTTTGGATATGCTTATATTCTTTTTGTAGTTTATTATGTGTCTAAGTGGGTAGGGGCTATCCTAACTAGGACCAACGATCACAAGGTTGTGATTAATTTTTAAAAGAACACATTCTATCTAGGTTTGGGATCCCTAAGGCAATAATCAGTGATGGTGGGTTACGCTTTTGTAATAGGCCATTTGGAAATCTAATGCATAAATATGTTATTACACATAAAGTGTCCACAGGTTACCAACCACAAACTAATGGTCAAGCTAAATTGGGCAGTAAGGATATCAAGCACATTTTGGAAAATACAGTTAATCTTGATAGGAAGGATTAGTCACTTAGGTTGACCGATTCACTGTGGGCTTATAGGACTGCTTTTAAGACACCATTAGGCATGTCTTCTTATAGTTTATGGAAAATTTTGCCATCTGCTGGTAGAGATAGAGCACATAGCTTATTAGGCCATAAAAACCTTGAAGTTTAATTTGAAACTTGATGATAGCAATAGGAAATTGGACTTGAATGAACTTGAAGAGATAAGAAAAGATGTGTATGAAAGTACTCGGATTTACAAGAAGGTAAAAAAATTTCATGATAAATATATTTTCAAAAAAACTTTTGAGCAAGGATAGAGAGTACTTTTGTTTAATTCTCGACTTCATCTATTACCAGGTAAGCTATGTTTGAGATTGGCAAGTCCTTTCGTAGGCTTATGTTTTTCCCTCATAGAGCGGTAGAGCTTGAGAACCCGAAGAATGGATAGACATTTAAAGGCAATGGCTAGCATGTGAAGCCATTTTTGGAGGGTTTTCCCTTAGAGGACCCTATGAAGGAGCTTGTTGATCTAGTTTACCGTGATCTTATGACTAAGTGATCTTTTTCCTACATGCTTTGTTGTATATTAGTTGTTATTAGAGCATTTGTTTTCAGGTGACCTTGTTCCCTTATCGATTTCAGTAGTTCTCTTGCATATAGTTATTTGTGTTGCATTGAGGACAATGCATAATTCAAGTTGGGGGGGAGGGTTTACACCATNCTTGTTTTACTTTATTTTTCTTTAAGTTTTGCAGTTTGAATTCCTATTAGAGCATTTGTTTTCAGGTGACCTTGTTCCCTTATCGATTTCAGTAGTTCTCTTGCATATAGTTATTTGTGTTTCATTGAGGACAATGCATAATTCAAGTTGGGGGGGAGGGTTTACACCATTGTTTTGTTNTTAGAGCATTTGTTTTCAGGTGACCTTGTTCCCTTATCGATTTCAGTAGTTCTCTTGCATATAGTTATTTGTGTTGCATTGAGGACAATGCATAATTCAAGTTGGGGGGGAGGGTTTACACCATTGTTTTGTTTGTTCTCTTATTTTTGTGTTTCTTTTTGTTTGTGTTTTGTCTGTTTGTTACTCCTGAAAAAAAAAATTTGCCTTAGTTATTTTGAAAGTAGGATGCTCGAGTCAATTCTTTGAGAACTTTTATATGTAGGCAGTAATTTGAGTTGATTACATATGGATTATTGGATGGAATTTATTATATGCTTGAGTATTATGTGTTATTGTCATCAAAAACTCAAATTTTATACACCATGATCATCTAGTTCTTGGGATTTGTTGAAATGGATTTTTTTCTTTCAAAACTTGACATGTATAGAGGACGTAGATCTATGACCTTGTGAGGTTATAGCCTATCATTTTGGAGGGTTATATGACAATTACTCAAAAAAATAATTATTTCATCAATTCTTTCAATAGTCTCATTATACTTGATTTGGTTAGAGTATGAGGAATGATTAGTTGTTTGTATCTCGATCAATTAAAATTTTCCATTGTTCTTGAAAAATGATTTTAGGTCATCTTTTGGATAACTTTGAGCCTTAGCCTGTTCTTTCTTAAAATTTTTTACTCGAAGCCGTGATTGAGCCTATTTTAATGTCCAATTCTTAGCCATACAGTTGACGAAGCCAAGTAAATATATATATATCTACCTTACTTTGGTTATCCCTTGAAATGCTAAGNATTTTTACTCGAAGCCGTGATTGAGCCTATTTTAATGTCCAATTCTTAGCCATAAAGTTGACCAAGCCAAGTAAATATATATATATCTACCTTACTTTGGTTATCCCTTGAAATGCTAAGTTGTTATCAAGAAAGTTGGGAGAGTTATGGTGAAAGCTCAAGCATAGGCAACATGAAAGAAAAGGGAATGTAGTTGAAAAGAAAAAGTAGAAGAATCGGTAGACAATTTGAAAAAAAAAAAAGAGGAAAAGGCTTGGGAAAAAGGGCAAATAAAGAAAAGAGGATGAAGTGAAAATAAAGAGAAATATTTGAAAGGAGGAGTCAAGTGTTACAAAAGAAAGCAAAAAGTATCTTGGGGTAACTCTTTTTGAATTCCTTAATCCTTCGCTACTTTTGCCCTTACCCATAGCCTCATTATAACCTTAATAAAGTCCTAATTGATTTTGAGAATAATGGTGAATTGAATGGTGTCATTCTTATTACTTCAACATTCTTTCATGAGATTATGCCAAGATTGATTTGTTTCTTAATGCTTTTCATTGTAAGAAATATGTGGGATATACTTGTTCTGTGAACATAAATTCTGCCTATATATACTTTGAGTGAAATAGTCATAATAGTCAGAGAGACCAATTCTGAGCGGAATAGGGGAGAACCGGTGTCAAAACTAGGTTTGGATAGCTTAAAAGAGATGAGAATTTAGTTTGATAAATTTCTTGAACCAGTTGATGTGACAAACACACACTCGAGTTTTTGATGATAATATGCTCAAATATTCTTGATTATCATTTAGGCCTGAAAGTAACTATGTATGAATGAGCTTAAATTCTATTGACATGTTGTTTTTGTTGAATGATAAACTATGTAGAGAAGTTTGTAAGTATCTTTTTCTGAAATCCTTCACAAGACAAAACTCGTCCACTAAGTATCACCTAGGGGTTTAAAGGCTTAGTGCATAGGCTAAATGCAATTGTGATTGCCTACGAAATTGGGTTTTAGTTTTTAGGTTGTGTTTTTTTATTTCAAGGTAGGAAATTTTGGATTTTAATTGAATCAAGTTTTATTGCATAACTTTTAGGAATTGGCCATGAAATTAGATCATTGGTTTCTTGATTAGGTATTAGTCAAATTTAGGTTTTATTTTATAAAAAAAAGGAGAGAGAATAAAAAAATTGAAAGGAGAAAGAAATTGGAAAATTTGAGAAATTCTAGTGTTATATCTGTAGATGTTGGAACAATAGGTTGTTCTACTGGTAGACATTGGAATAGTGGGTCATTCTATCGGTAGATTGTGCATTACCTATTGGTAGGTGATAGATCTGAGTCATTAAAACGAAGAGTTTTCAGAAATTTCAAGGGTTTTCTTGTAAATAGCCCTCAGCCTATGGAACAAAGGATTATCCCGGACCTACACCGAGGTATTGACGGTGATTTTCAAATCTCGCAGAACAGAATGTCATACGATGAGATAGAATGCAATAGAAACAAAGACAGGGAATGGGTTACCTACTCTTAACGGTCAAAGCGAGCCCTTTTATTCTGAATTAAAGAATTCAGAATTAATCAAATCTCCCCAAGTAGGATTCGAACCTACGACCAGTCAGTTAACAGCCGACCGCTCTACCACTGAGCTACTGAGGAACAACGGGAATTGAACTCTAAATTTTCCTTGTCACTATAAAGGTCCCCCTTTCTCTTTGGAAAACTTAAAGACTTTTCCCATAAAGCTTGGGCAACAAGTAATCTTTGCTATTACATAGATTTGCTGTGAAATTCGTGGATCTATGGCTTCAAGGAAGATTCTAGCTCTATCTCACTCTTCTATGGAATTCTTCGAATCTACTCTACTGAACTGGATCCTTTTGGTGGCCATAGTTTCTATAGCCATAGTGAAGATGGCTAGGACGAGATCTGGGTGAGACACCTCAACAAGCATCCCTGAAGCTACTTTGTCCAAGAAGGCATCTACAATGGAGAAAGGGAAGAGGAAGAGGACTGAGTCAAATTCTAATGAAGACAAAGATGATGAATCGTTACTCAAAAAAGACGGGCCTATAGACCTTGAAATGAAACAAGAGTGGGGTTTGAATGTTTTGGCATGTCTTATCTTTGCTAAGGCTTATCCAATGAAAAGGGAGGGTGTAGCAAAGGAGGAATATACCGAGTCTGAGGATACTTCATCAAAAGGAGATGATCTGGTTGTAGGTACTAGTTTTACGAATCCAATTATCCTCTCCGATTCAGATGATGAGAAAGAAGGACTGTTGGGAGCACTTAGGAGATTTCCAGGTCCAAAGTGGTGTTGATGGGGACATAGTTGAGAAAAGAGATAATGTTATGAATTGTTAGAGTCTAAGTAGAAGAACCTGTAGGGGTTTTAGGGTTTAAGAGTTATGAATTTTGTATAGCCTAAGTGAAGAATCTTTAGGGTTAGGATATAGTTTTCCTTGAATCGATGTAAGTGAAATCAATTATTAAAATCAATAGAAACACATCTTTTGAATTCTGTGCCTAGTGTTATTTTTAATTTATGCCCTATAACTTGAGTTCTTATTTATGTTCTCTTGCTTTGGATGTTTATAAGTTTGTTTTACTTGTTTCATAGTTTAATATTTTCTAGGGACTAGCAAAGCCTAAGTTGGAGGTGTGTTGAGACTTTAACATAGATTAACATATTCACTTTAGGTTTGCTAGTGCACTCATTCATTTTATTTAGTATAGTTTGCATGTTAAGCCATAATTTCTATGTTGCAGGTATTTTAGGTGTAAATGTGAAGAATAAACTTTGATTTAATGACAAGAAAAGGGTTGGGATCAATTTTTGAATAGAAGTTCTACTAGTAGTAGAACCATATTCTACCGGTGGAAAAATTCACAGCACTTTGCACTTTTTCAACAAATAAGTCCTATCGGTAGGTGGAAGATGCCCTACCATTAGGAAATGTTACAGTACTTTTGTCAGAGGAGTCCTACCGAATGTTCTACTGGTAGCAAAGGCTTCACTACTTTCAGAAGTTTTATCAGATAGAGATTCTACCAGTAGATTTTACTGTTCTACCGGTATTTCGGGCCATAGAAGGAGTTTCTATTGGTAGTTGGAGTATGTTCTATTGGTAGGTCAAGGCAGATTTTCATAGGAAACATAACTAAAGAGCGGATCTTGTCATATCTTTCGAGGATTCTCACCCAATAGGAAAAGGAGATAATTTTAGGGAAGATATTTACCAANGTCGGGCCATAGAAAGAGTTTCTATCGGTAGTTGGAGTA
This sequence comes from Ilex paraguariensis, assembly GCA_963454935.2. Lineage (NCBI taxonomy): Eukaryota > Viridiplantae > Streptophyta > Magnoliopsida > Aquifoliales > Aquifoliaceae > Ilex > Ilex paraguariensis. The sequence continues at coordinate 178,067 of CAUOFW020006336.1, forward strand.
TGTTCTATTGGTAGGTCAAGGCAGATTTTCATAGGAAACATAACTAAAGAGCGGATCTTGTCATATCGTTCGAGGATTCTCACCCAATAGGAAAAGGAGATAATTTTAGGGAAGATATTTACCAAAGACCTGAAGATTATCCTTCCAATCATAATAAATAGAAGAGTTTTTGGGGAAGACGGCATCACGTTGAGAACATCTTTTGGAGTTTTCCTCTGTTTTATCATTTAGAGAGTGTTAGGTTTTTCTTGAGTGTTCTTGCTACTGTTCTTTATTTCAATGTCATGTTCATTCATTCATTCTACCAATTTTACATTCAGTTGTCTTTAATATCAAAGTTTTTTATTTAAATTGAGTTTTTCAGTATAAACAATTACTTTCAAGTCAATTTCCTATAATTGTTTGAATACAAAAGCAGATGAGTTATAGATTTAGAGTAGAAATTCTCGTTCATAGGTGGGACGAATTCTAAAGATTATCTAGTTTTCTAGTTATTGAATTGCCTTTTCATTAGTGATTAACCTAAAAAATTCTCAACTTCGAAGTACCTTTTCCTTTTATTTTTCATCACCATGGATTCCAATTTTTTTCTTGAGGAGACGACTTTGGACTTGTTTTTCAAGTTACTACACGATACTTTTCTCTTATTCTTGGGAGTTTTCGTGAAAATATAATCCCTTTGGAGGCAAGTAGTATCCATGATCGCTTGATTGGTGCCCATGGTCACTTGAGCGGTCTTGGTCCTTGACTGTTTTGAGACGTTATTTTTCACTCCAGTGCCAACTGCCCTATGACTGCCCTCCCACTAATCGAGCAGTCATTCAAGAATCAAAGTTTTCTTGTGTACTAAGACTACCATCTTTCTGGACCTATAAATAGGGAGAGCATTTCCCATATCTAGGTCATGCCTTGAGAGAGCATTTTGAAGTGAGAAATATATCTTTCAACCTTGAGAGCTTCAACTACAACATAGGTCCCTAAGATCTAAAGGCTAAGAGTAATGATTCTTTTGATCCCCACAACTTGCAGTAAAAGAGCTTGCTAGTGAACAAACCCATTGGTGTGAATATACTGAGGATTGTTGGCATGCCTATAATCACACAAGTTATAGATGAACAGTGTGGTGGGTAGGTCAAAATGAAGCTACACTAGACGTCGGAGAGGGAGTTTCAATAGAGAGACATAGCAAGGAAAGGAACATCTAGCCATGGTGATGGTTGAGGTATAAGACTCGAGTACTTGTATGTTGACTTGGTGTGTAGTGGATTAGGCTTTGGCAAACCCCGAGTGGTTTCCCACTATTTTTTCCGAGATGGGTTTTCTGCGTCAACAAATTACTTGTGTCTTTTATTGATTAGTGTACACACTTGCATTTGTTAGCACACACACACACACACTATATGTGTTTGATGTTTTGATTGTTTGATATCATATCATCCATAGTTGTGCAATTGGGTTTGTGGGTTTGTTAGGGTCGTCATGAGATTGACTTGAGTGAATTAATTTCATATTCATTAAAATCAAATGTCATGGTTCAAAGGGTTGGTGGTGTTTAAAAGGGTTTCCCACATTTATTGATTCATATTATGAAAAGAGGTAATTGTGGTAGATATAGGTTTTGATTTGTGATCAATTTGGGCTAAACTTGAAAAATCTATTCACCCCCCTCTAGGTAACGTGTCTCGGTCTTCACGTGTATAATCGTGAGAGAAGATCCATATAGGATTCCCCTCCTAGAAAAATAATTGTTTATATGTTTAAATTTTATTCTTGTGTTGATGCACCTGGTTGATGCATGCATTATAAGTTTATTATAATTATGCATAGATTAACGAGGTTATGCTTAAGGATGGGGTCCACTCTATTGGAGTAGGCGATAAGTACTACCTCCATGTTAAGGTGTGAAAAATTTGGTATCACAGCCTAGGTTTGTTAGGTTTTGTAGACAATTGAATCTAGGTCAGCAGTGGACAATTTAGGGTCTTTGAGTATTGTTAGGGAAGTTAAACATTAAGATGCTAAAGTTATACATGTGTATATTTATCAATATTGATTTGTAGCTTTAAAGCGTAATGAATTATGGATCATCTAGATGATCCAGATTGGATGAGGAGGGAGGGTTCTTATGCCCTTGTTACAACTAAGGAAGGTGACAAGCAATGAAAAAAGGGTTGAAATGGTGAGTAGAAGTACTCAGATATAGTTTAAAGAGTATTTGAGGTTCTAGTGCAAATGAAAGCATAACGGGTTCGATTCATTGAGTTACAAATGGAAATAGAGGCAGCTACTTAGGCAAAGTGACTAATGCATCATGGTGAGTCACATATTACTATTCATGAAAGGTTTTTGAAATTGTAGCCTGCACATTTTCAATGTTAAAAGAGAAAGGTAGAATTCAGTGATAGGTTACAGAATGACTCTTGACCACTCCAGTTTTTGACAATGAAGCCCTTGTGCCAGTATAGACTAGTTGGGATCAGTTTTTGAAAGTGTTTAAAGCAAAAATAGTTTCTAAACAATATCATTATGAGTAAGAAAATCTTTTATGTCTTAAACTCATGGGAAGATGTTTGTGGCTGAGTATGAAATGCAACTTACTAACTTGTGTCATTTTGCTACTGCTTTTATTCAGACTGATGAAGTAAGATGTAAGAAATTTCAGTGGAGATGACATTACTCTATTCAGAATCGTATTTCATCGGTTATTAAAAAATATTAGGAATCAATTGGTTGATGTGAACAATACAAGAAAGAAAGATTTGATACTACACTAGTTATGGGATCTCAAGTTGAGGGGCATATATCTAGAGATTGTGGGTTGATATTGATAGACATGGTTCAATGGTGCAATGGGTGTGGGCAAATAAAGCGTGTAATGTGAGATTGTTCGAGAGGGCCTATTGTGTCATTTTTAGTTCACAGTGTAAATTCTGGTGACAGGGACTCACAGGGAAGTGCATAAAGAGGAGAAAAGGGGATCCTCTAGTATCTCTCAATCCCAAACACAAGTTATGCAATGACGCAACAAAATACATGTGCCTTTTATAATATGGTGATAGGTATGATTTCTATTTTTGGCAAAGATGTTTGCATTCTCATTGTCTCTGATCATACTCATTCATTTGTGGTTTATGCACTTAGCATGCATTAAGACCAACCCTCTACATCTTTAAGCTAATGGGTGTATATTTCCATGCCAGAAGGCAAGGTGGTGTTTCCAGATATTGTTTAAAGGGATTGTGTTGTAACAATGGGTACTCAAGAATTATTGATAGATTTGATTTTCCTTAATATTCGAGATTTTGATTTGATATTGGGGATGGATGGGTTGTCTGCATATTATATTCCATGTGTCGATGCTACAAAAACAAATATCTGATTCTTCTCATGTGTTGTCTACAAAACCTATAGAGCTAAAACAGGACTTGATCTATGTTGAGGAGCTAGTTGAAATTTTGGATCATAAGGAACAAGTTTTGTGCACAAAGACCATTTCATTGGTTCTGGTATTATGACAGAGCCATCCGGTAGAGATGGGGAAGCAAGGAGCTTATGTGAACAAAGCATCCGCACAAGTTTTGGCATGGGAAGTTAATTTTGAGAAAGAAATTCTTTTAAGAGGGGAAGAATTGTGAGATCCAAACATGCATTGCATGTCATTTTATAGGGGCTAAAGTATAATTTGTTAATATTATATATGGGGTAAATATTACAAATAATGGAATCATAAGAAGTAAAGTATAATATCAAATAATAATTTATGGGTTGAATTTAATAGATAGCAAAATGTTTGGATGTAATTTATTAGTTGTTGGAAAATTAAGGGGGGTATTCATGAATAAAGTAAATAAAAAGTGGTTAAGGGACACTCGTAACTTTTTGAAGTCTTCCTAGCTTAAGAAATTCGGTGGAACTTCGAGAATTGTGGGGATTTTCCCTTGTTTCTCTTAAAACTGGTACCTGAGTTTGGGATTTTGGCTGGGGGTTTCGAAATAGTTCTAGCTTCCAGCCCTGAATCGGCATCAAGTGAAGGATTTCCTTGCCTTATTGAACTAAAGCCAACTCTTTTCTCTTTGTTTATCTCATAATTCTATGTTAAATTCTTGGTTTGAGGTTGTTTGTGGGGGAGGAAAAGAGTTAAGAACTTTCAGTTCTTCTAACTCGGGGGTTTCGACGAGTTTGGAGAGATAATTGTTTTGAAGAAACGGAGGTAAAATGACAGATATAACCTTAATGACAGATATATAGCCTTAGTGGCGGATATTTTATAACCTTAGTGGCGGACATAGCCTTAGTGAAAGATATATAGCTTTAATGGAAGATATATTGTCACACCCCATCCCCGAAAAGAGATAGTGTGTGAGTAATTCTAACCTATTAACTATTAATNTAGGGATTGTGTTGTAACAATGGGTACTCAAGAATTATTGATAGATTTGATTTTTCCTTAATATTCGAGATTTTGATTTGATATTGGGGATGGATGGGTTGTCTGCATNAAGGGATTGTGTTGTAACAATGGGTACTCAAGAATTATTGATAGATTTGATTTTCCTTAATATTCGAGATTTTGATTTGATATTGGGGATGGATGGGTTGTCTGCATATTATATTCCATGTGTCGATGCTACAAAAACAAATATCTGATTCTTCTCATGTGTTGTCTACAAAACCTATAGAGCTAAAACAGGACTTGATCTATGTTGAGGAGCTAGTTGAAATTTTGGATCATAAGGAACAAGTTTTGTGCACAAAGACCATTTCATTGGTTCTGGTATTATGACAGAGCCATCCGGTAGAGATGGGGAAGCAAGGAGCTTATGTGAACAAAGCATCCGCACAAGTTTTGGCATGGGAAGTTAATTTTGAGAAAGAAATTCTTTTAAGAGGGGAAGAATTGTGAGATCCAAACATGCATTGCATGTCATTTTATAGGGGCTAAAGTATAATTTGTTAATATTNTCACAAGTTTTGGCATGGGAAGTTAATTTTGAGGAAGAAATTCTTTTAAGAGGGGAAGAATTGTGAAATCCAAACATGCATTGCATGTCATTTTATAGGGGCTAAAGTATAATTTGTTAATATTATATATGGGGTAAATATTACAAATAATGGAATCATAAGAAGTAAAGTATAATATCAAATAATAATTTATGGGTTGAATTTAATAGATAGCAAAATGTTTGGATGTAATTTATTAGTTGTTGGAAAATTAAGGGGGGTATTCATGAATAAAGTAAATAAAAAGTGGTTAAGGGACACTCGTAACTTTTTGAAGTCTTCCTAGCTTAAGAAATTCGGTGGAACTTCGAGAATTGTGGGGATTTTCCCTTGTTTCTCTTAAAACTGGTACCTGAGTTTGGGATTTTGGCTGGGGGTTTCGAAATAGTTCTAGCTTCCAGCCCTGAATCGGCATCAAGTGAAGGATTTCCTTGCCTTATTGAACTAAAGCCAACTCTTTTCTCTTTGTTTATCTCATAATTCTATGTTAAATTCTTGGTTTGAGGTTGTTTGTGGGGGAGGAAAAGAGTTAAGAACTTTCAGTTCTTCTAACTCGGGGGTTTCGACGAGTTTGGAGAGATAATTGTTTTGAAGAAACGGAGGTAAAATGACAGATATAGCCTTAATGGCAGATATATAGCCTTAGTGGCGGATATTTTATAACCTTAGTGGCGGACATAGCCTTAGTGAAAGATATATAGCTTTAATGGAAGATATATTGTCACACCCCATCCCCGAAAAGAGATAGTGTGTGAGTAATTCTAACCTATTAACTATTAATCTGAGTAATTAATCATGTGCNAACCGTTCTTCATTCCTGCTTTCTCCTCTACCTAATTCTCTCAACCTCACAACACTTAAACACCTACTCCTCCATTACAATCCCCAAATACATGATAATCCATATCTATTAACACCAATTATACAAAATCCATAAACCAAAACCATACCCACAACCGGAATTTACAACACCAAAGCACACTTCTTCCTAAGTTTTAAACAATAGAATGCATAATTATTTGAAGAAACTCTAACCGAAATAAGTCACTCTCTTTAAGTTCTTCGAGAAGAAATGGTTTTGATGCAAAAACGGAAGAAAGAAAATTTCATTCCGTGTCGATTTCAAACTGAAGTGCTAAAACTCACTGCCGAAAAACTTTGATCGTCACTTTCTACTCTCTTTCTCTCTATACCTTTTTTTCTTCCCTCTACCTCTCTCCCAATAGTTACGTTAAATATCCGCACTCTAACACACACACANGAATTAAAATCACAGAAACCACATTGTCATTCAATACACATTCAAACTCAACCAATCATTGATTCACAAATCACCAAATCACAATTCAGCTATATTCACATAAGTATAGCCAATATTTATTCATACACATTTTCGATCAATATGAATTAATACACTTCACCTTGAGTTCAAGTCCATACTCAAACTCAGTCTCCCTATGTCACCTTAGGTGAACCCGACACTAACGTCGTCGTCTCCACACCACACTTACATCATCATAGATTTTATAAATATCATTTATAACACATAATATTATGCTATACATGCATAAATGATTAATCGGGCTTAACACGATACCTTCCCAAGACCCCTTTCCATTTATTATAACATACCCAAACCCTTAGATTTAATGATATATTTGTAGATAAATAAAACCAACTAAAAATTAATGTAAACCCATTAGAATATTTATAGAAGGTTTTAGGTTGAATGGATATCACATTAGAAGTACCCTAGCAAAATTGTGGAAATTCTGTGTTTCTACCAGTACAAGTCCTACCGATAGAACACCTCAAAATGTCATTCTACTGGTGGAACACCACTTGCTACAGGTAGAACCCTGACAAAAACCGTTCTTCATTCCTGCTTTCTCCTCTACCTAATTCTCTCAACCTCACAACACTTAAACACCTACTCCTCCATTACAATCCCCAAATACATGATAATCCATATCTATTAACACCAATTATACAAAATCCATAAACCAAAACCATACCCACAACCGGAATTTACAACACCAAAGCACACTTCTTCCTAAGTTTTAAACAATAGAATGCATAATTATTTGAAGAAACTCTAACCGAAATAAGTCACTCTCTTTAAGTTCTTCGAGAAGAAATGGTTTTGATGCAAAAACGGAAGAAAGAAAATTTCATTCCGTGTCGATTTCAAACTGAAGTGCTAAAACTCACTGCCGAAAAACTTTGATCGTCACTTTCTACTCTCTTTCTCTCTATACCTTTTTTTCTTCCCTCTACCTCTCTCCCAATAGTTACGTTAAATATCCGCACTCTAACACACACAAACACACACACACACACACACACACACACACACATATATATATATGTATATAACATAAATATATAAGGNCAATTATAATCACAGAAACCACATTGTCATTCAATACACATTCAAACTCAACCAATCATTGATTCACAAATCACCAAATCACAATCCAGCTATATTCACATAAGTATAGCCAATATTTATTCATACACATTTTCGATCAATATNGGGGTAGATTGAGAGATACCTGTCTCTTTTGACTCACCCTTTTCCCCCAAAACCCACTTGGATCCCATTTAGTTTCACTCAATCATATATTTAACTAGGGATAACTATGTGCAATTCAAAAAACATCGAGCACTAAATTTAGGCACAAAATAATCAAGTACTAAACTTAGACGTGTATTAAGCTAAAAGCCTAAACTATCCCCATAATTCATACTTGAAATTGTGCAATTCAAAGAAAAAAAAACTTACATTGTTCTTGAAAAAGAAATAATCAAACACTTAACATAGATACGCTAGAAATAAACAAACACTGAATATTAATCGTGAATACGAAATAATCAAGTATTAAACTTGGACCGACATTAAATTGAAAGCCTAAAATGCATCCTTTAATACATCCGCAATTTACATAAATGATTAACAAAGTATTACCTATATGAAAAACAAAAATTCTAATAAAAAATGGCGACAACATAAAGTACTACTAATTGAAGGCAAACATTGTAATAAACACCATTACAATTCAAATAAAGATGTCAAGCATTAGACACATATGATTCAAGGCACCACTTCAATAGGCTCAAAACCCACTCCAGCACCATGAGGGCTTCTTAAGGAAGATCTGTATCGATCACATGCTCACTTGGTACAGGTTCAATCTCTATAGAGAGTTTTGCAAACCTCGAGTTCGAGGCCTCATAAAATGGTGCACCTTTCTGTTGAAAAGGAATAACAAAATCATGAACACGCAGATATCCATTTGTTCCAATTCCAAGAGATGTTATGTCCATGGTCAAATTAGTTAGGAAAGAGCAATAGAAGGTTGTTGTTTTCCCATTTGTCCAACGTAATAGAGCACCGCAAGATAGAATCACACATGCTTCATTGTATTCAGGCTCAGGCAAAGCTGTTACTCTTTTAGGCAATTCATATTCATTAGCCCATAAGATTGCCCTGGTGCAATACCACCCAGTATCACCCAAAGCTCCAAGAGCATCAAGATCAGATGTAATGCGAATGTCATTCTTGAGAAATTCTGGACCACTAAGTAAAAATGTTGTGTATCTGTAATAAAAAATTAGCCAAAAATCATCTTCAAAGCATATATAGCAAACCCCAACAAAACGTTGAACATTCAATTCTGTAGTTACCTAACAGGGGAAAGAAGACATGGAAGATGTGAGTGACCTATTCTTTTAACCAATCTATGAATTCAGATTTCATTTTTTTGTTGCTTAGGCTTGAAATCTTAGTCTGTTGCATATGATTAAGGCAAAAATAGTTCTTAGAATTACTTTGTCAAATCATTTCTAATCACTGCATATAAGGACAGAAACAAAAGTGGACATATGGCAGCAAACGAATTGAGAAGTCTATCCTCAGTACTCACCCTCAGAACATGATCATCCCCTCACCCTGTCTTAGAACCATTCTTCACAATTGCTGATACCACTGCTATGAAAATGAAACAAAATTAATAAAACAAAATCTTAACACAGGGAAATAAGAAGAACAACAATGCAAAAAACGACATAGAGGCCTAGTAGCAACCAATATTTTAAAGAAACTCACCAGATTCAACTACCAAAGAAATTAATTTCAAAACCCACATTGACAAACCATATCAAAGAGTAAGAATATATACCTCTATAGAAAGTGTAGGCAAGTTTCACCGAAGGGAAGAGGGGGAAAAGGGGGGGTCTGCGTAAGAGAAACACAACTCAGTTTGATAAACATGCAAATGCAAAATTTGTCATGGAAATAAAAAAAAAACCCCAAGGTAAAAAAACAACTAATTAAACTTACTAAAGCATAAAAAAGAAAGGAACTTTAAAAGCCAACTTTAGAATTAACCTTCATTAGTTTTTCAAAAGAAACTCACCTCAAAACCCAAAACTTTATATAATCATCTCAAAAACACATGTTCAATTTAAAGTGAATGTCTTTAACCTATCTATGTATACCACATGAAGCAAGCAACTGGGAAACATTGTAAAACCCACGCCTTTCTATAGTAACCCAAGCCTACCCACGTCTCATTACCCTCCAACAATGCAAAATAAATTGCAATTGTTGATACAAAAACTTTTAATAAATGTTCGAATCAGTCCATAAATAGTCAAGCCTCATGAATATGCAAAAAAATTGTGAATGCATAAGCCTCATGAATATACAAAAAGGTCCAAATACACTTGCCCCAAGCAATCTAAATCACAAACAGTAAGTACATACATCATAGCCAAACCAAATTCACCAATGAAGGGAGAGAGACCAAGAATCCGCTTAATAAGAGCACAAATATAACTATGAACAACACCACCATAGAACAACTGGTTACAACAAACCTAAAGCAGAAAAATCAATACCGCATATAAACTACATGTATCAACCAAAAAAAAATATACAGAGAAACAAAAATAACTATAAACACCAGCTGCTGTGTGAAACAAACTACATTACAATTTATATACATAAATGTGATCGAGAGAGAGAAAGACAGAGAGAGTGAGATCCCATGTGATCAAGAGAGAGTGTGAGATCCCATGTTTCCCCAAATATCCATGGCACAAAATTAATAGCCAATATCCATAAACTATATTCCACCATCAATAACCAAATTTAAAGAAAACACTTGACAATAAATTTCACAAAAGTAACCATCCATAAACTACCAAAATTCACAAAATTTCAACAATCTAAAAAACTCAGTATTTTGTGTGCGCGTGTTTGCCTAATGTGTTATGTGTGTATGCATGAGTGTGTGTTTTGTGTGGTGTGAGTGTGTAGCAGAGAGGAGAGGAGGGGATGGGCATTTTGGGTGGGGTTAGGTTGCGTAGAATAATTTAATAAAAAAAATCACAGTAAATAAATAAATCTAGAAACAAAAATGAGACAAATTAGATACAGCTAGAAAAGAAGAGGAAAGGAAAATCCCAAAATTTTCTTCATTTTACCATAAAAAGTATTAGTCACAAAAGACCAACGCACACACATACCCACACATACAGAAAGAACTTTATAGTGTTTTTTGAGATTGTATCGTGGACGAAAGTGCAGACTCACTTTGCCTTTTTTCTATAGACGTTATCTAAAAAAAGAAGGGAGTAAAATTTCAAATCATTAAAGCAAAACAACAAACATCTTGTCTTAACTACCATAAACTATATTTAGTGGAAATTATGTTCATCTCACCTAAATGTCACCATGCAACAGAGGAGAGAGAGAAAGAGACTTTTGAAATAGTCTATTTTTTAATCGGTTAATTCAAGTATAGAAAAACCAAGTACAAACAAAATGATGCCCAAAAAATTCAAGCAAAAACAATCTATTTAATTTACACCATGAAATTTCACATCAAATAAAGCTTAATAAAAAAACTCAAAATCCCTAATTACATATCCCACAAAATTCAAATAAAATAAAATTGTAGCAAAATTTAAATCAAACCAAACATAGATTTGCATCAAATAAAACCTAATTAGAAAACTCACATCAAATCGAATCTAAAGTAATAAGCACAACTTTCAAACAATTTGGGCCTACTATATAATTCAAACCAAACACGACAATTCCTAATTCCAAATTCCAATAACATAATCCATATTCTGTTGCAACAAGGACATAAGCAGCTCAAGGCCATAATGCAATAAACCCATTTAATTTTTTCCTAATATTTCTTATTCACATAATTTCTCTAAAAATAGACCCTCAAAAATAATATCAACCTATGTATATAGTTTTTGTAATGATACCATCAAAGGTTAGTACTTGGTAAATGTCTGTATATTCTTAAGAAATCACATCCCAAACCAACTATTGGACTCACCATAGTTCCATAGTCCTACATTAATACAACCATTTACCAACTAATGCAACATGCCCAAAATATCATATTTGAACAATGTCCAACTCATACCTAAAATCTTGGCAATAGTACTCCTTGACAATTTCAGTCATGCTAAGATGTCTTAACTACAAAATGTTGTCTTCCTCAGTATTCTCCAAACTACAATAATTGTGTTGCTTGCGATTTATACGACCCCTGCAATCATAAAGAAACAAAACTTTAAATAACAACAAAAATTTTAAAAATTGAGAAATTGATAATTTAGGTATTTTACAGAGAAAGTGTGGTACTTCTTTCATATTTTTATTTCAATATGATACAATTTCTCTTTAGTGGAATCAATGTAAAAAATTAAGGAATCCAAATGCAAAGTAACGAAAAGGGAAAAAAAGGAAGAGCGTAAAAAATATTTTTTCTTTTGCACCGCCATCGAAAACATTTCCAAGATGCCTTTTAGGAAGGCAACCCTTCGTCAAATCAAGGTCACTCTAAATCCTCTCCACCTTTGAAGAAAGTTGTAACCCAAATTTTGTCAACTATTTACACAAACTTCTCTTAAGAATTCAAGCAAACACTTGGTAGGTCATTGTGTGGTGTGTGGGTTTGATGAATGGGAGTGGGGTTGTGGTAGTCACCAGCAAAGATGAGGATGCAAGTGGTGGGACATGGAGTGGATTTATAGTGGTGTTGGTGTGTTACGGTGGAGAGGGGTGTGGGTGGGTGGGTGTGTGTGTGCAAGTATAGCGGATGGGTTTGCGCAGAAGGGGAGATTTGCACAGAAAGGTGAGAGCTTGGGGGAGGGGGGCGGTTGTCGGGGCTGGGTTGTGTAGAGGAGGTGAGATTAGGTGAAGGGCGAGGGTTGGTCACATAAGAGGGAGAGCTTTATTTGGGGTTCGCAGAAGGAGAGAGATGGGGGGTGTTGTCTGCGTGTGTGTGGAGAGAGAGATTCAGAGAAGAGGGATACCTAGTAAAAGAGGAAGGTTGTGGGGGCAGGGATGGTAGCGGTAGGGGTGGCGATGAAGCTAGAGCTGGTGAGAGAGAC
>CAUOFW020006336.1:190529-254288 GCA_963454935.2 Ilex paraguariensis
GGTGTGACTGTATAGGGGATGGATTTGCACAGAAAGGTGACAGCTTGGGGAGGGGGCGGTTGTCGGGGGCTGGGTTGTGTAGAGGATGTGAGATTAGCTGAAGGGCGAGGGTTGGTCACATAAGAGGGAGAGCTTTATTGGGGGTTCGGAGAAAGAGAGAGATTGGGGGTGTTGTTGCATGTGTGGAGAGAGAGATTCAGAGAAGAGGGATACCTAATATAAGAGGAAGGTTGTGGGGGCAGGGGTCGTAGCAGCAGGGGTGGCGATGAAGCTAGAGCTGGTGAGAGAGATAGAGTAATCGTTCAAAAAAAAAAAAGAATAAAAATGATTTGAAACATAAAACATAATTCAGATGTAAAAAGTATGTGCATTTCCAGAACATAATTCATTAAGACATTTCACCGAGCACACATTAGTACAACAATAAACAATTCAGTCTAAGCAACAAACCACTCATACATGCATTTAAAAAAAAATGTTTATGCAATTAATGATAATGAGCATGCAAATATGAATAATTGAAGCATAAAAAATCAAAAAACAGTTTGAATTCTAGCCATATCTAACCCAAAGGCTATGACTTTTGTTAAACCTATTGCAACAAAACCACCAAGTATTGCAGGTTGTCATTCTGTTTCCAACCGTACATACAACCTCAACATAAAGGTCCACAATTTGATTGCTGATTTTTTGGCAACTCTTGGTGTTCAGACTGAAGCATGTACTGAGTTCTTTTCCCATAGCAGTCTGCCTCTGTCTGGCAGATTGCTTCTTAATCAGGATCAGTATGGACTGCCTACTGCAAGGAGAAGGAATGTTGTAGTTTGTAATCAAAGGCAAGGCGTTGGATGATTGAAAGGCTGGTTTTTGATTGGTTGAAGACTGAGCAGTTGGTCTGTTCTGACTGTTCTAGTCTGTATTTGCAAATTAGTCTGGACAGGTACTGTGTTGCTGCTTTTGAGATTGGTAAGTAGGAAAAGGCCAGGAGTAGGGTTGTGTGGAAGGTGTTACATTGGTCTGTGATGATCAGATGAATAGTTTTAATCCTTTTGAAGGATTAAAGCCAACTTTTGTGATGGGCAATGATGATGCATCAGGAGGCTCCAGCAGATTGACGCTTCTCTGTAGAAGGTGTTGTGCTGTGTTGCTGATTGTTAAGAGGGCGAGAAGTAGGATATGTGCATACTTATCAGCTGAATATGGAGTTTTCAGCTTCAGTGTTTGGCTCAGGTAGAATCAAGAGGATCCAGCTGAATCTGATGCAGATCCAGTTTGAGCTGAATGATGAAGGAGCTGATCTGTTGCTGCTGCAGCTAGTCAGACAGAACAGTAGCTGAGCTATGAGAGCAGTTTACTGTACAGGATTTGTTTGGCTATTTGTAACAGAATTTTTTGTACAGTCCACTGTTTTGTTTGTTAAAACAGTTACTGTTAGCTTTACAGTTTCTGTTTTTTGATTCTTGTAATCTGTGAGTTTCATTAATAAAATTTTCCCTCTTTTTTCAAAAAAAAAAAAACAAAGGTGCACAACCAATGCCACGCTACTCCAAGAAAGAAATATCCGCCAATTATTCCAAGCAACTTCATTTCCTCGCAGAAAAACACCATGCCAGTGGATCAAAACGAAACAAAACAAATAAGATATCAATAAAGAATGATCAAAAGAAATTACAACTCTTGAAACTAAAAGAATAAAGACCTTAAGCCTTCAGTCACTGAACCTCACACAACTATTTAGCCAGAATTTTTACTCAATTTCAATGATAGATCTCGGGCCTTTAATCTTTTTCTGAACATTGAAAAAAAAAAGATCAAGGAAAATTCTCTAATATCAAAGAAAAATTGTAAGGGTTTTGTTTACCTTTGCTTCCATTTGATGTAGAATCAATCAATGGGCCAACCAATTATGTAATTAATTGGGTGAGAACTTCCATAAAAATGATATCTTTTATAATTTACTCCTAGTCTCATCCAATAATTCACAAAAAACAACACATCAAGGACAAAACAATCATCAATTGTCCCTAAATATTTATCAAAATAAACAGCATGAATTCTGCTGAGAGACATCACATCGAATTCATACTCTTTCTTCCTCGAATTCCACCGAAAGACGTCACATCGAATTCTGCTGAGAGCTTTCAGTATGACCCTGCCAGATAAAGCCAGGGTGTTAGACTCATAACTTTATAGTCATCCATTGCGATTAAAAATGAAAGTACTCTTCAAGTTTACCTATTATAACAATCACTTTCACATCATCCTTTTGCAGAGATTCCTCAATGCTCTGTTTTAAGCTGAGCAGAACTGGAAAGAAAAATATCATGTACTCAGAAAGCTTAGACCACCAAAGGTGGACTGGGGAAGGAGGGGGCGGGGTGCTAGGGGGGATAAAGAAATGAATAATTTGAGTTGGATTGCATATTTCAACTTTACATAAATGGACAAAAGAACCAGTAAAAAAGACTTAATGAACTTTGAGAATGAGTAATGACTAATACTAAAATTTAGAGACTAATACTAAAATAACAATATTTAAAGACTTAATTAATAAAATTTAGGGTTAGGGAAAAGTGGTAAACAACAACAAAATACTAATGATCTGAAAAGAAAGGAGCTTAATTTTGAAGAAAGTATTTTAGTACCTAATGAAACTTTGAGAATGAGTAATGACTAATATTAGAATAGCATTTTTCTGACTAAATTTATAAAACAATAGCCTTATTCTGCTAAAAAAGTCACTACCCAAAATACAACCACACTAACAACAAAGTTAAACTATTGCAAGAGTCTGGCATAGGCAATAAGACAAACATTCAGTAGTTGCACTTAGTTAAACTCAACAAAGAATGATTTGTTTTTCCCAAGTTCCTCTTCCAGCAACCTGATGAACTCAATGACCATTAGCCTATTCTTTTTCTTTTTATGTCTCTGCCAAAATAGCTTTATTTAATGCTAGCATTGGGAAGTGAATTTGCATATATCTTCTTAACTTTATTCTGTATTGAAGCCATGGATATTCACATGCGGTGAATCCCTAAAAAATCCTATAGTGGTAACAACAGTATCCTGCAAATTAGCACAACAGGTTTGGTGATGGCTAGCGGACTAACATCAGTTTCACCCATGTTCTCCGATTGGGCATCTCCCAAACATGAAGAATTTGCCTTTTCCAGCTCCATAGCATCCATAGGTTGAGCATTTTCACAAACACTTTGCACACAATATGAAGATTCTCTACTATTCTCACCACTACTCAAATGGGTTTTCTCGGATATTAAAAATCCAGAAGAATTTTTATCCACAATAAGGTTTTCACTTAGTTTCTGGGTTTCTCTCCGGCCTATCCCCTCTGTTCTCTCTCTCTCTCTCTCTCTCTCTCACACACACACACACACAAACACCCATCGTTTGCAATACATAATATTATTCTGTGCCTATTTTTTTTTATATACATAAAATGTGCAAGACTACAATGAGGCATAGAGGGGGCAGAGAAGAGGTGGGGGTGATGTCGAGTAGAAGAGGGCAGAGAAGATGTGGGGATAGGATGGGTGTGTGTGTGAGAGAGAGAGATGAGGCATACCTAGGAGGGGTTAGCAGCAGCGGTGGTGTTGCTGGTGGTGTTGCTGGTGGTGTCGCTGGGGTGGCAGTGGTGTTGCTGGTAAGAAGAAACAGAGGGAGGGAGATAAAGAGAGAGAGAGACAGGGTGGTGGGGAAAAAAATGGCCTCCGAAGAAGAAGCGATGTCCAGGCGACAGGTGAAGTGACCGAGTCTGACAGGTGAAGTAATTGACTTGATTTTGTGTACATCGGTGTCTTGTATATATTTTTAAAATGTTAGTCAAAGTTGTAAATTTAAGAGGATAGTCTACATAAAAATTGTTTACATGTATGAATTTTATTCATGTGTTGATACGTCTGGTCGATGCTTGCATTATGCGTTTATTATAATTATGCACAGATTAACAAGGTTATGCTTGAGTGGGGTCTACTATACTGGAGTAGGCAATATGTACCACCTCTGGGTTAGGGTGTGACAAGTAGACCCTCTTTGGTAACACCCTTTAATGTTCCAAAGAATAAGCTTTTTGTTTAGTGTTAGGCTTGAAAAACCAGTAGAGATCGTTTTATGCTCGTTAGCCTATACTAGAGCGGTCTATTTATCACTTAGGGAGGAGAAAGGGGGAAAGACCACAAAATGAGAATAAGGCTTGCTGAAGCAGTNGACTATACTGGAGTAGGTAATATGTACCACCTCTGGGTTAGGGTGTGACAAGTAGACCCTCTTAGGTAACACCCTTTAATGTTCCAAAGAATAAGCTTTTTGTTTAGTGTTAGGCTTGAAAAATCAGTAGAGATCGCTTTATGCTCGTTAGCCTATACTAGAGCGGTCTATTTATCAATTAGGGAGGAGAAAGGGGGAAAGACCACAAAATGAGAATAAGGCTTGCTGAAGCAGTCCCTGACCTTGCTCAAGTGGTCTCATGGTCACTCGAGCGGTCTACTCTCCTTGACAAGGTTTGAAATGCAATTTTCATTCTTATGACCACTGTCCTTTGACTTCCACCCCCCCCCCCAACTAATCATGCAGTCATTCACAAATCAGAGTTTTCTTATTGTTCAAGATTACCTATATTTTGGACTTATAAATAAGGAGAGTCTTTTTTTCAGCTAGGGTAAGTCTCTTGTAATCCTTTTTAAAGTCAAAACTCATCTTCTACCTTGAGTGCTTCCTCCACAACCCTAGATCCCTAAGACCCAAAGCTAGCTTATATATATTCTACATGACCTCACAACTTGGAGTGAAAAACCTTGAATTGTGTAAACCAAACTCATTGTTGTGTGCATACTAGGGATTGTTGGCAANAAGATTACCTATATTTTGGACCTATAAATAAGGAGAGTCTTTTTTTCAGCTAGGGTAAGTCTCTTGTAATCCTTTTTAAAGTCAAAACTCATCTTCTACCTTGAGTGCTTCCTCCACAACCCTAGATCCCTAAGACCCAAAGCTAGCTTATATATATTCTACATGACCTCACAACTTGGAGTGAAAAACCTTGAATTGTGTAAACCAAACTCATTGTTGTGTGCATACTAGGGATTGTTGGCAAGCTCACGATTGCTCAAGACCTAGAGGATCCATTTGCGGAGGTGAATCTAAGTGAAGCTACACAAAACGTCGGAGAGGTACTTCAGCAGAGAGATATATTAAACGAAGGGAGCATCTAAGTATGGTATTGGTTGAGGTATAAGACTCGAGTCCTTGTATGTTGACTTTGAAGTAATGAATTAGATTTTGGTAAGCCCAACGAGGTTTCCCGTAGTTTTTCTTGACAAGGGTTTTCTGCATCAACAAATTGCTCATGGTTATCTTGTTTGTTTACATATACACTTGTATTTGTTAGCACATATGCACACTATGTATTTGTATGTATGATTGATAGAAATATATTCATCTATAGTAGCATTTGGGTTTTACATTTTGGGTCACCACGAGATTGAGCGATTGAGTGAATTAATTGAATATTAATTAACATCAATCTTAATGGGTATAAGGGATTGTGGTAATAAAAAGGGGTTCTAACACTAGATTGTTATATCTTTGTGCGAAGAGGTAATTGAGAGAGTTAAGTGCTAATTTATAATCAATCATGCATAAAATCAAAAAACCTATTTGCCACCCCTCTAGAAAGTGTCATGCACTCTAAGTGTATAATCGTGAGGGAAGATCCACATCATTTCTCCACCCTCCCAAAACAACAATTGCTATCAGAGCATGGTTGCCCTGAGTTGCACGTACACACACCTAAGAGTTTTACTTATTGAAATCTATCATTGCTATAAGTTAGTCCTGAATGGAGTCTTAAAAAATAAGGCAGGTCAATTATACAACCACCTCTCTTCGATGGATCTAATTTTTCCTATTGGAAAGCTCACATGAGAGCATTTTGTATAATTTTTAGATGAAAAAGTTTGGTTGAGAGTGCAAGAGGGTTGGATCCCTCCCACCACCACTACACAGGTCGAAGGTGGTGAGGCAATGGTTGAAGTGAAATCCCCGAAGTCATGGACTAAGACTGAGATTGAATCGATGGCTGGGAACTCAAATGACTTGAATGTGATATTCAATGCCATAGCACCTAATGAGTTCCGAAGGATCACTAATTGCGAGACTTCCAAAGAAGCCATGGACATGTTAGTTGTCTCCCACAAAGGGATTTCCATGGTAAAGATGTCCAGACTCCAAAGGTACACACCTCAGTTCGAGACTTTGAGGATGGAAGATGATGAAATATTTAGTGAATTTTATGCTAAATTATGCGACATCGTAAATTCATCTTTTGCATTATGTACCAAAGTTGACAATGCTTCCATAAAATGGAAAATCTTCTTATCTATATCTGAAAGGTTTCATGCAAAGGACATGTCCTTAGAGACGAGCAAAAACATGGAGTCGGTGTCGGTAGAAGACCTATTTGGGTCGATATTGGCTTTCGAGATGAACCTTCCATCAATCAAGAAAGTAAAGGGCATGGATTTAATATCAACTAGATAAGAGGGAGGGAAATTTGAGTCACCCAGATTAGGAGAGGAAGACCTAGCCTTAATTGCAAGGAAGTTCAAAAAATACTTCAATGCTAGCAATGTAGAGTCCTCGAGGTTCAAAGGAAAGCCTAGTAGACCTACTACTCCTAAAGAGGGAAGAGAGAAAGGGGAAAAAGGGTTGATAAATAAGGGCAAGCCTTCCCAATGATTTGAGTGTCAAGGATTTGGACATAAGGCTTTGGAATGCCCGAATTGATTAAAGAAAGATTCATCCAAAAAGAAAAAAGGAGAGTTATTAAGGGCAAATGGAACGATAGTGAAAGTGAGTTCATTTTGAGTGATGACTCCTCTTCTCAAGATGATGAAGAGAATTTCAAGGCCTTTATAGCTCCATTCTCCTCTCCCCCTAGAGAAACTTCAATGAGTGAAGTTGAGGAAAGTCCTACCATGAGCGTAGAAGACTTGGAAGAAGAAATTCCCATATGTGTGGAGGATGAAGAGTATTTTGAGGATATACAGGACATCTATGACCAATTGTATGTACAATTCCTCAAACAACAAGAGAATTTGACTTCCATAAGTGGTCAGGTAAACTCAAGTGAAGAAGATAGAAAAGCACTTCATATGGATTTGGTGAAGTCTAAGGCCCAAATATGTGGGCAAAAGGAAGAGAATTAATATCTCCTTGATCAAGTGAGCTTTCTTGAGAGAGAATGTCAAGAGCTTGTAAAGTCTAAGAAGAATTTTGAGCCAAAATATGCAAAACTTAATAAAGACCTTCATGATTCAAATGAACTCTCTAAAGACTACCCTTAAGTAATGAAAAGTTTGATATAATGTTATCCATGGGAAAAAGTGTGGGTGACAAGGGTTGTCTGGGCTACATACATGAACACACTACCAACACTTTTTCCAAAATCGTGTTTGTGATTGTGGAGAACGTGGTCATCATAATAGACATTGCATGAAAAATAGGGATATTTTAAATAAGAAGCTCTTGCATCTAGCCTACTATTCCAAATATTTAAACCATCGAGTTTTAAACTTTTCTAAGCTTTTGGAAACGTCTAGTGAGTCAAAGCATATGCATGCATCATCATCAAATGGACCACATGGTAGAGTACACACTTCTGGGGAGAAAAGAGCTAGTCCCCCACTCATTATCAGACCTAACCCAAGTTTTAAGAAGGAAAAACAAGTTTTGGTGATTAAGGAGGACCTTGAGAAACTAACCATTTCAGCCAAGTTGGAGGCTCCAGGTGCTTCTAACAAGGTCATGGTTTCTAAGAAATAGGAGAGGTTAGAGTTTGGACCTAGGTGCTCATTAATGCATTGCATTAAACACCCTAGAGTCATACATTGTATATATTTTTCTTTGTTTATTTTGATTTATTTTATCTATATGAAAATTTCAAAAACCAATACAAATTTGAAAAACCCAAAAACAAAAGAAATTAGCAAATCCAAAAATGGTTTTAACGTCAAGTTTGACATTTGTTTTAGAATTTATGATAATTGATTTATTTGTTCTTTTCATTGTTTATTTGTATGTTTATGCACATTTTTCTTTTTATTTGTTTATTTGAAAAAATATGAGAAAAGAAAAGGCAAAAAGATTTATTGTGTTTATTTTTTTCTTGTTAATAATCATACTAATTCATACTTTGGTTTGCATTATAATGATTTCATCCTTAAATCAAAGTTGAAAGGTGCATTGTTATAAGTCATATTAGAGGATAGAGAATTTAGTGGCATAAATCTTTGTGCGTGATTCATAAGCCAAAGTCTCTTTCACCCAAATGTGCTTGAATAGTATTTACCTTCAAAAAAAATTCATAAATCAAGTACACACCAACAATTCACCTTCATGCTTTAGAGTCTTATTACTTTGAACTATTAATGATCTTAAGTGATTCTAAGTGTTGGTGATAGCTGAACACAGAACTAAAGGTTAGTTAAACACAAATCCCTTAAAAATTCCAAATGCCAATTCTTTGAAAAGAGCCCAATGTGGCCAATCTTTAAAAAAGTGAGGCATAAATAAATGGCTAAAAATAATTGCATTTAAATTGTTGAGAGTACTTATGCTTAATTCCATTGCTAATTTGTAAATCTCATAGAGCTCATGTTAATCATGATTAAAAGCATATTGTTAAAAGTATGGAATTCACAATCATGTTAATTGAAATCATAGAGAATAAGGGATAAAATAAAGGGGGAGTTATCTAAAAAAAATCAGTAAGACACTCACTAACCAGTCATGTATTTACTTAGATAATGGATTAAGATTTCATGTTAAGCTTATTAATGATTCTAGCTAAGCGCAATCCTAGTTGTGTTGGAGTTTGGTTTCTCACTTGTTGCACTTTGTTGTTTCGAGCATGGGGAAACGAAGTGGATCTTCCCCCACAATTATACAGGTGGAGTGCATGAAACCTCCTAGAGGAGAGTGAATAGGTTTTTCAATTTTAAGCACAATTGGTTTCCAATTAAAATCTAATCTACCACAATTACCTCTTCTCACAAAGATTAGTCAATTAATTAGTGAGAAACCCTTTTAATCACCAATATCCCTTACACAAGTGATTTGTTAATGCGAAAAAACCTCCACGAGGAACCACTCGAGATTCACCAAAGCCCAATCCACTACTCTCAAGTCAATCTACAAGTATTGAGTATTATACCTCAACTGATACCATAGCTAGATGCTCTTTTCCTTCGTAGATCTCTTCACCGAAAATGCCTCTCCGACATCGTGTGTAGTTTCACTTGAACTCCCTGCCATATGGTTTGTTTAGGCTTCAAGCAATCATGGACATACCAACGATGCCTGATATGTACACATCAATGAGTTTGATTCAAACCATCAAGATGTTCAACACCAAGTTGTAAGGTTGGGTAGAATTTCTAGTTATTGTAAAACCCCGATTCAATCATGTAACATCCAAAGCACTAATAACCTTCACAATCACTAAATGATACAGTCTCCAAATAATGAATAAACTTCGATACTAATTTCATATACATTAATTACATGTACATCCAGACTATTACAACTTACACGTCTCAGATTTAATACTCTTTCAACTTAACCCTTATAACATAACACGTCTTCAAGTCTTCACTAAAGAAAATAAAGAAAACATCAACTGTTCAAACATGTGCAGACTTCCTCGCCACCAGCTAATCTGAAAAATGGGACATAATGTAGGGTGAGTATTAACAGCCCAATAGAGTAACTCAATTTCCAAGAAAATGAGTTTGAAAATAGTATAGTTTAGCATGTTTGGGCAAAAAACCAAACGAGCATTTGATACATCTATATGAGAAACAGTAAATGTTGAGCAAAAATAGTTAGGTTTGAAAACAATAATACAGTCACAACATCAATACAGTGCCACACAGGTGAGCAAATAATCCTAATAGACCACTCAAGGTCAATACGATCCATATGAACGTACGATCCAATAATTTAGGGGGACTTTCACCCCAAGGAAGATACGCTCTCACGTCAATACAATACAATTCAGTACTTAAGTCCGAAGACCAACAAGGTCACCTAGGCATTTATGAACTCAATGAGAAACCTTCTATGGCCTCAACCTAGAACATAAACCCTCTACCACCCAAACCTTTGTGCAGTTACATTTCATTTAAATGGATCTCTGAGTTTCATTCAATACAAGGAATTTAAGCAATACAATCATTTCCAAAACATTAGTGCAAACCGCACTTAGAAACCCTGCATTTAGGTCCAGATCCAAGTCAATATTTGAAACACAAACACCCAATCAGATATTTCAAAACATGCTAAAACATCACAAATAAATTATGGAATAATTTAGAAACAAGTTGGAAAAGTATCGCCCGTTCCCGAATTGAGAAACCCTACTCGCTCGGTATTTTAATATGAAATAACCAAAAAATAAATAATGTTATTTTTTGATAAAATTTAATAAACATGCTCAATTAACCTACCTAAGAATGTACATAAAATTTATTTTCTCAAAATCACGCAAAACTAGGTCAAATTGATCTCATATGGCAAAACAGTAATTTTATTCCACATTTTGATCCAACCATTGGATCGCCTTGAAATTTTATTGGGACCTCCGCATGAACATTATGGGACTTTTGACACAAATCAGAGGTTGATTAGAGGTCGGAAGAGGCCATAATTTCCGTTGGAGTCCACTGGTATCCTCCACCCCACTTCATCTTCAACCTTTGTTTGTTTTACTTTTGCCCTAAGTGCAGAAGTTTCTGCTCAACCACCCTACTTTGACCCCCTAGTTTTTCCACTACAGTACATGATCTCCATTGATTTCAACATCCAATTACTCTTTGGATATCCTAGCTTCAATCCCCCTTAGACTCAACCTTCGAATTCAATTCTAACATCATCAACTTATTGGTCGAAGTTGGACAAAAACCATTTTTTAAACACAAGGACAGAACTACAACTGCCTGTTTCACCCCCAAAACGACCTCTAAATCCAATTCCAAGGCTGGAAATGGATTCCTTGACCCCAAATTTGTTAGACCCAAGCCCCTTTTCGAAGCTTAAACAAGTTTTTATTAAAATTATATTTTCACTTCTTAAAACCCTCACTACACTGTTACACCACCACACACTACAGCAAACCACCACTAAACAACTGCTCAAGACCCCCCAAACTCAACCATACTAAACAATTAACCCAAATCATACTCAAATCTCAAACCCATTTCAAAATCCAAAAACCCATTAAATTTTAAAACANACAGAACTACAACTGCCTGTTTCACCCCCAAAACGACCTCTAAATCCAATTCCAAGGCTGGAAATAGATTCCTTGACCCCAAATTTGTTAGACCCAAGCCCCTTTTCGAAGCTTAAACAAGTTTTTATTAAAATTACATTTTCACTTCTTAAAACCCTCACTACACTGTTACACCACCACACACTACAACAAACCACCACTAAACAACTGCTCAAGACCCCCCAAACTCAACCATACCAAACAATTAACCCAAATCATACTCAAATCTCAAACCCATTTCAAAATCCAAAAACCCATTAAATTTTAAAACACAAATTAATGCATTAATACCAAACCAAATCAAAATCTAAATACATAAATGAGTTCCTAACATCCATATTAGACTATGAGTATACCACTTAGTGTTAGAAGTAGTCTCTGTAAGAATCCAAAATTTCAAAGTTTATATTTTCTTTCTCTAACTTCTCTTTCTCCTCTGTCTTCCTACCGGATTTTTCTACATTTTATCCAACCCCAGGCATCTCACTCAGTTTTCCCCAAGCAGTTGGGTGTCCTCCATGCAACCTAAGCCTTCATCAGCCACCTTGCATGTGTAGAAGAACCTTGAAGCTTCAATGACATTTTGGTAAATTCTCAATTTTGTCTAATTTCAAAAATTAATTAAAAATAATATATTTTTTTTCACAATTACATATATATTAAATCAAGCAATATAAAATTATCTGTTAAATTTTTGGACATCAAATTGATCTCCAATTTCATCTGTTAATGCAACTCCCGCATTCTTAATTCACCAATATGCATTAATTCTACTTCGTTTATTTGTGCTTCCCGACTCATTTCTTTTTCACTAATCACACTCCTACACCTAGCAGACCTCCTAACTTTCTCTAGAACATCTATGCACCGCACTAGAGTCGTCAATTTACAATCCACATATCCATACTCCAAACCCCTAATCTCAGATTTTCTTGTTCCCCACCAGATTGATAAAATCATCACAAGTAAACTCTTTAATATGATAAATTTGTGTTCATCACAAATCAATTTCTTCCACTACCCACAAGTCGTCATCCTAAGTAACTAAACCTAACACAGTCTAAAAAATCCCAAACCTATGCTCTGATACAAATTGTAAAACCCCGATTCATTCACGTAACATCCAGAGCGCTAATAACCTTCACAATCACTAAATGATACAACCTCCAAATAATGAATAAACTCTTATACTAATTTCATATACATTAATTACATGTACATCCAGACTATAGCAGCTTACACGTCTCAAATTTAATACCCTTTCAACTTAACCCTTACAACATAACACATCTTCAAATTGTCACTAAAGAAAACAAAGAAAACATCAACAGTTCAAACATATGCGGACTTCCTCGCCATCAGCTACTCTGAAAAAGGGGAAATAATGTAGGTGAGCATCAACAACTTAGTAGAGTAACTCAATTTTCAAGTAAACGAGTTTGAAAATAGTATAGTTTAGCATGATTGGGCAAAAAAGCCAAATGAGCTTTTGAAACATCTATATGAGAAACAGTAAATGTTGAGTGAAAACAATTAGGTTCGAAAACAATAATATGGTCACAACATCAATACAGTGCTACATGGGTGAGCAAATAATCCTAATAGACCACTCAAGGTCAATAAGATACATATGAACATATGATCCAATAATTTAGGGGACTTTCACCCCAAGGAAGATACGCTCCCAAGTTAATATGATCCAATTCAGTACCCAAGTCCAAAGACCAACAGGGCCACCCAAGCATTTACGAACTCAATGAGAAACCCTCTGCGGCTTCAACCTAGAACGTAAACCCTCTACCACTCAAAACTATGTGCACTTACATTTCATTTAAATGGATCCTAGAGTTTCATTCAATACAAGCAATTTAAGCAATACAATCATTTCCAAAATATTAGGGTAAACCGTACTCAGAAACCCTACATCTAGGTTCAGATCCAAGTCAATATTCGAAACACCCAATCAGATATTTCAAAACATGCTAAAACATCATAAATAAATTATGGAATAATTTAGAAATAAGTTGGAAAAACATCGCCTGTTCAAGAATTGAGAAACCCTATCCGCTTGGTATTTTGATCTGAAATAACCAAAAATTAAATAATGTTATTTTTTGATGAAATTTAATAAACACACTCAATTAACCTACCTAAGAATGTATATAACATTTATTTTCTCAAAATCACTCAAAACTAGGTCAAATTAACCTCGTAGGGCAAAACAGTCGTTTTACCTCTCATTTTGACCTAACCATTGGATCGACTTGAAATTTTTTGGAGACCTCCACATGAATTTTACAAAAATTTTGGCACAAACCAGAGGTTGAGGAGCCCAAAATTGTCATCAGAGTCCACTGGTATCCCCCACCCCATTTCATCTTCGACCTTTGTTTGTTTGANCCGTAGGGCAAAACAGTCGTTTTACCTCTCATTTTGACCTAACCATTGGATCGACTTGAAATTTTTCGGAGACCTCCACATGAATTTTACAAAAATTTTGGCACAAACCAGAGGTTGAGGAGGCCAAAATTGCCATCAGAGTCCACTGGTATCCCCCACCCCATTTCATCTTCGACCTTTGTTTGTTTGACTTTTGCCCTAAGTGCAGAAGTTTCTGCTAAACCGCCCCACTTTGACCCCCTAGTTCTCCCACTACAGTAAACCATCTCCTTTGATTTCAACTTCCACATACTCTTTAGATAACCTAGTTTCAATGTCCCTTAGACTCAACATTCGAATTGAATTCTATCATCATCAAATTATTAGTCAAAGTTGGCAAAATATCATTTTTTAAACACAAGGGCAGACCTGCAACTACTCGTTTCACCCCCAAAATGACCTCTAAATCCAATTTCGAGGCCAGAAATGGATTCCTTGACCCCAAATTTGCTATATTCAAGCCCCTTTTCGAATCTTAAGCAAGTATTTATTAAAATCACATTTTCACTTTTTCAAACCCTTACTCCACTGTTACACCACCACACACCACGACAAACCACCACTAAACAACCCCTCAAGACCCCCCAAACTCACATACCAAACAATTAATCTCAAACCCGTTTCAAAATCCAAAAATTCACTAAACTTTAAAACACAAATTCATGCATTAATACCAAACCAAATTAAAATCTAAATACATAAATGAGTTCCTACCATCCATATTAGACTATGAGTATACCTCTTAGTGTTCGAAATAGTCTATGCAAGAATCCAAAAATTTAAAGTCTATACTTTCTCTATCTAACTGCTCTTTCTCCTCTTTCTTCCCACTGGATTTTTCTCCATTTTATCCACCCCCCAAGCAGCTCACTCAGCTTTCCCCAAGCAACTTGGTGTCCTCCATGCAACCTAACAAACCACCTTGCATGTGTAGAAGAACTTTGAAGCTTCAATGGCATTTTGGTAAATTCACAAGTTTTTCTAAGTTTGAAAATTAATTAAAAATAATTATTTTTTTTCACAATTACATATATATTAAATCAAGCAATATAAAATTATTTGTTAAATTTTTGGACATCGAACTGATCTCTAATTTGATCCATTAATGCAACTCCCGGATTCATAATTCACCGATATGCACTAATTCTACTTCGTCCGTTTGTGCTTTCTAACTCATTTCTTTTTCACCAACCACATTCTTACACCTAGCAGACCTCCTAACTATCTCCAGAACATCTATGCACCGCACTAGAGTCATCAATTTACAATCTGCCTATCCGTACTCCTAACCCCTAATTGCACACACACAACGATTTCTAATTACCGAAACTCGGGTTAATACAGTCCAGCCACGTTAAAAGAAATTTTGTCCTCAAAATTTACTTAGCTACACTCATGGACTCACAAGACATATCAATGTATCTATACTCAAGCTTCCAAAGTAGGAAAACACTTACCTTGACCCATTAGTCAATTGGTTTCACAGTCATCTGATACACTCGTTCATATCTCAGATTTTCTTGNAATTCTTACACCTAGCAGACCTCCTAACTATCTCCAGAACATCTATGCACCGCACTAGAGTCATCAATTTACAATCCGCCTATCCGTACTCCTAACCCCTAATTGCACACACACAACGATTTCTAATTACCGAAACTCGGGTTAATACAGTCCAGCCACGTTAAAAGAAATTTTGTCCTCAAAATTTACTTAGCTACACTCATGGACTCACAAGACATATCAATGTATCTATACTCAAGCTTCCAAAGTAGGAAAACACTTACCTTGACCCATTAGTCAATTGGTTTCACAGTCATCTGATACACTCGTTCATATCTCAGATTTTCTTGTTCCCCACCAGATTGATAAAATCATCACATGTAAAATATTTAATATGATAAATTTGTGTTCATCACAAATCAATATCTTCCACTACCCACAATTTGTCATCCTAAGTAACTAAACCTAACACAGTCTATAGAATCTCAAAACTATGCTCGAATACCAAATTGTAAAACCCCGATTCAATCACATAATATCTAGAGCGCTAATAACCTTCACAATCACTAAATGATACAGTCTCCAAATAAAGAATAAACTTCGATACTAATTTCATATACATTAATTACATGTACATCCAGACTATTACAACTTACACGTCTCAGATTTAATACTCTTTCAACTTAACCCTTATAACATAACAGATCTTCAAATCTTCACTAAAGAAAACATCAACAGTTCAAACATATGTGGACTTCCTTACCACCAGCTAATATGAAAAAGGAAAAAATAATGTAGGGTGAGCATCAACGGCTCAGTAGAGTAACTCAATTTCCAAGCAAACGGGTTTGAAAATAATATAGTTTAGCATGATTGGGCAAAAAGGCAAATGAGCATTTGATACATCTATACGAGAAATAGTAAATGTTGAGCAAAAATAGTTAGGTTTGAAAACAATAATACGGTCACAACATCAATACAGTGCCACACTAGTGAGCAAATAATCCTAATTGACCACTTAGGGTCAATACGATACATATGAACATACGGTCCAATAATTTAGGGGACTTTCACCCCAAGGAAGATAAGCTCCCAATTCAATACGATCCAATTCAGTACCAAAGTCTGAAGACCAACAAGGCCACCCAGGCATTTACGAACTCAATGAGAAACCCTCTACGGCTTCAACCTAGAACGTAAACCCTCTACCACTCAAGCCTATGTGCACTTACATTTCATTTAAATGGATGCTAGAGTTTCATTCAATACAAGCAATTTAAGCAATACAATCATTTCCAAAACATTAGTGCAAACCGTACTCAGAAACCCTACATCTAGGTCCGGATCCAAGTCAATATTCGAAACACCCAATCAGATATTTCAAAACATGCTAAAACATCATAAATAAATTATGGAATAATTTAGAAACAAGTTGGAAAAACATCACCTGTTCCGGAATTGAGAAACCCTACCCGCTTGGTATTTTGATCTGAAATAACCAAAAATTAAACAATGTTATTTTTCGATGAAATTTAATAAACACACTCAATTAACCTACCTAAGAATGTATATAACATTTATTTTCTCAAAATCACTAAAAACTAGGTCAAATTGACCTTGGAGGACAAAACATTCATTTTACCTCTCATTTTGATCCGGCCATTGGATCGACTTGAAATTTTTTAGAGACCTCCACATGAATTTTATGGAACTTTTGGCACAAACCAGAGGTCGTTTTTCGGAGACCTCAACCACCCTAGTTTGACCCCGTAGTTCTCCCACTATAGTACACCGTCTCCTTTGATTTCAACATTCATATACTCTTTAGATAACCTAGTTTCAATATCCCTTAGACTCAACCTTCGAATTCAATTCTAACATCACCAAATTATTGGTCAAAGTTGGCCAAAAATCATTTTTTAAACACAAGGGTAGACCTACAACTGTCTGTTTCACCCCCCAAAACGACTTTAAATCCAATTCCGAGGCCGAAAATGGATTCCTTGACCCCAAATTAGCTATCCCTAAGCACCCTTTCGAAGTTTAAACATGTTTTTATTAAAATCACATTTTCACTTCTTCAAACCCTCACTTCACTGCTACACCACCACACACCACGGCAAATCACCAGTAAACAACTCCTCAAGACCCCCCCAAACTCAACCATACCAAAAAAATTAACCTAAATCTTGCTCAAATCTCAAACCCATTTCAAAATATAAAAACCTATAATAACATTGAAGCTTCAATGGCATTTTCGTAAATTTTTAATTTTACCTAATTTCAAAAATTAATTAAAAATAACATATTTTTTTTTCACAATTACTTATATATTAAATCAAGCAATATAAAATTATATGTTAAATTTTTGGACATCAAATTGATCTCGAATTTGAACCGTTAATGCAACTCCCGCATTCTTAATTTACCGATACGCACAAATTCTACTTCGTCCATTTGTGCTTCCCAACTCATTTTTTTTTACCAACCACATTCCTACACCTAGTAGACCTCCTAACTATCTCCAGAATATCTATGCACCGCACTAGAGTCATCAATTTATAGTCCACCTATTTGTACTCTGAACCCCTAACCGTACACACCTAACGATTTTTAATTACCGAAACTCAGGTTATTATAGTTATAGCCTTGGGTCTTAGGGATCTAGGGTTGTAGTGGAAGCTTTCTGGGTAGAATATGAGGCTTTTCTTTCAAAAGGCTTACCCTAGTTGAAAAGAAAAAACTCTCCCTATTTATATGTTCAGCATAAGAGTAATCTTGATGAATAAGAAAACTCGCGAATGACAACTCGTTCGGTGGGAAGGCATTCATAGGGCATTAGTCATGTGAATAAAATTTGGATTTCAATCCTAGCCAAGGAGCACAGACCGCTCGAGCGAGCTTATAGAGTGAGCCTTATTCTCATTTCATGGTATTTTCCTGTTTCTCTTCCTTAAGTAATAAAGAGATCACTCTAGCCAAGGCTGTCGAGAAAGGTGATGGTCACGAGAATGAAAATTTCATTTCAAATCTGGTCTTGCTCCCACCGATCGAGTGATTGTTCACAAATCTAAGTTCTCTTGTTAACTAAGATTGTCCTTATTTCGGACCTATAAATAGGAAGAGTCTTTTCTTCAACTAGGGTAAGTCTCTTGTAACCGTTTTGAGATTAAAACCTTATCTTCTACCTTGATAGCTTCCCCCATAACCCTAGATCCTTAAGACCGAAGGCAACCTTCTAGAGATTCTACCCAACCTTATAACTTGGAGTGAAGATCTTGAATTGTATAAATCAAACCAATTGGTGTGTGCATATCAAGAATCATTGACGTACCCATGCTTGCTTGAGGCCTAAAAGGTCCTTTTTAGAGGTTAACCGAGTGAAGCCACACATCACATTGGAGAGGCACTTTGCCAGAAAGACATATTGAAGGAAGGGAACATCTAACCATGGTATTAGTTGAGATATAAGACTCGAGTCCTTTTATGTTGATTTTGGGATAGTGAATTAGGTTTTGGTAAACCCAACGAGATTCCCTGTGGCTTTTCCCAAGAAGGGTTTTTCACGTCAACAAATTGCTCATGTTCATCTTGTTTATTTACATATACATTTGTGTTTGTTATCACACACGAGCACTATGTGTTTGTATGTATGATTGATTTAAATCTATTCATCCAATAGTGTTTAGGTTCTGAGTTTTGGGTCGCCATGAGTTGAGTGTTTGAGTGAATTAATTGAATATTAATTAACATAAATTTTCATGGGTGTAAGGGATTGTGGTGATAAAAAGGGATTCTCACACTAATTTGCTATATCTTTGTGTGAAAAGGTAATTGAGGTAAAGTTAAGTTTTAATTTATAATCAATTGTGCCTAAAATCAAAAAATCTATTCATCCCCCTTTAGGAAGTGTCGTGCATTCCTTATATAATTGTGAGCAAATATCCACATTTTTTCTCCCTCTTCTGGAACAACACATCGACATTGTTGGTCCAAGCCCAAAGTATGTTGATGCCAATCCCAAAAATGCCCAACTATTGGGAGCTAATTGAGAAGGGGCAAGGTTTATGAATTGGAGGGTTTCCCTAGCATACGTTGTGACGCCCCTAAAACTGGGGGTCCTGTTGACAACCCGTCAACCTGTGGAATGCCCGTGAGTATCACTTGAGCCGACATCTAACCAATAATATCCCAATACTCGAGATTTTAACTCACACCTGTTACCCGTGTTTCGTTATTCATTTACTCTTATTGAGGTTCAATGTACCACAATATATCTCTTTTAAGGTCCATTTGTGTGAAGGGAACTAAGGTCCAAAGACATAGTAAGAAATAAGAAATTTTCAAAGTTTGAGGGAGTGTACCGGTACGCTAAACTCTTTGGACAGTACCGTACCGGTACGCCATACTGGTACGCTTTGCCCAGTTTGTCTATTTCACCCTTTTTCAATTTCCAATTCATTTACATGTATTTGAGAACCTTACAACTATGTTGGATGTGTGGTGAAGATATGGACACATTACATGAGGATTTGGAGACTTAGAAGTGAAGAAATCAAGGAGGTATTGGTGTTTGGTAACAAAAGCACCAACACTAGCACCATCTGGTGGAAGTATCTCAGTGTTCCTCCATTTTGACCATGATCCACATAGAATTTAGAAACGTTCAAAACAGGAAAGTTGTATATCTAGATGTCTTCTGTATTGTGTGACACGTTCAGATCAATCCAACAGTTGGATCAAAAGTTATGAGGATTCTACTAAAACTGGTCTGGAGCAGAAAAGTGTACTGGTACGCAGTACCGGTACGCTCTACTGAATGCCCAAAATTTCATGTTTCATCAATTTTTCATGTCCAAGTCATTCCAAACCACCCCAACATCATTTCAAACATATATAATGATGTTTATCACATAAAACATGATCCATACAAAGTTATTACAACTCATTCCATATAATTACAATTCAAAATGGAATATAACCTAAATTTTTATACAAAACTTGTTTCGTAAAGCCACAATCTGGCTTTTCTTCAACCTTGAGGCCTCGAATACGAGTCCTTCACTGGTACGAACCCCGCACCTGAAATATTTCCGGTATAGGGTGAGCCAAGCTCAGTAAAAAGTTTTCTACAGAGGCTACTCCCCACCTNTCACTGGTACGAACCCCGCACCTGAAATATTTTCGGTATAGGGTGAGCCAAGCTCAGTAAAAAGTTTTCTACAGAGGCTACTCCCCACCTAGATGCATATGCAATGGCCTCATACAACAACACACAACCAATATCCATTCTAATGCAAGAATATGCAATTCATGTTGGAATCACCCATGACATGCCATGAATGAAATGAGATTCACTCACGCACCTCAACCCGAGCCTTCATTGGCCCTCATCACACTATACAATGCAAATGTAAAACCTTTATCATTGATGAAAAACATCCAATGATCATTTTGAAATACAATTCATATGCTTTGAAAACCCTTCCATTGTTGGATGTTTCCCATTCAATGAACATTTTATACAACAAAACCATGTGTCTTTGTTGGGTATCAGATTCCAGAATCACACCACTGGCTCCGTACGCCATTACACTTTTCCGAAATTTCACCTCAGGGAAGTGTATAAATCAAGTGACCGAGTTTTTCACCCGAGAGAGTGTCTAGCCCTACTTGTTATACCCGACACAAGTTTTTCTCATGCAACATGCGACTCCAAGTGATCTTCGATCCAACATCTCCAAGTCCACATATCAATTACCAAGAGTGGTATTGATTACTTCATGCATATACACCCACACTCATGCCTAAGCCCATGAATGTGATGCAACNGTATAAATCAAGTGGCCGAGTTTTTCACCCAAAAGAGTGTCTAGCCCTACTTGTTATACCCGACACAAGTTTTTCTCATGCAACATGCGACTCCAAGTGATCTTCGATCCAACATCTCCAAGTCCACATATCAATTACCAAGAGTGGTATTGATTACTTCATGCATATACACCCACACTCATGCCTAAGCCCATGAATGTGATGCAACCTCATGCCCAAAATGTAATGAATGTCACATGAGCAATATTAATCATATTTCATGGAATTTCATGTCATATGCACATAACTTTTATAATTCATCATTATGCTCAATATACCAATAAGCATATGTCCACATATCACAACAACTCAAACATGTTAATTGCATCAAAATAACAACATTCTCTTATCTAAAGCATTTAATCAAACACCTTCAAGGCAAGGATATCATGTCATCACATAATATTGCCCACATACACCAAATATCATCAAGTGCCAAGAAATGGTTCACATAACTCCCACATATCATATTTAAGCTAGAGTTTAATTTAAGTCCTTCCTAGACTCATTTCTCATTTCCATAACCATATATATATATAGGTTAACACACACATATATATATATATAATTACATACTTCCAACCATCCATTCAGAGCATCTAGGTTGGAAATCAACCCAAGTAGGAGAACCCCCTACCTCTTAAAGCGTAAAAGAAAGGTAGAACCCTCTAGGCAACTCCTAGCTCCAAAATCTTTGATTTTTCCAATGCTCCGTCTTTGAATCTTTGGTGAAAATCTTCGTTCTTGGTACGTACGCGTAGCCCTCGTCGCGTAGACCAACCTTAATTCTTGGATCGACAGATTTCGACCGACAGAACTTGGCGAATCAGAGGAGAAAGCTTTGAAAATCAATTTTTCTCTCTTCTCCAACGTTGGAACCAGCCAGCAAATGAGCAAAATATCTGATTTTTCAGATATTTAAGCCCTATTTATACTTTTAATTTTGCGGTCCACAACGCCCTGCTCGTTTATCACTTCTGGGTCNTTTGAAAATCAATTTTTCTCTCTTCTCCAACGTTGGAACCAGCCAACAAATGAGCAAAATATCTGATTTTTCAGATATTTAAGCCCTATTTATACTTTTAATTTTGCGGTCCACAACGCCCTGCTCGTTTATCACTTCTGAGTCTGTTTTTTAACCTGAAACAACTTAATTAAATCCCGATTTCAATTCAAATAAATTTTATTTGAACTTTTATTCAATTATAAGAAAATTTGATAATTTTTATTTTTGGACACGTTTAAAAGTTTATTCGTTACCCAGTTGTCTCGTAAAACATGTAAAAATTTGACTATTTCAAAATTCGACGAAAATTGACAGGGCAGCTCAATTTTGCGATGCAAATCTATCGGTGAAGTCCATTGCTCCATCCGAGCTCTATAAAAATATGCATTTTAAACCCNGACGTTTAAAAGTTTATTCGTTACCCAGTTGTCTCGTAAAACATGTAAAAATTTAACTATTTTGAAATTCGACGAAAATTGACAGGGCAGCTCAATTTTGCGATGCAAATCTATCGGTGAAGTCCATTGCTCCATCCGAGCTCTATAAAAATATGCATTTTAAACCCGCTTAATAGTGGCAAATTACTATTTTTCCCTTTGTCGGAAAAAGGTCAAATTTCCCCGAGTTTCACATACGTAAGCATTGCAAAGTGAAGTCCAGCCTCGAAAATGGTCTCACAAAAGAAGACCTCATTAGGACCAAATGAATTTATTATTTCATTAGAGACAGGAGCTGGAGAATTTGATAGAGAGCCCTAATCTCATTCAAGAAGCCCTTGTCAAGAGACCTTGAGATATTCCTGGCCC
Organism: Ilex paraguariensis; assembly: GCA_963454935.2. Lineage (NCBI taxonomy): Eukaryota > Viridiplantae > Streptophyta > Magnoliopsida > Aquifoliales > Aquifoliaceae > Ilex > Ilex paraguariensis. Next base: position 213,505 of record CAUOFW020006336.1, read on the forward strand.
CCATGACCCTCACAAATGAAGATCCAATCTCAAGAACATCATCACAATCTCCATTGGCCCTATCAATCTCAGACACCAACGCTAGGGGTGCTCTTCGAGATCATGCGCTCTAAATCAGTTGTCATAGTGACATCGCTACCATGGTTAACGTACAAATTTGAAGGAGGGCATCAACTAGGTCTATGGGTGAGAAAGGAAAGCCAAGAATCAAGAACAAATTCAAGCTGAACTTGGGTAGACTTATCTACGAAAAACCCTAGGGGATCAAAGCTAAAACCCATCCAATGAAGAAAACAAAAGTTGCAAAAATGAAATTGGAAGGTGTGACTCCACCCTATACGCTCCAAGTTGAAGAATCCTAATATAACAAAAACAGAAAAAGATAATTGAGATGAGGAAGAAAATGTGTACTATAGTTCTTGAATTCTTGGAAACATGTTGGAATCATTTGAGGAAGAGGCATTTAAATACCAAGCTCCACAACAGTTCTTTGGCAATTACATTCGCACGCCTCATGTTCCCGTTTCCCTAGGCACTAATGAACAAATGCATTAAATATGGAGCACATGCAGATCATNGATTACATTCGCGCGCCTCATGTTTCCGTTTCCCTAGGCACTAATGAACAAATGCATTAAATATGGAGCACATGCAGATCATGCTTATCTGAATTGGGAGGCCAATTGATAATGAGTATTTTGGCACAAGCTTAAAGGAGCTCGGAGGCCTGGAAGAGCTCCAGCTCACAAGCTCGTCAACTTTCCAACTCGCTAGCTCAACCAACTCTCCAGCTCGGTAGAGTCCTAACTCCTCACAACTTTGACAAATTCAACTTAGTTGAGACTCCTACTCTAGCAAAGAGTCCACCTCCATTAAACCATTAGTACCGTTTTAATTCAAATAAAAAATAAGGATCCCCCAATGGTTGAATCATCATTGCCCATAAAAAGGGAGAACTGAATTTAATCTAGGTACACAACTCTAATCCCAGTTGAGCATTTTCTTTCTTGAATTTGCTTTCTAACTTACGCATCAGAGGGTTGACCCCTGGAGCCCATCCAGTCTTCGACTTGCCTTTGCATGTGCCTCTCTTGGTCGGTCAAAGCACAATTCTGGTAAACCACTTACCCGGAACTTGATGAGCTCTTCTAGCATCAGCCAAAGTAAATTTGAGAAAATATTATAACATGCATGATATATTATTATTATTATTTTGATTCAATAATGTAATTTACCTTTAATTTGAGGATCCAATATATTGTGACAATTTGATTGATAGTAGGAAACACTTACACATTGAGTCATATGAGAGAGACCTTTGGTGTCAATTTGAGTGATACTAGGGTTTGGTATCAAATATAATATGCATGTCCTGGTTCGTCTATTATAGAGTGGGTCATCTTGGTTAAATGGACAAAATAGATGATTACTCTAGCCATTGAGCTGAATTTAAATGATATGTAGTGTACGTAACGGCAGCGACACCATTTGTGATCATATATAATACTCGCTAGCGTTGCGATTTGGTGAAATTGCAAGAGGTAATCTATATAATAAAGTACAAACAATTTCAAACCCCCAAACTTATAAAATCGTTCGAACGCCTTGGATCATTTCAAGATTGTTAATTTGATGATCTTAATTGATTCTCAAATTTTTTATCCACCCAAGGATTGGACTAAGAGTTTCATTCCATTTTCAACACTAGAGTCTCATTTCTCTCTCTCTCTCTCTCACCATAGTTGTGATGCCCCTAAAATTGGGAGTCCTTTTTCAACCGTTGACCACCCATCAACCTATGGAAGTACCCATGATTATCGCACAATCCGACATCACGTCAATAGTATCCCCTTAACCGAGATCATAACCCACACGTTTAATTCGTGTATATTTTACCATTTGACCTACCAAGGTCCAATATACCACTATTTATCCTCATTTGNATGCTTATCTGAATTGGGAGGCCAATTGATAATGAGTATTTTGGCACAAGCTTAAAGGAGCTCGGAGGCCTGGAAGAGCTCCAGCTCACAAGCTCGTCAACTTTCCAACTCGCTAGCTCAACCAACTCTCCAGCTCGGTAGAGTCCTAACTCCTCACAACTTTGACAAATTCAACTTAGTTGAGACTCCTACTCTAGCAAAGAGTCCACCTCCATTAAACCATTAGTACCGTTTTAATTAAAATAAAAAATAAGGATCCCCCAATGGTTGAATCATCATTGCCCATAAAAAGGGAGAACTGAATTTAATCTAGGTACACAACTCTAATCCCAGTTGAGCATTTTCTTTCTTGAATTTGCTTTCTAACTTACGCATTAGAGGGTTGACCCCTGGAGCCCATCCAGTCTTCGACTTGCCTTTGCATGTGCCTCTCTTGGTCGGTCAAAGCACAATTCTGGTAAACCACTTACCCGGAACTTGATGAGCTCTTCTAGCATCAGCCAAAGTAAATTTGAGAAAATATTATAACATGCATGATATATTATTATTATTATTTTGATTCNACATAGGGCGAGCCACACCTAGTAGAGTATTTTCTATAAAAGCTACTCCCCAATCTAAGTACATATGAAATATTCATGCTACATTTAACAAGCAATAACCGTTCCAATCAAGATCAAGCAAGTCTATGTTGGAATCTAACAAGTCATATATTATATGAGATGCCACTCACTCATGCAACTCAACCCGAGCCCTTCCTGGCTCCTTTCACCCATGCAATGCTATGAGTATAAAATCGAGCTTTCCAAGCCCCCGCCATTGGCGTTACACACCCAATGACAATTTTAAAAAAATATCTCCGGGTCTTTCTTGGGGTGGATTTTTATGAACTTCTACCAACAGCACCCAGCCGACACGGAATTTATAGACTTCCACCAACGGTTCTGCGTACACCGACACACTTTATGGGCTCTTATACCAACGAAGTGCATATCCGATCACAGGGTCTCTCACCCAAAGGATAGTCTAGCCCTTCTTGCTAATCCTGACCCAATTCGTTTTCCATGCAACCATGCGACTCAGTCGGATCTTCGATCCAACTTTCGCGAGCCCACCCATCATCCACCTACGTGGTGTTTGACGTCAACCATGCATAGACACACACCCACACTCATGTCCATGGATGCAGTTCCTCTGTGCAAATGCAATGTAATGCACCATTGCTAAATCAATGTCATGCCCCATATGTAATGAATGTCATGTGAGCAAATTTAACCACATATATACATATTCTATGCATATAATTACCAACTTCACCACAATGTCAATGTGTCAATANGCATAGGGCGAGCCACACCCAGTAGAGTATTTTCTATAAAAGCTACTCCCCAATCTAAGTACATATGAAATATTCATGCTACATTTAACAAGCAACAACCGTTCCAATCAAGATCAAGCAAGTCTATGTTGGAATCTAACAAGTCATATATTATATGAGATGCCACTCACTCATGCAACTCAACCCGAGCCCTTCCTGGCTCCTTTCACCCATGCAATGCTATGAGTATAAAATCGAGCTTTCCAAGCCCCCGCCATTGGCGTTACACACCCAATGAAAATTTTAAAAAAATATCTCCGGGTCTTTCTTGGGGTGGATTTTTATGAACTTCTACCAACAGCACCCAGCCGACACGGAATTTATAGACTTCCACCAACGGTTCTGCGTACACCGACACACTTTATGGGCTCTTATACCAACGAAGTGCATATCCGATCACAGGGTCTCTCACCCAAAGGATAGTCTAGCCCTTCTTGCTAATCCTGACCCAATTCGTTTTCCATGCAACCATGCGACTCAGTCGGATCTTCGATCCAACTTTCGCGAGCCCACCCATCATCCACCTACGTGGTGTTTGACGTCAACCATGCATAGACACACACCCACACTCATGTCCATGGATGCAGTTCCTCTGTGCAAATGCAATGTAATGCACCATTGCTAAATCAATGTCATGCCCCATATGTAATGAATGTCATGTGAGCAAATTTAACCACATATATACATATTCTATGCATATAATTACCAACTTCACCACAATGTCAATGTGTCAATAAACATACATCAACATTTTATATCCAACAATATATCCCAAGCATGTTATTACCTAATATATGTCAATAACACACTTCATTCACAAAGGCATAATATAAACACATAGCATGCCCACATAATACCAAATTTCATGAAATTACACAAGTAATTTTCACATATTAATTCCAAGCTAGGAATTTATTTTAAACCATTTATATACCCATTTCATCAATTTCACAACAAGAGGCAAGTGATATACAATTCTATCAACCTACCCATTCCATATAACCACCCTAGGTTAGAAAATAAGCCAAAGTAGGAAGGAACCCTATCTCTTGAAGTGTAAAACGACGTTGGGAAGCTTCAAGAACCCAAAACAAGCTTGAATCTCCACCTTCCCGAAATCTCGCCCTTGGAATCTCGCTCAAACCTGACCTCCTTGGTATGGTTTTGTAGCCCTTGGCGAGGAGAACAACTTTTGTTCTTATCATGAGTGGATTCGACTGCTAGAATTTCGTAGATCGCAGAGAGAAGGTAGAGTTTTCTCCCTTTTCCTCTCTCTCTCTCTCTATCGGGTAATGACTAAGTAATTTGGGGGGAGAAATTCATATTTTTCCCCCTATTTATACTTCTCAATACTTGGCCTACAACGCGCCCTACACGACCTTCTTTTTTTCGGGTCCGTTTTCACCCCCAAAACGATTAAATTTCGTTCCGATTTAAGTTCAAAATATTTTTTATTTTAACTTGCCTCAAATTATTTTTCAACTTTTGAAATTTTATTTTTTGTTCACGCGAAACTCGATCACCTCGTAAAACGCAAAAAAAATCGACTATATCGGAATTCGACGAAAATTGATGGGTAAACTAGATTTCGCGAGACGAATCCAAGAGTGAGGTTCGTTTCATCATTCAAGTTCTAGAAAAATTTAGGTTTACAACCTGTACCATAGCGATAAATTACCATTTTGCCCCTTTTGTGAAAATTCAAATTTACTCGAGTTTTACAATAGTCACGTCTCTTCCTCACTCAATTCATAGAACACACACAAACACACTCAGAGTCCCATTCTATCTCTCTCTGTCTCTCTCTCACACACACACACAAGAGTCCCAATCACGCTTCTTTCTCTTTCTCTTTCTCTCTTAGAGTCCCATCTCATAGAACCCCCTTCCCCTCTCTCTCTACATGCATAAAACACAAACAAAAAACAAAAAAAAAAATACACACTCAACTCACACATACAAACACAGTTAGCTCACAAAACCCCCCCCCCCACATACACAGTCCCATTCTGCCCCAATGTGGATGTGTTTTTTGGTGATTGTGAATGGGACAATTCAATTATGTACACATATTTGCTATATTTACGTTGTTGTATGGAGTTTTATTGCTTTTATTCATGTTTTGTTGGGGATTAGCACTAACTGTTGTTTATGATTTTATGCAATTCATAAGCACTCCACCTTACTCCTCTAATATTTGTTTCTGTGTTTATCTATTATTCTTTAGTGGGATTTCACCTTTTTCAATGGATTCTCTTTTTTTATTAGTTTTCAATATAAATTACGCAAACATGACCTTTTTTTATAGAGTCATGATTTTAAAAGAATTTCTTTTTTTCAAAAAAAATAGTAGGCCCAAATTGATTGGTGATTTTGATCGTTGTGCATTTTTTTCTCTCTCTCTTTGCATTTTTCTACGTGTGTTATGTGTGGTGTGCATTGTTTGTGTGTGTGTGAGAGAGAGTTTTGTTTGTGTGGTGTGCATTTTCTGTGAGTTTATGTGCGTGTGAATGCATTCTGTGTGTAAGTGACCCATTAGCAATGTGAAGAAGTGAATCATTATTAGATTAGTTCTATATATCCCTTAATTCTTAACTATTTTTTCCCCTTGCAGTGTTCTCTTTGTTCTTATTTAATCTGGACTCATAAAATCTTTGGATTTGTCACTAGGTAAGTGCCTTTTTTTACTCCAACCAGATCATTGAATTTTTTATTTTATTATTTAACCATGATGATGTTGGAATTTTTTATTTCAAAATTGAAAATTTTATTTTATTAGTTGTTTTATGTTTAATAATAATTATTTATTTAATTATATAGTAGTTTTCATAATCAGTAGCTTTTGGACTTGGGTTAGCTATTTTCCTCCTTCACCAGGTAAGTAGTACTAAAATTATTCTTTTTAATTTTCATATTTGTTACAACTAAAATTTTTTTTGATTGTCACGAATGATTGGTTGAAAGAATCTCTATTACAAAAAGATTGATTGAATTTTAATTTTACACAAGCAATATATAAAAGAGACCAAAAAAAAAAGTGAGTAGCATAATGAGATATTACTTATTTGTCATTTTTATGTTCAATTAGAATTGCTAATTTGAGTTCATATCTTGATTTTAATCCACTTAGTGAATCAAATCGATTGATTAACTTAAACTTTGATTTTGATTGCAGAAATAGAGAGGATAGACCTTTAAACACCTTGGCTTCTATTCTTTGGTGGTGTGATGATTTTCTTTAACTTTTTTCATATGTTTATTTTTTTTGTTAGACTTATTTCATGTGTTGGATGGGATGGTTTTGTGCATAAGTTTTACTTTTAATTTACTAATTTTCATAGATGTAAATTGTGGATGAATGAATAATATTAAAAATGGGGATTTATTTGGGTTTGATAGGTTGAAAATAATTAGACATGCTAAATAGGTAGTGTTCATCGTATTGATTGTGTTATGGGGGTCATTATAACCCAATTATGACTTGTGTACTAAACATATTAATCGGGTTGATAATGGGTCATGTCAACATGGATACAACTTATTTATTAAATTTGTTACACAGGTCATGCTCTGATTATTGGAGTTATAAGCGAACTTTATTTGTATCAGGTCATTTTGACATGATTAATTAGATAGTTTGTCTTAGGGTTCATAGATTTTTGACATGAATCCAAGAAACGTGTTCTAATTGCCATCCCTACTTAAGGCATTGCGGGTGTTTAAATTTTTTGAATGGATTTTCAATTTTCTTAATAATCTTATTTTTTAATTATATATTGCCATCAAACACAGACAATTACTTGTAAATCTATACAATGGCATGTTTAGCCTCCATGTTTGAACTACAATCAATCAACATTATGATACTAGAAAGAATTTTTTGTGTGTTTTATTTACGTACACACATGCATTGCATTATTCTTGGGAGCGGACTAGGGAGGGAGGTTGCATGGGAATCCCTTTAAATCTATACTACTTTAAAAAGTATGTATCTTTGAAAAACTTTCATTATCCTCTTTTACCTCTAACATTTCTTAATTATCTAAACTACCATGAATAAATATATTATAAAGATAATAAAATACACCTTTTATTTATTATATTAATATCATTTATGACATACTCCTCATGTTCTAATTTCTCCATTAAATTATTAGTTTATAAAACAAGAGAGATGGAGGAACACAACTCCTAAAGATTGTCCATCTTCCTGTATATATCTATATACTATATATCTATATTTATATTTGTATCTATACTACTGGCTACTAAATCAAAAAAGAAAAAATTGTCATCATTACCCTCAAACAATTGTATAAAGTTAAATTAGTACTAGATTAATTATCGTAATTAATTAATTAATCTATCTACTGCACTAATTTTTTATTAAGCTATTAACAACTATTGTTCATCAACCTAATTAAGTTACTTGCTTGAGTTAAATTACAACATCACTTGAATTGTGGAAACCTGATAGTTATTAAAACTCTTGGAGTTTCGTAACTCCGTTACAGAAAAAAAAAAAAAAGGTGAAAGTTATTTGGCCATTATAAAACCTTTCTATGGATTGAAGTTAAAAAGGGCTACGAGGTCACTAAAAATATCTATCAGATATTTTTCTCACCAACAAATACCCATCAGCTTCGACTTCTCTTTTGTAGCAATTGACAAAAACTACAACCATCATTTTAATGAATTATCAAATTAGGTTTTTGAATTGTTATAGTTTTGATAATTTTCACTGATTGATTTTGTATTTTTATCTTAGTTTTTTCTTTTCCTCGGTATACAAAGATTATAGTGGTTATAATCTAAACCTAAAGACATTGGATCTCAAACAAGGGTGTGTTTTTGTTGGTGATGGTGTTTGGATTTAGGCATGTATATGTTTCTCGTGCCACTTGGGTTGGTACCTTTGTTTTTGGTTCAACGTCACAGTTCCTATGATTTTTTTGATTTCATTTGTTTTTGTTGTTCGCCCCTCTATCTCTGTTTCTTATTTGGGATTTTTTTTGGGTTTTCCCCATTNTCCTGAGTGGATTCGACTGCTAGAATTTCGTAGATCGCAGAGAGAAGGTAGAGTTTTCTCCCTTTTCCTCTCTCTCTCTCTCTCTCTATCGGGTAATGACTAAGTAATTTGGGGGGAGAAATTCATATTTTTCCCCCTATTTATACTTCTCAATACTTGGCCTACAACGCGCCCTACACGACCTTCTTTTTTTCGGGTCCGTTTTCACCCCCAAAACGATTAAATTTCGTTCCGATTTAAGTTCAAAATATTTTTTATTTTAACTTGCCTCAAATTATTTTTCAACTTTTGAAATTTTATTTTTTGTTCACGCGAAACTCGATCACCTCGTAAAACGCAAAAAAAATCGACTATATCGGAATTCGACGAAAATTGATGGGTAAACTAGATTTCGCGAGACGAATCCAAGAGTGAGGTTCGTTTCATCATTCAAGTTCTAGAAAAATTTAGGTTTACAACCTGTACCATAGCGATAAATACCGTTTTGCCCCTTTTGTGAAAATTCAAATTTACTCGAGTTTTACAATAGTCACGTCTCTTCCTCACTCAATTCATAGAACACACACAAACACACTCAGAGTCCCATTCTATCTCTCTCTGTCTCTCTCACACACACACACAAGAGTCCCAATCACGCTTCTTTCTCTTTCTCTTTCTCTCTTAGAGTCCCATCTCATAGAACCCCCTTCCCCTCTCTCTCTACATGCATAAAACACAAACAAAAAACAAAAAAAAAATACACACTCAACTCACACATACAAACACAGTTAGCTCACAAACCCCCCCCCCCCACATACACAGTCCCATTCTGCCCCAATGTGGATGTGTTTTTTGGTGATTGTGAATGGGACAATTCAATTATGTACACATATTTGCTATATTTACGTTGTTGTATGGAGTTTTATTGCTTTTATTCATGTTTTGTTGGGGATTCGCACTAACTGTTGTTTATGATTTTATGCAATTCATAAGCACTCCACCTTACTCCTCTAATATTTGTTTCTGTGTTTATCTATTATTCTTTAGTGGGATTTCACCTTTTTCAATGGATTCTCTTTTTTTATTAGTTTTCAATATAAATTACGCAAACATGACCTTTTTTTATAGAGTCATGATTTTAAAAGAATTTCTTTTTTTCAAAAAAAATAGTAGGCCCAAATTGATTGGTGATTTTGATCGTTGTGCATTTTTTTCTCTCTCTCTTTGCATTTTTCTACGTGTGTTATGTGTGGTGTGCATTGTTTGTGTGTGTGTGAGAGAGAGTTTTGTTTGTGTGGTGTGCATTTTCTGTGAGTTTATGTGCGTGTGAATGCATTCTGTGTGTAAGTGACCCATTAGCAATGTGAAGAAGTGAATCATTATTAGATTAGTTCTATATATCCCTTAATTCTTAACTATTTTTTCCCCTTGCAGTGTTCTCTTTGTTCTTATTTAATCTGGACTCATAAAATCTTTGGATTTGTCACTAGGTAAGTGCCTTTTTTTACTCCAACCAGATCATTGAATTTTTTATTTTATTATTTAACCATGATGATGTTGGAATTTTTTATTTCAAAATTGAAAATTTTATTTTATTAGTTGTTTTATGTTTAATAATAATTATTTATTTAATTATATAGTAGTTTTCATAATCAGTAGCTTTTGGACTTGGGTTAGCTATTTTCCTCCTTCACCAGGTAAGTAGTACTAAAATTATTCTTTTTAATTTTCATATTTGTTACAACTAAAATTTTTTTGATTGTCACGAATGATTGGTTGAAAGAATCTCTATTACAAAAAGATTGATTGAATTTTAATTTTACACAAGCAATATATAAAAGAGACCAAAAAAAAAAGTGAGTAGCATAATGAGATATTACTTATTTGTCATTTTTATGTTCAATTAGAATTGCTAATTTGAGTTCATATCTTGATTTTAATCCACTTAGTGAATCAAATCGATTGATTAACTTAAACTTTGATTTTGATTGCAGAAATAGAGAGGATAGACCTTTAAACACCTTGGCTTCTATTCTTTGGTGGTGTGATGATTTTCTTTAACTTTTTTCATATGTTTATTTTTTTTGTTAGACTTATTTCATGTGTTGGATGGGATGGTTTTGTGCATAAGTTTTACTTTTAATTTACTAATTTTCATAGATGTAAATTGTGGATGAATGAATAATATTAAAAATGGGGATTTATTTGGGTTTGATAGGTTGAAAATAATTAGACATGCTAAATAGGTAGTGTTCATCGTATTGATTGTGTTATGGGGGTCATTATAACCCAATTATGACTTGTGTACTAAACATATTAATCGGGTTGATAATGGGTCATGTCAACATGGATACAACTTATTTATTAAATTTGTTACACAGGTCATGCTCTGATTATTGGAGTTATAAGCGAACTTTATTTGTATCAGGTCATTTTGACATGATTAATTAGATAGTTTGTCTTAGGGTTCATAGATTTTTGACATGAATCCAAGAAACGTGTTCTAATTGCCATCCCTACTTAAGGCATTGCGGGTGTTTAAATTTTTTGAATGGATTTTCAATTTTCTTAATAATCTTATTTTTTAATTATATATTGCCATCAAACACAGACAATTACTTGTAAATCTATACAATGGCATGTTTAGCCTCCATGTTTGAACTACAATCAATCAACATTATGATACTAGAAAGAATTTTTTGTGTGTTTTATTTACGTACACACATGCATTGCATTATTCTTGGGAGCGGACTAGGGAGGGAGGTTGCATGGGAATCCCTTTAAATCTATACTACTTTAAAAAGTATGTATCTTTGAAAAACTTTCATTATCCTCTTTTACCTCTAACATTTCTTAATTATCTAAACTACCATGAATAAATATATTATAAAGATAATAAAATACACCTTTTATTTATTATATTAATATCATTTATGACATACTCCTCATGTTCTAATTTCTCCATTAAATTATTAGTTTATAAAACAAGAGAGATGGAGGAACACAACTCCTAAAGATTGTCCATCTTCCTGTATATATCTATATACTATATATCTATATTTATATTTGTATCTATACTACTGGCTACTAAATCAAAAAAAAAAAAATTGTCATCATTACCCTCAAACAATTGTATAAAGTTAAATTAGTACTAGATTAATTATCGTAATTAATTAATTAATCTATCTACTGCACTAATTTTTTATTAAGCTATTAACAACTATTGTTCATCAACCTAATTAAGTTACTTGCTTGAGTTAAATTACAACATCACTTGAATTGTGGAAACCTGATAGTTATTAAAACTCTTGGAGTTTCGTAACTCCGTTACAGAAAAAAAAAAAAAAAATGAAAGTTATTTGGCCATTATAAAACCTTTCTATGGATTGAAGTTAAAAAGGGCTACGAGGTCACTAAAAATATCTATCAGATATTTTTCTCACCAACAAATACCCATCAGCTTCGACTTCTCTTTTGCAGCAATTGACAAAAACTACAACCATCATTTTAATGAATTATCAAATTAGGTTTTTGAATTGTTATAGTTTTGATAATTTTCACTGATTGATTTTGTATTTTTATCTTAGTTTTTTCTTTTCCTCGGTATACAAAGATTATAGTGGTTATAATCTAAACCTAAAGACATTGGATCTCAAACAAGGGTGTGTTTTTGTTGGTGATGGTGTTTGGATTTAGGCATGTATATGTTTCTCGTGCCACTTGGGTTGGTACCTTTGTTTTTGGTTCAACGTCACAGTTCCTATGATTTTTTTGATTTCATTTGTTTTTGTTGTTCGCCCCTCTATCTCTGTTTCTTATTTGGGATTTTTTTTGGGTTTTCCCCATTGTGTACACACAATAATTTTTGGTCCTTTGGATTAAATAGGTTCTGGTCTTATTATTCTGATTTCTAGTGCAAGTAATGTTTTTTTTGTCAGATGTCGTAAACTACTTAGACATATGGGCTGCGTCTAATTTTTTTAAAATTTAATTCTAGCTTCTTTCCAATTTAAAGATTCACTAATATTGTAGAATTTGTACAAGTAAGGAGTGTAAAAGAAGTGACATGAAAAATCCCTATTGTAATTGTTTGTGAAAATTTGGTTCATCGACTCTTATACAACCACATTGGTTTGATAATTTCAAGTTGAATAGATTTTTTCTAGATGAAATGAATTAACAAGTCAAGGATAAAGAAATCATGATGCATATATCATATTTTGATAGTGATCATGCATATGATCTCAATTAATTTCTTCCTAGGCTCCATTTGGTTAGGCAACACTGTTAGTTTCAATAATTTCAGTATGCACATTTATCCATAGTTTAGGATCTACATTTTTTTTTACTGAATGTGTCATGAGATATTGTAATATCTCATAACGACAAAGGCATNCAACATTATGATACTAGAAAGAATTTTTTGTGTGTTTTATTTACGTACACACATGCATTGCATTATTCTTGGGAGCGGACTAGGGAGGGAGGTTGCATGGGAATCCCTTTAAATCTATACTACTTTAAAAAGTATGTATCTTTGAAAAACTTTCATTATCCTCTTTTACCTCTAACATTTCTTAATTATCTAAACTACCATGAATAAATATATTATAAAGATAATAAAATACACCTTTTATTTATTATATTAATATCATTTATGACATACTCCTCATGTTCTAATTTCTCCATTAAATTATTAGTTTATAAAACAAGAGAGATGGAGGAACACAACTCCTAAAGATTGTCCATCTTCCTGTATATATCTATATACTATATATCTATATTTATATTTGTATCTATACTACTGGCTACTAAATCAAAAAAAAAAAAATTGTCATCATTACCCTCAAACAATTGTATAAAGTTAAATTAGTACTAGATTAATTATCGTAATTAATTAATTAATCTATCTACTGCACTAATTTTTTATTAAGCTATTAGCAACTATTGTTCATCAACCTAATTAAGTTACTTGCTTGAGTTAAATTACAACATCACTTGAATTGTGGAAACCTGATAGTTATTAAAACTCTTGGAGTTTCGTAACTCCGTTACAGAAAAAAAAAAAAAAGGTGAAAGTTATTTGGCCATTATAAAACCTTTCTATGGATTGAAGTTAAAAAGGGCTACGAGGTCACTAAAAATATCTATCAGATATTTTTCTCACCAACAAATACCCATCAGCTTCGACTTCTCTTTTGTAGCAATTGACAAAAACTACAACCATCATTTTAATGAATTATCAAATTAGGTTTTTGAATTGTTATAGTTTTGATAATTTTCACTGATTGATTTTGTATTTTTATCTTAGTTTTTTCTTTTCCTCGGTATACAAAGATTATAGTGGTTATAATCTAAACCTAAAGACATTGGATCTCAAACAAGGGTGTGTTTTTGTTGGTGATGGTGTTTGGATTTAGGCATGTATATGTTTCTCGTGCCACTTGGGTTGGTACCTTTGTTTTTGGTTCAACGTCACAGTTCCTATGATTTTTTTGATTTCATTTGTTTTTGTTGTTCGCCCCTCTATCTCTGTTTCTTATTTGGGATTTTTTTTGGGTTTTCCCCATTGTGTACACACAATAATTTTTGGTCCTTTGGATTAAATAGGTTCTGGTCTTATTATTCTGATTTCTAGTGCAAGTAATGTTTTTTTTGTCAGATGTCATAAACTACTTAGACATATGGGCTGCGTCTAATTTTTTTAAAATTTAATTCTAGCTTCTTTCCAATTTAAAGATTCACTAATATTGTAGAATTTGTACAAGTAAGGAGTGTAAAAGAAGTGACATGAAAAATCCCTATTGTAATTGTTTGTGAAAATTTGGTTCATCGACTCTTATACAACCACATTGGTTTGATAATTTCAAGTTGAATAGATTTTTTCTAGATGAAATGAATTAACAAGTCAAGGATAAAGAAATCATGATGCATATATCATATTTTGATAGTGATCATGCATATGATCTCAATTAATTTCTTCCTAGGCTCCATTTGGTTAGGCAACACTGTTAGTTTCAATAATTTCAGTATGCACATTTATCCATAGTTTAGGATCTACATTTTTTTTTACTGAATGTGTCATGAGATATTGTAATATCTCATAACGACAAAGGCATGTTGTATGTTTTCATGGTTTTGAAGAATAAAAATGATTTTCTTAAGCATATTCACATCCATAACCATAACGTAAAATAGTTTGTAAATAATTATAATATTTTTGAAGTGTATATTTTCTTTCTGTCATCTATAACACTAGAATTACAATTTTCTGCATTCATGTTTTATGATGATTTGAATAATATAAATATTACACAATCTTTGCTCCAGTAATATATACTATTTGATATTTAAAATGGCCCACATGCAACGAATGTGTGCATCAACTAGTATAAAAAAATTGATTTATTGGGATTCGGATCCCCTCCATTACCTCTTCTCTTCAATTCCTTTAAATACATTGTTAAATGAATGACATATGTAAGAATATGAATTTCAATGGACAAGATTTTTTTTTTGTAGGAAAATTCCTTAATAATGGTTAACACTCCACCAATAATAAAATAAATGAGAAAAACTTTTGTCTATTGAAATTCAAAATCTTACACTTGTCACTTATTTAACAATGCATTAAGGGGAATTGAAGGAAATGGATAATGGAGGGGATCTAAATCCGATTTTATTGTAGTTACAAAATAAAAATGTAAATTCTAATATAAGCAATCTAATCTAAAAGATCTAGGCTTCCTATGAGACTCTTCTCTGTGGTTTTCCTTCGGGTTATATCTCTATGGTTTTGGTTTTCTGATTTGGGTTCCCATTGTTAATTGTGGTGTCAATTTCTTCAGCGTTGATTGTTTCGTGATTGCTTCGTTTAGTCTGTTATTTTTTCTGTTCCTTGGTCTGAACATTGTCTCCCATATGGATGAATAGTTTTTTCAATAGTTTAAGNCTGTGGTTTTCCTTCGGGTTATATCTCTATGGTTTTGGTTTTCTGATTTGGGTTCCCATTATTAATTGTGGTGTCAATTTCTTCAGCGTTGATTGTTTCGTGATTGCTTCGTTTAGTCTGTTATTTTTTCTGTTCCTTGGTCTGAACATTGTCTCCCATATGGATGAATAGTTTTTTCAATAGTTTAAGTCTTTTTCCCTTTCTGTTGAGAAAAGTAGTGTTCTGGATATTAGTATTTCTGATATTGTTGATGGTATTACTGAATGTGAAAAGAGTTTTTTTGGTAAACTAATCACTACAAAGCATGTTAATCCTATTATTCTCTGCAATACTATGTCCTCTGTTTGGGGTTGTAAGGATTTGCGAGTGATCAAAATTAACCCCAACTTATTCCAGTTCTTCTTCAAAGACCAAAGGGATGTTGCAAGAATTAATCATATGGGACCTTGGTGTTTTGATAATTAACTCCTAGTTTGTCAACATTGGGCTCTGAATAGGCAAGTTTCGCAAATGGATTTTGATACAACTTACTTTTGGATTCATGTGTTAGGAATTCCAAGTGAGTGTTGTACAAAGGAAGTTGTTCTGAAGATTGCAGATAGCTTCCAGAAATTTGAAGCAGTTGAAATTAGGGCTACTGTTGATGGTTGTATGAAATTCTTCCGAATGAGAGCACGAATTAATATTCTTGAACCATTACGGCACGGAATCATGTTTTCGAAATCCTGGGGGTGAAAAGAGTTTTGCCATTTTTCAGTATGAAAGACTGCCTAATGTGTGTTATCAGTGTAGTCGTATGGGTCATATTTTGAAAAATTGCGATGTAAGTCAGAAGGAAGTTGAAGGTTTGAAAATTCGCAATGACTTTGGTCCTTGGCTTAATGCAACTGTTATAAAAATCCATTCTTTTGGTCAAGTGTGATATTTTGGCCGTGGATGTGAATATTTCTCCAATGGCGGCAGTTATGGAGTCATTGGCAGCAGTTACGGAGCTAACTACTCATCGATTAGAGGATGTTCAATTTTCAAAGAAGGACTTTGTAACTAACCCAACTTTATTGGTGCTTCCAAATTTGGGTAATATTCTGGGAAAGCAAAATGATTATGGTTCGGGTCTAGTTTTAAATATGGATTCGGATTTGACTTTGGTGGCCCATGAAAAGAAGGCTGCTTCTATTAAGCCCATGTCCCAAAATGTTTCACTATTGGATGATTCTGGAAAACTTGACCCAAATATTCCATTTGAGGATGTTACAGTGACTAATTTACTCTTTGAAGTGGGTGTAGCAATAGCGCCAATCCTTTTCCAATGATCTCGTGTACAGAAGAGTTCTCTTAACAAAACACAGACTCCATCTTCGTTTCTACATGGAAGTTCTAATCAATTTGTAGAGGTGGGGTTGAATATAGCACCTTGTCGATGCTTCTCTCGGGTGGAAAAAGGAAAATCTGTTAGGGTTTTCAAACCCTCTAAAAGAACTCCGGATTGGTCCATTCATGAAGTCATCTATGNTGTTGAATATAGCACCTCGTCGATGCTTCTCTCGGGTGGAAAAAGGAAAATCTGTTAGGGCTTTCAAACCCTCTAAAAGAACTCCGGATTGGTCCATTCATGAAGTCATCTATGGTAAGAAGTTGAGTGTCAAGGGCAAGGATGTTGGGGATATTTTAAAAAGGCAAAGGGTGTCAACAAAGATGAGGATAGCTTAAAGAGGTCAAGGGGTTTCAAAGTAGAGGAGGTTAATTCGAGGTCGTCAACGGGTTGCACAGATGGTGGGAATCGTTTAAAGAAGAAAAAGGGATGTCCAACAGTAGAAACTATATCGAAAAGTAAAGATGGACACGTAGAAAAAGCTCTTTCAATTTTTGTATCGGCGAAGACTGATTCTCAGTCCCGCCGATCGCCATGATTGGTGTTATATGGAACTGTCGAGGGCTTGGGAACCCTTAGATAGTTCGTGCCCTTCATCATATTGTGAAGAAGGAAGCTCCCAAATTGGTTTTTTTAATGGAAACCAAACTCGACTCCAGTAGATTTCAATTGATTCAACAAAGAATTAGCTTAACTCAAGGTCTCATAGTGGACTCAAGAGGGCAGGCGGGTGGTCTAACTTTGTTATGGAAGCGTGATTTCTTGGTAAGTGTTAAAAGTTTTTTGGACTTTCATATTGAAGTAATTATAAATGAGGGTGATGGTGATCAGTGGAGATTCATTGGATTTTATGGCCATCCAAACACCAGCAAGCGTAAACATTCATGGCATTTGTTATTCAAATTGCATAATAGATTTGACATGCCTTGCATTTGTGGAGGAGATTGTAATGAAATATTGGATGTTACTGAAAAGGAGGGGGGTCAAGATCGAGTTTTTTGGCAAATGAGGGATTATAGAAGTGTTATGAATGAATGTGGTTTATTAGACTTGGGTTTTCAGGGTAGTCCTTATACTTGGTGTAATGGATCCTTGGCTCCAGCTACAGTTAAAGAAAGATTAGATAGGGTTTGGGATTCATCATCTTGGTTTAGTAGTCATGTGGGTTGCTCTGTTACTTATATTGTTACTACTCATTCTGAACATTGTCAACTATTGTTGAAAGTCCGGGATTCTTTTAATGGTTCACAGTGTTGGAAAACAAATAGAAGGTTTCGATTTGAGTGCATGTGGTTGCTGGATAGTTCTTGCCGAGAAGTCATTGATAACTATTGGAATAATGCTCATGGTTCATCTGAGGGAAATGTGTTCTTGGATAGAATAAAGTCTTGTAGAGTGGGTCTGTTGCAATGGAATAGGGGAAAATTTGACAATATTCAAAGAAGATTGTCGGATATTAATCATCGGATTTAGGTATTACAATCAGGATTAATCACGAAAGAGGATAGAACTGAATTGCGAGAACTTCATGCTATTAGTCAAATGCTTTTGGAAGCAGAGGAAATTAAATGGAAACAACGATCAAAAGAATTGTGGTTGAAGGAAGGAGATAGAAACACAAGTTATTTTCATGTCTATGCAAGTATAAGAAGGCAGAGAAATGAAATCAAAGGCTTAAGGGATGAGAATAGGACTTGATGTACAAACAGGGAGCAATTGGTGGAAATATCAGTGCAGTATTTTCAGAATTTATTTACATCTTCTTCCCCAAGTGAGGAAGATTTGTTGGAGGTTTTACAAGCAGTACCTCGACGGGTTTCACATTCCATGAATCATTCTCTTATTCAACCTTTCTGTAGGGAGGAGGTAGAGAAAGTTATCATGCAATTTCACCCATCTAAAGCTCCTGGTCTAGATGGTATGTGTCCAATCTTTTATCAACAATTTTGGAATCTAATTGGCAATCAAGTAACTAAACAGGTGTTGAATTTTTTGAATCGTGATATTTTATGTCAGAAGATCAACTATACTCATATTGTTTTGATTCCTAAGATTATCATAGGAGATGTCTCAGTTTCGCCCAATAAGTTTGTGTAATGTGGTGTATAAGATAATATCAAAGGTTCTTGCTAATAGGTTAAGACGGCTTCTCCCGGATATTATTTCTGAATTTCAAGGTGCTTTTGTTCCTGGAAGATTAATAATAGATAATGTTTTGGTCGCCTTTGAATTGAATCACCATATGAAGAGGAAGAGAGTTGGTCGCAATGGATTTATGTCTCTGAAGTTGGATATGAGTAAAGCTTATGATAGGGTAGAGTGAACCTTTCAAGAAGCAATTATGTATATGATGAGATTTGATGATAGGTGGGTCAAACTAATCATGACCTGTGTTACAACAGTCTCATATTCGGTAATGCTTAATGGAGAGCAGTTGGGATTTTTTCATCCACAACGAGGTTTGCGTCAAGGTGATCCATTATCTGCTTATCTTTTTCATGTTACGCTCTGAAGGTCTTTCAGGTTTACTTCAAAAAGAAGTTGAATTGGGAGGGATACAAGGTCTCGCAATTGGTCGTAGTGCTCCAACCTTTACTCATCTTTTATTCGCGGATGATAGTTTCTTTTATGCGAGAGCCAACAACACCAATGCCCATTGAATTAATAGATGTTTGAAAGCTTATGAGAAGGCATCTAGACAAACAATTAATATTTCAAAATCATAAGTGGTTTTTTCTAACAAGACTTGTCTAGCCGACAGGATGGCTATTTTGCAGGAATTGCCGTTGAAAGTGGTTGTTAGTCATCACAAATATTTGGGTCTTCCATCAGTCATGGGCAGANCTAACAAGACTTGTCTAGCCGACAGGATGGCTGTTTTGCAGGAATTGCCATTGAAAGTGGTTGTTAGTCATCACAAATATTTGGGTCTTCCATCAGTCATGGGCAGAAGAAAGAAACAGTTGTTTGATGGCATTAAACAGAGAATATGGAATAAAGTTCAAGGATGGCAAGGCAAGCTACAATCACAGGCTAGAAAGGAAGTGTTAATAAAGGCGGTCGCTCAAGCTATTCCTACATATGCTATGTCTTGTTTTAAGCTTCCATCGGGGTTGTGTTCAGAAATTAATCAATTAATGGCTAGCTTTTGGTGGGGTAATTCTTCAGAAGTTAAGAAGATTCACTGGTTGGCTTGGCAGAAATTATGTCTTCCAAAATCAAGAGGGGGTATGGGCTTTCGAGATGTTGAAGCTTTTAATATGTCTTTATTAGCTAAACAATACTGGAGGCTACTTCAAAATTCTGAGTCTTTACTGTTCAAAGTCCTAAAGGCAAAGTATTTTCCAACCTCCACTTTAGGTGAAGCAACTTTGGGTTCTAATCCATCTTATTCATGGTGTAGCATACTGTCATCTAGGCATTTGGTGGAAGCTGGATTAAGGTGGAGAGTTGGAAATGGTAGAAGCATAAAGGTGAAGTTTGATAGGTGGATTCCTCAACCAAATACTTTCAAAATTATCACTCAATTGCCAAATCTGTGTGATAATATTTCTGTTAGCTATTTTATTGATAACAGTTTGAAAAGTTGGAATGTTCAATTGCTTAAACAATGGTTTTTGGATTTTGAGGTTGAAGATATTCTTTCCATCCCAATTTTGTCCTTTACTACCAAAGGATAGAGTAGTATGACAGTTTTCTAAGTTTGGGAATTTTTCAATTCGTAGTGCTTATCATTTAGCCATTGAGAAGAATTTATTTAGACATCTTGCTTCAGAAAAATGCTGCATCAACAAGTAATGCTCTGGATTGTTGGCCTGGTATGTTCATTTGGTCGCTTCATGTGCCTAACAAAGTCAAAAATTTTCAATGGCAATTATTTATTGATATCTTACCTACTTTGTGCAATTTACAAAGAAGAAAGTTGTTAGTAAATAATGAATGCTATTTATGTGGGTATCCTTCTGAGTCTTCATTCCATTTGTTTGTAACTTGTCCTTTTGCGCAAGCGGTTTGGGAGGTTGCTGCAATTCATTTTCCAATGGATGGTGTTTTTAATATTCAAGAATGGCTGGTATATATTTCTGAGAAGGTAACAGCTGATTGGTTAGAATTGGTCACTGTTATTTTATAGGTTCTGTGGTATAATTGTAACAAGATTCGAGTTGAAGATTATTCCAGATCATCGGGGGAAATTGTCCAGTTCACAAGGGAATATATTCATCATTTTCATGCTGTTAATCGTTCAAGGCAATCCTCTCATGTATCAACTCAAGCCGAGATTAGTTCCATATGGAAACCGCCACAATCTGGTTTTTTGTAAAGTGAATTTTGGTGGGGCTGTTTTTCGCTCCTCCAAATGTTCTGGAATTGGTGTTGTTATTAGGGATTGTTTTGGGAATTTCTTGTCTGGTTTAAGTCCAAAAGTTGAAGGTGTTTTAAGTGCAGACTGTGTGGAGGCTTTGGCTGCCTCTGCTATGCAATTGGCGGTGGATCTTGGCTTTACTAGCATTATTCTTGAGGTGATTCCAAGTCCTTTATTGAAGCCTTATCAGAGGAGCATGAGATCTTATCTAAAGTTGGTAAGTTTATTGATCAAATCAATAGGTTGAAGACAAATTTTCAAGTTTTCTCAGCGGCTTGGATAAGTAGGAAAGGAAATGTAGTTGCTCATAGTTTAGCCAAATTTGTTATTAATTGTAATAATTCTACGTTGTGGACAGATGAGATCCTGTCTTTTCTGTTATCTCATCTCCACAATGATGTATCATGTGTTGCTAAGTAATTTATGAAATTCGCTGTTTTTCAAAAAAAAAAAAAACTTATGTTTTATTTTTAGAATTTCAAAATTTAGAAGGGTGTTTTTTTATAAGAATAATACAACCCACACATTCCCAAAATAGAAGGGTGATTATACCTGCCCTTAATTAGGAGGAGAATTACGATATGAATGATGTGCCAAAAGCTTAATCAGGTGAAGTGAATTGGCCTATCAAAAATAATAAGATTTGGAAAATGTTGAGGGCCCATAAATTCCGTGCCGACCACGATGTCAGAGATTTATAAGGCAATCTTTATGCCTTTGTTAAAGTTGGTAGTGACCGTTTCCCTCCTGTTCTTTCCTCTCCCCACATTATTTTTGTCGTCGTCGTCGTCTTCCCTTTTTCTCTCTGATATAATTTGCACATTATACAAATTAACATTTATGCAGATGGACTTTCCAAAATTTGCAATTATTCTCTCTCCTCCTTCCCACAATTTTCTCTCCTTAGCTATCTTTAAAACCAATGATAATAATAGTAAAAACAACAATCTAGCGTCTGTACATCGAAGGGTTCAACAAGGACTAATCCCATTTTCATCACCCTTTTGGGATTCGGACTTTCTTTGTTTCTCTTGCCCTTTGTTGTTTCTGAGCCTTTTCCCGTTTCCCCATGCAATGCAAGCAACAAAGAATAACTATTTTGAAAGTTCATGAATAGATGAATCGATGAATAAAATGTTGCCCAATTACGCCTAGACAGAAGACAAGAAAGAATACATTGGTATCATTTAGAACAGATTCTGCGAACATCTTTCTAAGTTTCCACCTTCATTCTCCCAATATCAGTTTGTTTGTGAGTATTTTCTATTTGTGCAACAAAATTCTTCATTTAGGCATTTGTTTTGTTCTCAAATTAGTTTCGTCATCAATTTATTCGTTATTGGCATTGTGTTCTAGGGTTGATCAATTTATAGTCTCTCAACAATAAATNCTTTGTTTTGTTCTCAAATTAGTTTCGTTATTGGCATTGTGTTCTAGGGTTGATCAATTTATAGTCTCTCAACAATAAATATATTTAGGCAAATCAATTTGGTAAATGGTAGTCCTCATAATTACTTCAATTACACAATTCACTTTGTAGTCATACCGTGATAAGATAATTATGGTTCTTTAAACATAAATCTTCTTTATTTTGTGATTTCTCATCAAGGAAATTATTGAAAATTATATTACTGAATCACAAGCTAATGTTAAGAATGTAAAGGGTGATTTATGCGTGTCTTATTTTTTCATGTTTTGCTATATGTGTAACTATATTGTATCCTACGTGAATCTTGTAGTTATTTGTTTGGGGCTAGCTTTTGTAGATGAAAATTGTGGTTTGAAAATTTTCACAAAAAAGTTTGAGTTAGAAAAAAACCCTCAAAACCATTTGGGATGTTCTCCAGAAAGGTGAAAAAGTTAAAAAAATCTATTTGTAGTAACTTTCTAGCTTTTTGCATCAATATTAAAAAATAATTACATGTATGTATAAATTGTGTATAATAGTTCTCAAAATATGAATTTTAAGTTTTTTACGTGACTAATAATATTTTATGAATATAATAAACTAAAAAATTATGTAAAACTCACAATAAACCTCTAAAAATTTCAAAAAAAAAATTCATAAAATTAACTTTTTGAATCGGTCTAAATGATCCTTTTTTGTCAAAAGAATTACTGCATAAGCTGATCCAAAAGCCCAAGTCCAAATAAACCTGATTTGTTTTACGTCAAAATCCATAAAATCAACCTATTTAAGCTCCCCAAACATTGCAGGGCAGCTTTGTGGTGGTATATCTAGGGCAGAAGGGCCTATTCACATCATGGGAAATCCTACTAATTGTGCATGAGAAACATTTCATTCCTACATATCTCCATCAATTCAATTTAATTTTTTGTGGGAATTTCAAATTTGTGTATATTTGTGTGCATTTGCGTGCATGCCAGTCAATAAAATGAATGCCAGTAATTTGATTCTTTTGTACGTCTTGTCAGAATGTTTTGTTAAGGGTACTGCATCATCACTTACTCCATGTCATTGAAACCCAAGCGGGAAGATTCATTTGAGGTCAGTTTTCCACTTCCTCCTCTTTCAGAATCGTTTTTACTTAAACAAATTACTGGTGGAGTTGAAGAGTTATTAAACAGGTCATTTTGGAAAAAATTTGAGCTAGGCCAAGTGCATAATTTCTGGATGTTGCTTACCAAAACAAATTTCTGAAAGCCTTAGGCACTCGTATGGACGACGATGGTGGTAAATAAGCTTGGAGTACCATGTAAGACAAGAAAACACCTAAATAAATCGATGGCTAGAGATGATCTAAGAGATTCTAAAGAAACTTTAATCCTCAAGTCAAATAAAAGTATGTGGTGAATAAGTTAAAGTTTTATGCCTCACTTAGTACCTGAGATTTTTATTTATAATGGTATAAAATTAAATTCCAAAGAAAGTTTAAACTCTAAGTTGTAATAAAATAAATTTTATTGTTAAGGTAAAATCATACTAGGATGATAGGTCCTTCGAGGATGGGATGCGCCTGCCAAGTGGCAATGATTTTATCAATAGTCGTTTGATACTCGAAATAGTGTTTTGCTAGGGCTCTACCTCCCAAGTTAATTCTTAGCTGAGTAGGACTCATTTAATGTAAGAGAGCACGCAGGAGGACCCTTGGGTAGAATACTTCTTGGCAAGCAGAGTGCCTGTCGATCAAGAGTACCTGCCGATCGAAACCTCAGCCTGGATCTTCTTGAGTCCGTTATAAGGCGAAGCGTGACCCCTATGGTGTTTGTGGCTGCCTCTTGTGCCTACCCAGGTGACCCACGTAGCCTTAGTGGCTGTTGCTTGTGCCTGCCTACCCAAGCACAGCCAATTGAGTCCCACATGTTACTTTATGCCTCACAGTAAGCCTTATTTTCTCTGTTTTCTTCACTTGACTGTTTTTTTCCTCTTTTGTTGTGTGTGTGATTTTTTTTTTGGGTGTCGACGGGGGTTGGTGGTGGGGATGTTTATTTTTCCTCACTTTATTTCAATAGCCAGAAGCCCTAAAATATTCTTATCGATATAAACAATAAATCCTAAGCATTGAGTCTAATGTTGAACTATTAGTTTTCTAATCCAAACGAGTAGTATAGGCTTAGAAAAATCATTTACAGTATGATTTGGCTTTTCCAATTTATCTCTTCTTTCTCTTCCTTTTCACTCACATTCTCATGGTTACAAACCAACCCAAACTCTAGTCGTCATTTCATGGTCTTTAACTAAGAACCAGAGGGTATTAGAGTCTGCTATGGATAGGTGCATTACCAATGTAACCGAATGTGAGCCTTGATTCTTTATTCTTTTTCTCACCAAAGGACTAACCTAAATATCTCTAATCATTCATGTTCCCATATTCTCTCTCTCTCTCTAGGATATAAAAATGATACAAATTTATTCACTTTCAATATAAACCGTAACCAGCAGTTTATATCCCATTTGTAAGTATATATTATAGTAAGAGGAACCTTAGTGGGTGGTTGTGCAGACCCACTACCTNTGGAAGGTAAATAAATGTATTGGTAAGCAAGAAAAAATACAGCTGCCACTAATGGCCTTCTTTACAAGTGTCATTGTATCATTTCAATCTACTGCCACTATGAAACAAAAAGTGGACTAAGAGAATCAATCTAAGAGAATACTTGGAAGTTCTTCCAGTACTCTTGTAGATTGANATATATTTAGGCAAATCAATTTGGTAAATGGTATTCCTCATAATTACTTCAATTACACAATTCACTTTGTAGTCATACCGTGATAAGATAATTATGGTTCTTTAAACATAAATCTTCTTTATTTTGTGATTTCTCATCAAGGAAATTATTGAAAATTATATTACTGAATCACAAGTTAATGTTAAGAATGTAAAGGGTGATTTATGCGTGTCTTATTTTTTCATGTTTTGCTATATGTGTAACTATATTGTATCCTACGTGAATCTTGTAGTTATTTGTTTGGGGCTAGCTTTTGTAGATGAAAATTGTGGTTTGAAAATTTTCACAAAAAAGTTTGAGTTAGAAAAAAACCCTCAAAACCATTTGGGATGTTCTCCAGAAAGGTGAAAAAGTTAAAAAAATCTATTTGTAGTAACTTTCTAGCTTTTTGCATCAATATTAAAAAATAATTACATGTATGTATAAATTGTGTATAATAGTTCTCAAAATATGAATTTTAAGTTTTTTACGTGACTAATAATATTTTATGAATATAATAAACTAAAAAATTATGTAAAACTCACAATAAACCTCTAAAAATTTCAAAAAAAAAATTCATAAAATTAACTTTTTGAATCGGTCTAAATGATCCTTTTTTGTCAAAAGAATTACTGCATAAGCTGATCCAAAAGCCCAAGTCCAAATAAACCTGATTTGTTTTACGTCAAAATCCATAAAATCAACCTATTTAAGCTCCCCAAACATTGCAGGGCAGCTTTGTGGTGGTATATCTAGGGCAGAAGGGCCTATTCACATCATGAGAAATCCTACTAATTGTGCATGAGAAGCATTTCATTCCTACATATCTCCATCAATTCAATTTAATTTTTTGTGGGAATTTCAAATTTGTGTATATTTGTGTGCATTTGCGTGCATGCCAGTCAATAAAATGAATGCCAGTAATTTGATTCTTTTGTACGTCTTGTCAGAATGTTTTGTTAAGGGTACTGCATCATCACTTACTCCATGTCATTGAAATCCAAGCGGGAAGATTCATTTGAGGTCAGTTTTCCACTTCCTCCTCTTTCAGAATCGTTTTTACTTAAACAAATTACTGGTGGAGTTGAAGAGTTATTAAACAGGTCATTTTGGAAAAAATTTGAGCTAGGCCAAGTGCATAATTTCTGGATGTTGCTTACCAAAACAAATTTCTGAAAGCCTTAGGCACTCGTATGGACGACGATGGTGGTAAATAAGCTTGGAGTACCATGTAAGACAAGAAAACACCTAAATAAATCGATGGCTAGAGATGATCTAAGAGATTCTAAAGAAACTTTAATCCTCAAGTCAAATAAAAGTATGTGGTGAATAAGTTAAAGTTTTATGCCTCACTTAGTACCTGAGATTTTTATTTATAATGGTATAAAATTAAATTCCAAAGAAAGTTTAAACTCTAAGTTGTAATAAAATAAATTTTATTGTTAAGGTAAAATCATACTAGGATGATAGGTCCTTCGAGGATGGGATGCGCCTGCCAAGTGGCAATGATTTTATCAATAGTCGTTTGATACTCGAAATAGTGTTTTGCTAGGGCTCTACCTCCCAAGTTAATTCTTAGCTGAGTAGGACTCATTTAATGTAAGAGAGCACGCAGGAGGACCCTTGGGTAGAATACTTCTTGGCAAGCAGAGTGCCTGTCGATCAAGAGTACCTGCCGATCGAAACCTCAGCCTGGATCTTCTTGAGTCCGTTATAAGGCGAAGCGTGACCCCTATGGTGTTTGTGGCTGCCTCTTGTGCCTACCCAGGTGACCCACGTAGCCTTAGTGGCTGTTGCTTGTGCCTGCCTACCCAAGCACAGCCAATTGAGTCCCACATGTTACTTTATGCCTCACAGTAAGCCTTATTTTCTCTGTTTTCTTCACTTGACTGTTTTTTTCCTCTTTTGTTGTGTGTGTGATTTTT
This sequence comes from Ilex paraguariensis, assembly GCA_963454935.2. Classification (NCBI taxonomy): domain Eukaryota; kingdom Viridiplantae; phylum Streptophyta; class Magnoliopsida; order Aquifoliales; family Aquifoliaceae; genus Ilex; species Ilex paraguariensis. Next base: position 240,616 of record CAUOFW020006336.1, read on the forward strand.
TTTTTGGGTGTCGACGGGGGTTGGTGGTGGGGATGTTTATTTTTCCTCACTTTATTTCAATAGCCAGAAGCCCTAAAATATTCTTATCGATATAAACAATAAATCCTAAGCATTGAGTCTAATGTTGAACTATTAGTTTTCTAATCCAAACGAGTAGTATAGGCTTAGAAAAATCATTTACAGTATGATTTGGCTTTTCCAATTTATCTCTTCTTTCTCTTCCTTTTCACTCACATTCTCATGGTTACAAACCAACCCAAACTCTAGTCGTCATTTCATGGTCTTTAACTAAGAACCAGAGGGTATTAGAGTCTGCTATGGATAGGTGCATTACCAATGTAACCGAATGTGAGCCTTGATTCTTTATTCTTTTTCTCACCAAAGGACTAACCTAAATATCTCTAATCATTCATGTTCCCATATTCTCTCTCTCTCTCTAGGATATAAAAATGATACAAATTTATTCACTTTCAATATAAACCGTAACCAGCAGTTTATATCCCATTTGTAAGTATATATTATAGTAAGAGGAACCTTAGTGGGTGGTTGTGCAGACCCACTACCTCACAGATAGATTAATTGCAATATGGTCCCTTTGATAATATAAAATTATAGTTTGGCCCAAAAAATATTCTCTTTGGTAAGGGTTATCTCTCACACACACAGACGTGTCCTTTGCGGAGGAGGTGATGGTTGGCTGGTGCACTCGAGCATATGGCGATGTTATTTCCACCCAAACATGCCAAGTTGGATTTTTTCTCATTTGAGTATTTGATGCGGCAAAACTTGCATTAGACGTTTGATCTAATCTAATTTTGTGGAAAACTGCCAACAAAGGTCTATTGCTTTTCTACTTAGTTTATTTGGTTGTCTTGAATTGGTTGGGAGACAGTGAGGGTCTCTTCAAAAATATATGTTAAAGACATGGTATCTAGAACCTTGATTCTGCCAGCTGTGAGCATGAGAGGAGGTGTCCTTTAGGTACATGCCAATTGTTTGACAAAAGGTGCTTTCAATATCAATAAAGTGGTGCTCCAATATAAAATTTGGTCAAACTAATGGTTGTTAAGTTCTAAAAAGGACTTCCTCTTGCTTACAATACTATGTTATTACCTCTACTTATATTAGTTCTATTTATTTTGTTGGATTGCCAGGAATTCCTATCAATTAAGGAGTGGACTTGGATATATTATCCAAGTGGTTGACTCCTTCTATAAACCTTTGACATGAAATTCGAATAATTTGACAACACATGTTTTCCAAGAAAGAATTTTTTTTTTTTTGGGGTACATAAATTAGAAATTCTACTTCTTAAATAAATCAAGATGTACTTGTTTCCGCTCCTAAGTTGTTCACAGTCTCATCGGATTCTCCTTGTAAGGGGAGACTTTTTAGCTAACGGATGTCCACTTGTCAACCATTTTGACATCGAGTGTCTACTTTATCATGTTTCTGTTTCTAATTCCACCCTATTCTGATTCATTGGAACTTTGGATACAATTGAATAGAAATCCTAAGGGTGCAGTATACTAAGAACTCAGAACATGTGATCAAACAAATCCTCCTCTATTTGATGCGGTATGGGCGCTGCTTCTCCTTCCTCTTCTTCAAATCTGACAAGTCATTTTCTAGGAACTTAAAAATAAACAGCTATCCAAAACAACATTATGCCCATGTTGTATGCTTGTAAAAGCTAAAAAGGCACAACATTTTATCATAAAATCTTCTTTGTTTTAGAACTATAGTTAAGCTAGGTTGGCCACTATATAAGTAGTCTGCTTGCAGTGTTGATTGTGTATGATAGTTAAATTTTAGATTTTTCTAGTATTTCTTTTTTTTTTTTGGAAGGTAAATAAATGTATTGGTAAGCAAGAAAAAATACAGCTGCCACTAATGGCCTTCTTTACAAGTGTCATTGTATCATTTCAATCTACTGCCACTATGAAACAAAAAGTGGACTAAGAGAATCAATCTAAGAGAATACTTGGAAGTTCTTCCAGTACTCTTGTAGATTGAGTCAAGCTATAACAGGTGGACCTATAGGCAAAAACNTCTCCTTGTAAGGGGAGACTTTTTAGCTAACGGATGTCCACTTGTCAACCATTTTGACATCGAGTGTCTACTTTATCATGTTTCTGTTTCTAATTCCACCCTATTCTGATTCATTGGAACTTTGGATACAATTGAATAGAAATCCTAAGGGTGCAGTATACTAAGAACTCAGAACATGTGATCAAACAAATCCTCCTCTATTTGATGCGGTATGGGCGCTGCTTCTCCTTCCTCTTCTTCAAATCTGACAAGTCATTTTCTAGGAACTTAAAAATAAACAGCTATCCAAAACAACATTATGCCCATGTTGTATGCTTGTAAAAGCTAAAAAGGCACAACATTTTATCATAAAATCTTCTTTGTTTTAGAACTATAGTTAAGCTAGGTTGGCCACTATATAAGTAGTCTGCTTGCAGTGTTGATTGTGTATGATAGTTAAATTTTAGATTTTTCTAGTATTTCTTTTTTTTTTTTGGAAGGTAAATAAATGTATTGGTAAGCAAGAAAAAATACAACTGCCACTAATGGCCTTCTTTACAAGTGTCATTGTATCATTTCAATCTACTGCCACTATGAAACAAAAAGTGGAGTAAGAGAATCAATCTAAGAGAATACTTGGAAGTTCTTCCAGTACTCTTGTAGATTGAGTCAAGCTATAACAGGTGGACCTATAGGCAAAAACTCCATGCAAGAAAAATCAACATGGGCTTGGAACCTGCCAACTGTGAGCGATAACTCTGTTCCGAGGAGTGTTCTTCATCTTTAGAGAGATCAACCTGTTTCGCACCACATTCACAATGTCTTACAGAATTGATGTCGCATCCCTGTATCCATTCCTAAATATTCTTCCATTTCTTTCTTTCCACACTATGTAGACAGCTGCAGCCAAAGATAGTTTTTGAATTATGACCTTCTTAGATTTGCCCCGCCACTTATTAGAAGCTTTTTGAACTAACAAGGGCCATGAAGTAAGAGGCCAATTAATGCCACATTCTCTCTTCATTATTCCAGTCCATATATTTGCTGTGAAGGAACAATTGAAAAACAAAATGGTTATGGTTTTCCTCCTCTGTTCTACAGAAAACACATATAACAGCAGTTTGCTGCATATAGGCATGTAGCCTACCCTTTGTGTTCAATCTCTCCAGAACAGCAAGCCACAAAATAAAACTCATTTTTGGGAATAGCCTTACCAAACCAGACGAGTTTACTCCGGCACACCTTTGAGGAAGGGGTAGAGATACTGCTCCAATCTGATTTGGTTGTGTAGTGACCATTGGCAGAGGCACTCCACTTTACTTGATCTGGTGTCCGAGGATTAGGATTATAGTCTAGCATTGAAGTTAGGATCTCCTTATAACCACTAAACTGAGTCACAGGGCACTGCCATTGATTTCCACATATGATATCCTCCACTTTGGCCTTAGCAGAAGAGTTGAAATGTTCAATAATGTCCTGTGGCCATATGAGGAGTAAGGGTCCATGGTTATGTCAGTTGTCATACCATAAATTAGTTGTTTTGCCATCTCCAATCATGTGTTTGATTAGAGCTCTTGCCATCTCTCTCAACTTTAGCAGTTTTCTCCAGTTCCAAGAGCAGGTCTACGGCATTTTCACTGCCCAAAAACTTCTACTCTTAAGGTACACATCATTCATCCATGTTTCCCAAATGATTTCTTTATCAGTAAACAAACACAATATATGCCTAATCATCAGCACTTTGTTCCATTCATAGAGCCTCTTTAGTCCCAATCCCCCTTAATTTTAGGTTTGGTAACCTTTTCCTAAGCTTCTTTAGCCCCCTTACTGGTCAGATTAGAGCCAGACCATAGGAAAAACCATAGCAACTGCTCTACTCTTTTAAGAACTCCCTTTGGTAGTATAAAATGGCACAACCAGTAACTTTGAATATTGAAAAGCAAAGATTTTACAAGTAACAACCTACCTATTTATGAGAGGGTCTTATTAATCCAGGATTTAATTCTAGATTCAGTCCTTTCAATCAAAGCAACACAATCCCTAGGCCTAAGCTTTGTACAAATAAAGGGTATTTCAAGGTATCTCATAGGTAGCTCACATGTTTTCAAACCCAAAACATTGTAAAATCCAATCTCTCTGATCTGATTTATTCCTGATAAGAAAATCTGACTTTTCGTGTGATTTTCCTCAAGTCCTGAGAAATTTTGAAACTTCACCAAAGCAGCTTTTATGATAGAGGCAAAATTATAGTCACCATGACAAAATAATATGAGATCATCAGCAAAGCTCAAACGAACCAGTTTCTGATTTTTGCACCTCTAGTGAAACTTGAAATTACCAGCTGCACCAATCTGTTACTTCAAAATTTGAGAGAGAATTTCCATTGCAATAACAAATAGGTAAGGGGATAGGGGGTCCCCCTACCTAATTCTTCTTGCACTAGGAAAAAATGCAACTAGTTCACCATTCAATGGGACTGAAAATTTAGCAGATGAGATGCATGTCTAAATCCAGTTTATCATAACAGGGTGGAAGTTCATGTGCTTAAGAACCAAAATGACAAAATCCCAATAAAGTGTGTCATATGCCTTTATAAGATCTACTTTGACTGCACATCTAGGGGCTCCTAAATTCCTGTCATAGTCCCTTTTAACCTCTTGCGGCAATAGGTCATTATATCCATTCTTTCTTCCTTCCACAAATGCAGACTGGTTTGGGCTTATGAGACCATTGAGAGCCCCTTTTATTCTATTATCCATGATCTTAGAAATGATAGTATATAGCATGTTACAACATGAGATTGGCCTCTATTCTCTCATGTTTGTAGGATTATCATTTTTAGGCACCAATGCAAGAATGTTATTATTTACCTCTCTAAGCATCATGCCAGTTCTGAAGAATTCTTGCACAGCTGCTANATCATTTTTAGGCACCAATGCAAGAATGGTATTATTTACCTCTCTAAGCATCATGCCAGTTCTGAAGAATTCTTGCACAGCTGCTATAACATCTTTCTCAATTATAGTCCAAGCTTCTTTGAAGAAGCATGCATTAAAACTATCAGGCCCTGGTGCCTTGTTAGGATGAAGTGAAAAGAGAGTATTTCATGATCTCATCATCAGAAAATTCATAGTTGCTGCTTGTACATAAAAAATTCTATTGTAAGCAATATTCCTTAGCTCTTCCTCGGTTCCTCCTTGTTGAGTGGACACTACAATGTGTTTCCAAGAAGGTTTTGAAAGTGATCCAAAACCACTCTCTTGACTTCTGTTGTGTCTTCTATTACAATTCCCTCATCATTAGTAATTGAAGTCAATTTATTCCTATTTCTTCTGGTTGCCATGGTCCTAAAAAAGTAAGCGGTGTCTTGATCCCCTTCTTTAAGCCACTGAACCCTTGACTTCTGCCTGAAAAATGACCCTTCAGCTTTTATCTAGTTCACATACTGTTGGAGTAAAGACCTCTCTGGACTTCTAAGAAAAGGTTCCATAGGCTGCATGTCCATTCTTCTTTGGGAATGGTCCAATTGAGCTTTAGTTTCTTTAACTCTTAGTGACACATCTTCAAAAATAGCTTTATTCATCTTCTTGAATTCTGATTTTAACAGTTTTAGCTTGCAAGTGACACTGCAATGAACCGTTCACATTTTCTCCCCAGATTCTTCAAGCTGTTGCTAGAAAGTCTTCTATCTCTGCTAACAGGTTAAAGAACTTAAAGGGAGTCCTCCTCCTTTCCAGCTATCCCCCATTTTCACCATAATTGGAGAGTGGTCAGAAATACCAGCAGTAAGAACTTCAACCCTGGATGCTGTATATTAGAGGTTCCAAATTTCATTTATAAGCACCCTGTCAAGCTTTTAACAGTACAATCATTAACCCCCCTTCTATTAGACCAAGTGAAGAAGACTCCAGAGTACCCAAGTTCAAGGGGTTCAGCATCTTGAATGTAATTGTTAAACTCCATCATAGCTTGATTCCACCTTTTATTGCCACCTTCAACTTCTTGAAGTGACCTTATGGCATAAAAATCCCCCAACACATTCCAAGGCTTGGAAGCAAAATTGGTAGCATGGTGCAGAATGTCTCTCCACAATGGCCTTCTATCTCTCTCATCATTCACAGCATAAACAAAAGAGACAACAATTTCAGTTTTCTTCTCCAAAATTGTGACAGAACAATGCACTATCTGGTCACTCTCTCTAATTTTGGATACTTTTGAGTATACAAGAATCCCAACCAAACCAAATTCTACCAAGTGTAATCAAGATGCTAATCTTAGATCAATTTCGTTACTTGCTCCTGTTTTTCAAAGGTATTCTTGCCCTTTATGTTCCAACATGCAAAATTGATCATTTAATTTTGGTGGTGGAGGAGCCTTGCTGGGATTTTCCTTTCCTAGACTTTTTGCCACTACGTCTACCCATAGCTGCTTTTTTAATTTTCCTCTTTTTCTTCTTGCTATTAGCAGTATCAGTCATTTCCATATCATTGGACTCAACTATGCCTTTACCATCTCTAGTTATTAACAAGGACTTAGATAATAAGTTGCTTTCATTATGTTCTTCCATTAAATTAGCAAATTTATTAGCTGATGAAATTGGTGACTCGAGGTAATTACAAGCAACATTCATTTCTGATTGGCATTACCTATTCTTGGATATGGCCAGAATGGATTCCTTGCCTCTGTTCTACTTTCAGTTGTGCTCTATCTTTTTCCACAAGATTTGTTTCCTTTATATGACACTGGCATAACAACTATAACAGTTGAGGCAATTTCATTGCCTTTTCTGGTAGTGGTATTCTTGGGTTGTAGTACCTCTTTCCATTGATCTCCTCCTTTGGCTAGTGCAGGTTGTTGGTGATTCTTTACACAATTAGCAACTGTATGTCCAGAAACCTGGCAACTTTCACATCTCCTTGGCTTCCAAGGGTATTCAACTCTCACTTCAATAATAGAGCTCTCATCTTCATCACCTACCTTGAGGTCAAATGATTCAGTTGTATCTTGAGAAGCATCTATTTCCACACATATGCGAGCATAACTAATTCTCTTCTTGGTTTTCAGTATGAAATCAGCATATAAGCAACTGCCCACTCCAGTGGCTGCATAGCTTAATCCCTCCTCTGTCCATTATTCAAGAGGGAGGTTTTGTTGGTTGATCCAACCTGGTTTCTTTGAGTGACTCTCCTTAGAGCATCTCCAACCATGACTCAAATGTAGACTCATATTTGTGTCTAAATTTGAGTAAAAAGCTTGATTTGGTATAGAGTACTCTAATGGACAAACTCAAATAGCTACTCAAATCTTTTAAAAAAATTCCCTTAGTGTCCCAAAATTCATTTTTTAAATTTTTTCCACCAAAATATTTTATCCTTTCTCATCCTTATGTTTCATATCACTAGTGAGATTCCAAAGCAGTATCACTTTTGAATTTACATAGAAAATTTCACTCAAATGAAATCAAACAATCACCTCCACTTTCAATACAAAATCACACCAAACAAAATTGAACAACAAAATTGTATATATTTGAATTGAAGACAAAATTCTAACTCAAATTTTAAGCTTTTGTATCTCTAATGTTGTATGTAGACACATTCTAGTTTATCTATTCCAAACAAAGTGGCTCTTAGATGAAAAGGAATTGGCCAAAGAGTCTTGGCTAGGGTTACTTGGATTGCGGGTCAGTTGGGTACATGGTACAGGTATAGGTGCGGGATACGTTACCTTTTCCGATGTGCGGTGCCGTGGGAGTAGGTTTAGGTGGTATGCTATTTTGGGTCGCGATTCGCTTTGAAATATTATCTGGATCATTTTCATTATTACAAATAATTATATAAATTTATACATTGTACATATAATTAGTTGTTACTTGTTTTAAACCTATAATAATTTGCTCACTCTTATTTTATTTATATATGTATAAGATATTACTTAATTAACATTTATTTTGTATTTGTTGTAGGAATTTCAAGACAAATCAAGACCAACAACAAAACATCAACTAATAATCTTGTATAAAAAAATAATGGTTGTATATTTTATTATAAAAAAAAAACAGAATATAAATTTAAGGACTTAAAATTTAAAAAATAACATACTAGAGAGCGATTAAATAGCTTCCTACTTGAAGCACAAATCAAAATAACATTCTTAAAATCTAACAAGTATCAAATAAAAATTACTTAATAATAAGAAAAAATTGGAGCACAAGAGTTAATCGTCAACTCTTTTTCCATTATCTTTTGAAGTGTTATCTCCTCTTGCAAAGTTACTAATTTGAGCCCGATGCAGTCCAAAATAATGGAGTGGTGGCCTACTAGAACTAGTAGGTGGCTTGGCAATAGAGACGGGCATAGAAGTATGTAAGGATGAAGCTTCCCGATCTTTATCTCTAGCAATAGTAGAACTATCTTTATTGTCATCCTTTAAGGATTTCTATCGCAAATCCTCCAATCTTACACTAGAATTATCTATATATGTATACTCTGAATTTATATCACATTTCTTTAAAGGGCCATTTTTGTATCTTTCAGTGAAACGTGATTAGATACAAATATTTGAATGGATGAAAACTAATTTGTTAGCTTTGGTAGAATTCAATCTATTTCTCTTGACATTGTGAATAAATGAATACATACTCTAATTTCTTTTAGTTGAAGAACTTGTAATTGGTTGTGATAACACCTTTTATGAAAAAATAATAAGACACATTTATAATGATAATTAACAATAGAAATAAATAACTTTTAATTTAAATTAGTACATTTTTCGCCACATCTGCTAATTCGGGAGTTTTTGAATCATATGTCGACCACCAATTAATAGCATCTATAATCACAATATCTGTTTGAGCAGCTGCCGTAGTATAAAGACCCTTTTGCTAGTGAAAATGTGCATACTGTTCTCGCAATTATTTTGCTTCTTCTACATCTTCTGCTATCTTTTCCAAAGCTTCCATAACACCTATGATGGCCTCCCTATCTTGATTTGGAGTTTTCCTAACTGTACCTCCCGGTGTTAGCTTAGTAAGATATTGGGTATCATAAAATCGTGGTGTTAGTGCAAACCAAGACAATGCAAAGGAATATTCATCTTCTCCCATCTTTCAAGCACAATTTTTTCAATTTGGGAAATTTATCAACGTGTGTTCCACCCCTCATAATATCTTTTATTTCACCAAGCATAATGTTCATCTTTTAATAAATCTTACCCATTTTTTGACCTTCTCTATCACAAAATTTAATAAGAAAAAATATGGGCTTTGTGATACTTATGATTCTCCAGATCCTCCCAAAATTCTTCACTATTAACGGTTTTTGTGACCAAGACCCCTAACTTCCTTGTGTGTTCATCCCCAGATTTTACCAATTCTTTCCATGACTTGAGAACAATGGTAGTTGCAAGGGACTCTCTATAGTCAATAAGTCATTTCAACAAAATATAATGTGATGCAAACCTAGTGTTAGCCACTTTTAAAGAGGTTGACCTCCTTGCTTCTCTCACGGTACAATCCTCTTCCCGCCGAGCCCCCTTTAGCTCCAATTTAGACTAAGCCCTAAGCATAGCCAAAGCATGTGTATGGTTTAAAAAATATTTAACAATAGACTTTCCCCATCTATAAGTATCTCTAAACCACTCAAATTCTTTTGCAAAGTCTTTAAAAATTAGATTCAGAGCATGAACAACACAAGGAGACCAATATATGTGTTTGCGTATCTTTTTTCACGTCTTTCCTCACAAGTTTACAATTTACTGCATTATCGGTCACTACTTGAATGACATTTAGTGGACCTACTTCTTCGATGATTTTCAACAAAAAATCAGTAATTACTATACCTGTTTTCTCTATCCCCAAAAAATTCTTAGCATATAAAAAACATAGCTCCACAACTATTTGCAGCAATGATATTAATAAGTGATTGATGTTTCACATTAGTCCACCCATCTGATACAATGGATACCCCATTAGAATACCATGGATCTTTAACCAGAATCAAATATTTTTCAACACTTCTTTTACACTCATCCANTCATTAGAATATCATGGATCTTTAACCAGAATCAAATATTTTTCAACACTTCTTTTACACTCATCCAATNCCATTAGAATACCATGGATCTTTAACCAGAATCAAATATTTTTCAACACTTCTTTTACACTCATCCAATAATGTAGGTCTTCTATTTATAGCTGAAATCATTTTATTGAATTGAGGATTTCTCAACACATTGAATGGAATTCCATTAACACTTAATCCCCTCATGACCTTCAAGTCAACCATGTCTCAATCCATTATTTTGAATGCATCTTTAATTAATTCCGTCGTCGGCGAAGGTTGTCGTTTCATCAATGTAGAATTTTTCAGGAATGAAGAAAATCCTATTTTTTCTGCATTTTGTACTCTTTCTCGCAATTTTGTATATTCAGTCAAATTATTCATTAACGCTTGACACCGTTTAATTTATATTTTTTTCTCGGGTGGGGCACCAAAAAAGTGGTAATGCATTCGAGTATACGAATTTGTAAATTTACCACCGCAATGCTTACATGACCAAATCTTTGATCCCCCTAGATATTTTCCTTGAGCTGCACCAATAAGATTGACTTTATTGAGTAATGGTTTCAATTTTGTATCAACTTGTAATTGATCTTCATTTGTGCGATTTTTTTGTGGTTGCCTAGTGTTATCTTCTTCCATTACTTTATGTTCGACTTCTTGTTCATCAACAGAATCATCTAAATTCTAAATATTAATTCCGAATTGTTCTTCAACCTGAGAAAAGTCTTGTTATTCCTTCCTCCTTTCCCCAAAACCATTTTTTCAAGTAACAAAAATTCAATATAGTAGAGAGATATTGAATGAATTGTTGAGGAGCAAGAGAGAGGCGGTACAGAGGATAAAAAATTGTAATTGGGATTAATATATATATATATACGTGTATAAGTAAGCTTCCTAATTCCTAATTACCCTAACTTAATTTTGACTTTTTTATCCAAGTTGTATTCTCTATTCTTATAAAATAGTTGGGGTTTTTGGTCTTTTCACACAAACTAGGTATTAACCCTACCAAGTAGGGTAACTATTTCCCAGACAACTCCATCGGTCCATCACATAAGTCGGTGGCAATTAGGAGAGAGAGAGAAAAAAAAAAAAAAAAAGGACATAGGCGATGTTTCTCCTTTCTCATCAGTCGTCAACGAAGCACACAGAGAGAGAGAAACAAAGTGAGAGCGATGAACTAGAGAAGAGAAACAGAGAGAGAGCGACGAATCAGAGAAGTTGACGAAGCTTAAAGAAGAAGTCGAAGAAACTCGAAGCAGAGAAGTTGAAGAAACTGGAAGCAGAGAAATCAAAGCATAGAAGTCAAGGCAAAGATCCATCGAGTAGTTACCTACACTTTACTTTGGCTTATTATAACTTAATGTGTGTAATTTGCAATGATTTGGTATGATATGAGATTGGGGTTTATATTGGGGATCTGGGTTTTAATTTAGTGATTAGATAAATAGTTGGGGTCAAAGATAGGAGTGATCCAGGTTGTGAACAACCCACGTTTGAGGTCTTGCGACCCAAATCGCTGTTCATAGGTCATCTCATGTTTTCTGGTAACCCTGGTCTTAGCCATCAAATCATAAGCACAAAGACCAAAAACATAGACACCTGATTCCAATTTCGGGTAGTCGTAAAGGGATCAAGGTAAACAAAACCACAATCCATGAAATTCCACTTTCTATGTCATTCTATTCCAGTTAAATCAAATAGACCACAAGCAAACACAAATTTCAAATAAAATCATAGTAAGAACAAACCCAGTAAAAACAAGTCAAATTATTCAATCAATTTCTTGAAAATTGACAATAATTTGCTAAAAATATGAACATAATTAGTTCATTATTTAGTCATATCCAAAGAACCCAAGTGAAAGTTATGTCAAATTTTCAACTAAAACTGAGATAGGCGAGATGAGGGTTTTAAAAAATACAACAAAACCAAGAAGATGGAAGATGTTTACATATGAGGTCTTCAAGAATTCTTTGGTGTTGTCGACGATGGGAGCAGTTTTGAAGACAGATCTACGGATAGGCAATAATTTGTTTTGTTGAAGGATTCTTTTTAGTTTGATATTTTCCTTGAAAATTTTGTATAAAATTTGAGTCTCCTTCAATTTGGGTCTAGAATAAATTTTGTCTTGATTTGATATGGGGTTTAGGTTTAAAGTTGGAGAAGTTTTTTTGGCCATTTTGACTCAAATTTAAATTTGAGTCAGGGTTAAAGTGCTCTTAGATAATTCTAAATTGGGTTTCTATTTCTTGAATATTAGGGGCCCACCTGATAACATTCAAGGGCCTACTTCAACAACTCTTAAGCATTCAACATACAGAACTTGAAGAAGAAGAAGCCATTGTCATACCAACACATCTCGGAGTCCTAGATGAGTCCATATTTTTTGCGTCATTGTTTTCACTACCAAGTATGGAAGTTTATTTTCAATGAAATATTTAACAAGATAGTGTTGCCCCTCCCTGCATCCCTATCCCAACCACTTTCTTTGGAGGGGGCCTACCACCACCCTATTTCCTTTGTTTGCAGGTTTATAGAGCTTGAGTTTCATTGGTTGTCTTAATTGGTTACATACTGGACCCATTTCTATTTGGTATGTCCCGTTTCTCTTCTAGACAACTTGGCTCTAGCAGTTCTTTTGGTTCGGGTTGATAGAACAATCTAGAAACCCATCTTTTGTTTGAATTTGAGAGCAGAGTTGTGTCTTATCCCCATAACCTTTAGTCGAAAACTAATCTCTATTTGATTCCTTGCTACCTTTGAAGTCCCCCATTTCAGCATTTAGGCTTTTCTTTGTGAGCACGTGAATTGCACAATCTCCCTACTTAGCTGCTGGTTCTATGGCTTCCATGGAAGATCCTTTTAGAGAATTTTTAGATTTCTTCACCCGTGCAAAAGTTCCCCTCTATTTTGGTTTTGCATTTGGTTGCCAAAAGAACATCTCTAACCCATTAACTAAATCTTCATTTTTAGCTAGTTTGGCGAGGCTTGCTCTAAAAAATTGCTCTAGCTTGCTATCTTGCTAGCTAAAACCTAGAAGATCCTTATTGCTTGCCAGATCTGAAGAGGGAGAAGAAGCTCGCCAGACTGCTCACAAATCTTTCTTCATTGTCTTCTCTAACGGTTGTTACCAGGTAATCTTCTTCATTGCCCCACCCTAATTTCGAAACCCATCTCCCTCCACCCATTCTGCAACCCACTTTCCCCCCCCCCCCCCCCTCTCTTCTCTCAAATATTCATGGAAAATCTATTACGGGGAAGTTCAATGCCCAAAAGCAGAGTGCAGATTGCGATATGGACGATTGAGCTCCTCCTTATGTTCGCCGGAATCATCTCCACCTTCCTTTTAGTCAAGGCGGCGGTGATTCCATACACGGCGGCGATGGTGGTGTCTACTCTTCCGAGTCTCTGGGTCTCATTCAGGACCTGGTTGTCTCCGCCATACATATACATCATCCTTAATTTCATCATCATCTTCATTGCTGCTTCCTCTACTTTCCACCACCGGAATCGCCATAGCCCCCTGCTTGACGTAGACGATGATTATAATTCACAGGGTATTCCACCACCACCAAA
>CAUOFW020006336.1:254584-304705 GCA_963454935.2 Ilex paraguariensis
CATCCCCCCCCCCTCATTCTGCAACCCCCCTTCCCCCCCCCCCCATTCTACAACCCATTTCCCCCCGAAACCCATTCTAAACCCACCTACCCCCCACCCCCAATTCCAAAACCCCTCTATTATGAAAACCCTAATTGTGACCCCCCAAATTCCGATAACCCCTTTTAGTTTTATGTATAATGGAATATTTGAGTTTAGACCCTATGAAATATTAATGCAAGTATATGTGAAATCTTAGGTATATTGGACATGTATCGTGCAATTGGTCTGTGTTATTTAAAGTGGATGAGTGTTAAATTTCTATGTATTATTTAAAGTGTGATTAGAATTATTGTTATGGTATGGTTTTGGTTGGATTGATGATAATAAATGGTTTAAGTTGAATTACATGAATAATGTCTGCTTTGGGTTGAATTCTAGACATTACGTATGGAACCATTTGAACATGAATATTACTTCACCAATATCTTGGACGATAGAATAAACTTAGATAAGTTTAACACCGAATCAGTAGACCACATTGGTTATTATTCACCAATGTCACCTCAAGTAGAATCCGCCACAAAAAAGGTTCAAGGCAGTAACTTTACAGTTGAGGATGACTTAATTTTAATCTTCGCGTGGCTTAATATTAGCATGGATGTCATGCATAGAAATGAGCAAAAATCTAAAACGTAAGATTTGGGAGTACTTCAACGAATACAAACCTCAATCAGATTGTAATCGCAATCAAGTTTCTTAATTGCCGGTTCATTTTACTATGACTGATATAAATCTTTGTAGATTTTCTATTACGGTGTTTTACTGATCCTCACATAATCATCACAGCATTTGCTGCAACTCCATAAGCAAGCATTCTTATAGCGACAGTTACTTTTTGAAGGGAAGATAAGCTAATATTCTCAAGAGCACCATTTTTTTGAACAAAATATGGATCATAAGCTTCCATCATGAATAAAATACAAACGAAAAGAGATCGATTCATTCGAAACCTCCTCCAAAATAAATTTGGAGGATAGGTAAGCGATTTAGCAAAATAATTGCAATAAAGTCTCTCAGGCCCTTCAACTCGATTGTGAAAAATAATAGAATGACCTTGAATAGAACCACGACGTACTGCGAAACTATTCTCGGTACAGAGTTTCTCTATTGCCATAGTAGCAACTGCTAACATCTCCAATTCATCATCGGAGTCAAAATCGTTAAGAATCATTTTCAATGCAGAATGACGAGTCACAACAAAGAAACAATGCACAAGTGGAATGCCAGTAAATAAATTTGAAGTATATGACAATGAGAGGGGGAATGTCCTATTTATACATTTTAAAAAATATGATTGTTGTAAATATGACCTTTATAAAATTAAAAATTTGAAACTTTGATGACGTGGCATGACACGTCATTATGCCATGTCATCATCATGGCGTTGATGTGTTAGCTCACGTGATATTTTTGAGTTATATTATTGAAAATTAATTGAACTAGTTAGATAAAATAGAGAACGTAGTTGGAGTGAACTTAAAAAAGTGACTAACTAAGATAGAGAATAAAATATTTAAATATATTTTGACTATCCATTTTGTTCAGCTAGGCTGGAGTTGCCCTAATAGGTAGATGTTACCCTCTTAACTTTTGGCTTGGCGTTGGCATGGGGCGGTCTCACCCAAGGGCACCCATGCCTTAGCCAAATTGGGTTTTGCTTGGTGAAGCAAACGCTTTGTGCACAAGATGCTTCCTAAAGAACTTGGACTTGTATTTTGTTAGGTTACAATGGTTTGGTAAAGACTCAAGCGACATTCAGCGACTATGCCCCAGGCTTAAGTTATTATGACTCTTTGGCTCAGAGTACGTCTAGGGTTGTCACTAAGTTTTTACTTCATAACGCTATTATAGGGGGTGCTTCGCGAAGGAGTGTCAGGCCAGCTTCCCCAGGGACTCCTATGCCCCTAAGCCTTGGCACATGGAAATAAGGCACGACCCCAACAAATGCTTGCCTTGGGTGGAGGCAAGACATTCCAAAGTCCGAGATCGGAGATGTGGGGCCAATGATCGAAGGGACCCGTTGCTGGTGGAAACCCCATACATGGCTAAGGGAGGCAGGCAATGAATGGGCATGTTGGATATGACTAGTGGGTTAATTGAAGACCCATGCATGGCTGAAAATGGTAGCTCACGCATGGGCACGATTAGGCACAATCAGCGGGTTGATTGCAACCCCATGCATGGCTAGGTGAGGTAGCTAATGCATGGACACGTTGGGCATAAACAAGCAAGGCTAGCTAGGTGGCTTGAATTGTGGGCTAATGCTAGCTTGGAAGACCAAGCCATTGGTTGGGCATGGCTAGGCACAAAGGTAAGGCTAATTAGGTGTTATGGGCTCTCCAGGAAGGCAAGTGCACTACATGTGAGGCGATTATGAGCAGTTTTGGCATGTATACTATAGATGGTGACGGTTCCAGATGGTTTATTAGCATGTGCATGGCATGTAGGGGCAGTTTTGTGTAGAATTCTAGCATGTGCACAATATGAGGGAGATGCTAACATGTACAACAGTTGAGGGTAGTTGTTGGCTGGGTTAGCCAGCAGTTGCAATTGCCCCTTGCCATGACCAGTAAATGTGGGAGTGGCAGAGGGACTCAACCATTATCAGCAGACTATAGGTGGCTTTGTGGGTGAATCTGGTGTAGCTTTGCAGTTGTCTAGGCGGTTGGGCTTGTAACTGCCACTTTGTATGCTATAAATAGACATGCTTGGGTCTGCAATGCAAAGAAGAGAGTTGGACACGTTTTGTAAGCAGACCCTTGACTGAGTGTTCCTTTAAGCTTTGCTAAAAAAGAAAAAAGTTGGGCCAATTAGCCTGTAAAGCTTGTATGTGTTGTGTGTTTGCTTGTTGTGCCTATATTCTATTCATTGTGTGCATTTCTGTAAGCGTTTGTGTGTATAAACTGAGATTGAGTGTGGGATCTCAATGCCATCATAAAGCAAAAATTCAAATGGAAGATTGACCCCATGACAATTGGTATCAGAGCTTCAGTTTTCGATCATGGCTAATGGAAACGCTACTAAACTATGTGAATGTGTGACTTGTCTAGAGGATTTTTTGGGCGTCCATGCTGGTGATGCTGAAACCAGTGTCTGTGCAGATGGTGGAACATGTAGGCCAGATCGCAGACTTGATAATTGCCTTCAACAGTTATGTGAAAGATATGACGACAATAATGGAGAACGTTATGTCCTTCAATGATGCTATCAAGACCAATCTCAAGAAATTTGAAGATGAACTAACCCTAGTGAAAAGGGCTATGCATTCTCGACCTTGTGCAAACGAGACATCTTCAATGATCAAGGTCCCTAAACCTAAGGCCTTCAGAGGAAGCCGGAGTGACAAGGAGCTGAAGAACTTTCTGTGGGACATAAACAAGTATTTAAATGCTGCTTATGTGCTTGCGGGAGAGAAAGTGACAATAACCAGCATGTATCTCTTCGGGGATGCCAAGCTTTGGTGGCGAACCCGAAGTGAGGACGATGCTACTGCGGGATGAGCCAAAATCGAGACGTGGAAGACGCTAAAAAAGGAATTGAAGGATCAATTCCTTCCTAGTAACACGATGTGGATTGCTAGGGAATTGCTCAAGAAACTTAAGCACATGAGAACCGTTCATTCAGTTCTTTGATGCTAGATATCAAGAACATGTCCAAGGAAGACAAGCTCTTCAATTCCATGTCCCGTTTGCAAGGCTTGGCACAGGCTAAGTTTGCGTAGGTAGGGGGTGCGTGATTTGCCCACTGCCATCGTTGCTACGGATGTCCTAGTTGACTTCAAAACAAGCAACAGTCAAGGCTCTTTTGAAAAGAAAAAGAGGGAAGAAGGCGGCAAGAAAGGCAAGAAAGACCGGTCTGACACNCAGTCAAGGCTCTTCTGAAAAGAAAAAGAGGGAAGAAGGCGGCAAGAAAGGCAAGAAAGACCGGTCTGACACTTCCAAAGACACAAAGTAGACGTTTGGTGAATATGGTGATGGTGTTATATAGTTTATGAGAAGGGGTTAAAGTTGCCAAAAATGGTGGGAGTAGAAGAGATGTTTGGCAGATTCAGTTATGGTGGGTATCTAGTTGTGGTTGTTTGTTCAAAGAGCTGGTGGCAGGAATGTATTTGATAAAGGCGAGAGTGGAGATGTGGAGGGGCAGAAGGTTCTAGATCTGGTGGTGGTGGACTGGGAAGTGGCCGTGGTAAGTTGGGTAGTGAGTGTGGAAGGTTTCATAATGCTGTGGAGCAGATTTAGTGTCAGATCTGATTATAGTGGGCTCCAGAAGTAGTGATGGCGGATTTGATGGGTCTAGTTTTGGTGGGGCTCTAGTGGTTGTTTGGTGGAAATCTGGTGGCGGTAGTAGAATTGTAGGATGTGATGGTGGATGGTTTAGGGGCGATGATATCCCTTTGAAATAAAAAAAATATAGAATAAGCATCTTGCACTTTGATCATAGGGTATCAAAGAATTATGACATAAGAACCTTTAAGGTATCCACTCTCTGATATTCAGCACACCATTAAATAAAAATAACTCAATTTTCAACCGTAACTTTTTTATTTTAATTTTTTGATTCACTAAAATACTTGTTATTAAGCACAATTCTGCTTATGATGCTAAGAGTGAAACTTGAGAGATGATCTTTTAGGTTAGTATTTCTTTAGTTGTGCTAAACTTGGGTTTTTTTTTTTTTTTGTCCTGCATGATTTAGAGGGTAAGAAATCAAAACAATTGAAAGGATAACATTTTCGTCCTTTAATGCAGTTGAGTTCCATCTCATCAGAACAATCACCATGTGAACCTTAAAAAAAAAGAACCTGGTCATCAAGAGTGCTGCCATATCGACTTCTAACCAGAACTGCAAGAAAACTGACCGAGTAGCAAAAAGTAGCATTTTACCTTATAATTCACTATCTAGACCAGGATATATTGATTTATAAATCCAAAATTGATGCAAGTTTATCTAATAACCCACCATATGAATCCAAAAAGGTTGACTCAGGCACGAAGACTGGTGCCAATTCCACAGCTTTTCCGTGCCGCTTGCTCAGCCCGAGGATGCTCACAAATTCTGAATACCTGACAACATCATCAGGAGTATCAACATTATCACCGAACACAAAGGCAAGTGATGCTAATAGCAGTCGTTGTGGTAGCTTAGAGAGCTTTGGTGCACCCCTCAAGCCCCACACTGGTGGTGATGTCCGATGGGATGCAATTAACTTGGTTTTTTCCAAAGATTCTCCTCTTGGTCTCAACCATTTTCAGCTCTTGAAGCGACTTGGCTATGGAGACATTGGAAGTGTCTACCTTGTTGAACTCAGAGGGACTAACACATACTTTGCTATGAAAGTCATGGACAAAGGGTCACTTGCAAGCAGAAATAAGCTACTTCGCGCTCAAACAGAAAGGGAGATTCTTGGTCTTCTTGACCACCCATTCTTGCCCACCTTATATTCTTATTTTGAGACAGAAAAGTTTTATTGCTTGGTCATGGAGTTCTGCAGTGGAGGTAACCTTCATACTCTTCGGCAGAAGCAGCCCAACAAACATTTTACCGAGGAAGCTGCTCGGTCAGTACTAATTCTTTTAGTTTATTATATTTCTGCCTCTCTTCATTGTTTATTCTAAAAAATTTATCTTTTAGGTCATTAAAATTGATTTGGGATTTAAAAATTTTAGGAATAGACATTGGTATTGCTTATGTCAGGTGTTGAATCTGTTGATTGTTGTATTTTTATGTTCTGTTTTTCCATCAAGGAAAAAGAATAATAGATTAACACTGAACTTTTCTTTGTTTGTCCGAATTTAACATAAATAATTACTAATCATTGGCCTTTAGAGTAATTAAAGTACTTTTTGATAAATTCAAAATTTGCTAAGTTTTTGAGGAGCATTGAAAGAGTTCTTGCCATATCCCCATATGTTTTTCTTTTATCTGTTTTTCCTTTCAAGATAGTAGTTGGTGGAATTTCAACCTCCACTGTTATACTCAAACACCTTAATAATATAAAGCTTATTATTTCAAAAAATTCTACGTCATGCTATCACCATTGGTACAAGTATTTGTTCTTTGTGAAACTCAAGGAACCTTATCCAAATTGCTTGGATTTATTGATTCCTTTTCTTCATTCAATTAATCGATGTTGATGCCTAGGTCATCATCTTCTCTTTTCCCTCTTGGGAACTAAATTCACTTACTATTTTTTTCAAAAATCAGCATTGTTAGATTGGGCAAACATGTAAGGTGAATACCAAAAGGATCTAGAGTTTTATTTTTGCTTTATTTTCTTTTAACCTATTAATTTTTTAAGGTGATATATGAAAGGAATTGATCAAGTTTAAAATCTTAAAAGGATCATTATTCCGAGGAAGAATTCAATTTATTCCAAGTGATGGGAGAGAGAAACCACATAAATGCCTATGTTCTCATGTTTGATAGCCAAACACATTCTACCGTTGATCTAAGCCATTTCTCATACTAAATTACCAAGGTATGAACCATTGAATAACAGAGTAGAAATGGAAATAACAGCCTTAACAACAAACCAGTAATGGCATTATGGCATCATTATGAAAAGTGACATAATTCTGTGACAGTCCGGTTAAGAAGAGTAGATCTAAGATAACATGGACTGCGATAGTGAATGAGATATAGCAGCATGCAACATGAGTTAGTTATATGTCCTTAGACGATATAGAATGGCACAATTTTTGATTCTTATGGCCAACTCCAATAGTTCGGGTATTGGGTAAGGCATTGTTGAGTCGAGTCAGATGATGTTGTCTCCTTTTTGGCAGAAGAAATGACTAGCTTTCATGTCTAATTGCCGATAATATATCTCCCAGTCAAATATTGAGAACTAAGTTTGTACTGAATATTTTTTTTCATCATTTGACCACACTAGACTCTTGAAGGACCCAAAAGTTCAGATATTACTCTCTGTTTTGCAAATGCTGCTTGATGACAGTTTTAAGAACATTATCATTTTCTTCAATTGTGTGTAGATACAAAACATTCTTGTAGACATCTTCAAGGTAATAGCTTCTGGCTTTGCTGATTTTTCTCTCCTTGGTATCTTGCAGTAGAGAATGTTTTTTTTTTTGTTTCGGTATTATTACTCGCTTTTGCTAAATTTTTATTTCACATCATAGACTATTTCAGATAGCAAATTGATTTGGTATGGTCTTTCATCATTTAATTCTAGCAGGTTTTATGCATCAGAGGTATTGTTAGCTCTTGAGTATCTGCATATGCTTGGTATTGTGTATAGAGATCTGAAGCCAGAAAATGTTCTTGTTAGAGATGAAGGTCATATTATGCTCTCTGACTTCGACCTTTCACTTCGCTGCTCTGTTAGCCCAACACTTGTCAAGTCGTCATCTGTACATGTAGGTAATGGAAGTGCTGGTGCTGGTGGCATTTTAGATGACGAGAATATAGTGCCTGGTTGTATCCAGCCATCAAATTTTCTACCACGCATATTACCTACAAAGAAGAATCGCAAATCTAAATCGGATTTCGGCCTCTTTGTTGGAGGGTCGCTACCAGAGCTAATGGCAGAGCCTAGTAATGTGCGTTCTATGTCTTTTGTTGGGACACACGAATATCTTGCCCCTGAGATAATACGTGGAGAGGGTCATGGTAGTGCAGTGGACTGGTGGACGTTTGGCATCTTCTTATATGAGCTTTTGCATGGGACAACTCCTTTCAAGGGTTCAGGAAATCGTGCCACACTTTTTAACGTTGTAGGCCAGCCACTAAGATTCCCTGAAAGCTCACAAGTAAGTTTTATGGCACGTGATCTTATACGGGGGCTCTTGGTGAAGGAACCAGGTAAGCGAATCGCATACAAGAGGGGTGCTACGGAAATAAAGCAACATCCATTCTTTGAGGGTGTGAACTGGGCTCTGGTGAGGAGCACCATTCCTCCCCACATACCAGAACCAGTAGACTTCGGGCATTTTGCTATTAAAGAGGTAGCCCCTTCGGACAAGAAGATGGCAGACATTGGAGTTTATAATAAGAACAAGAGTAGTTCTAGTCATCCTTCTTATGTTGATTTTGAGTACTTTTAGTTCTTTAGATTCTCACACACATTATGCTATACATCTGTTTAATGAAATTGCACTGTACAAAGATGAAATACGTTTTGAAATAACATTTGTAGACAATTTTGGGAAAGAAAGATATGGAATAGAAGGTTTTTAATTTAGTATCCAAGGTTAGGAAGAATTAGTATTTCATCTGCAGGGGTGAATAGGTTTCAGTTTTTTTTATTTGTATATTCTATGAAAAAAAATTTCATTTCAATATTTCTGTGGAGGTTTTAGCTATAAGGGGCCTTTGCATGAGAAAGATTGTCGTCTATTTCATTCGCTATTAAAAATGGTATATGATTTTTTTTGAAACAAAATATCTCTTGTGAAGCTCATTGACCAAGTCCTCTCTCTCTTTTTTGGTCATGAAAGATAACTTTTCATTAATAATACTAAAGACTGTTTACAAACCACTATCCCACTCCCTCCCTATCTTCTTTCGTAATGAACACACTCAAACAGAGAGGCATGAAAGTAAGCCATTGAGGTGGAAGCGTCCCTTCTATTGCTTTGGTAGCAACTTTGTGAGCTACAGTGTTAGCTGAGCGCTTGACTTTCTCAAATCTGACCAAAGGAATCTTGGAAGCATATAAGCCATATGTCCCTCACTATTATGTCCCCTTAGTGATGGAGTCAATGAGAAGCATGAAATCTGATTCAATTATTGCAGCATTGTCTCCTCCATTACCAGTCTGCAAGCTTTTCTCACAACAATTGCTTATGTGATTAAGGCTAGTGTAGCAGGCAAGGGTTCCTGCTTCTCCCTTAAGAAAAACTCCTAAATGGTCTTGTATCACCACTCCATAGGCCCTTTTTTTCGTTTCTCTTCATAAGCTCCATCTCAGTTCAATTTCACCCATCCATTTGAAGGGGATGCCAATGAGATTCTGTATTATCTGTTCCAACTGTTCCCTCCTGAGTTTCTTGCTTGGAGTGGAGTTCAGCTACTTCTCCCAAACCTTGATTGAATACTTCTCTGGCTTGTGGTTGTCTATGATGATAGATCCATTCATTACGACCTTTTCAAATCAGCCAACGTTAATAAAGCCAATAAGGCTTGCCCATTAGTCATTCTGTCCATGTCTTTTAACTTTCAGAGCTGATTTATTAGCCAGTCTTCTGTTCTCTTCACCTCATATCGATCAATCTTGATGTTTAAATGGGAAATTTTCCAACCCTTACTACTCCAAGGACAAAGCAAAAACATATGCTCCACTGTTTCATCTTTTTCACCACAACTAGGGCAAGTTGGAGTTTTGGTTATCTTTCTCTTCCATAGATCTCATCTGGTTGGTAAAGCTCCATTAATTACTTTCCACAAAAAGGCTTTAACCTTCGGAGCAACTTTGATACATAACTATTTCCAAATACCTTGTGGAATCTTGTCACGCCCCATCCCGGGTCTCCCAAGGATGAGACGCGACTAGGTCTTTGATACACCTGTTTATATATATATAATCTAGATTAATAAAACACTAATTAATCCTACAAGTGCAACAATACCACCCATCCCCTTAGTTAATAAACATGATGGTAAACTTGTCTCATAACCTATACCATATATAATACCTGTACCAATTGATTGTTTTCGAGGTTATAGACAGATACAAAATCCCACACCCACATAGCATACATCATAAAGTATGTCAGTTGAGTCTGTTTACAAATATATATACTATTGACCTGCTATAATAATCTCTCATTTAACATAATATACCACCCAACAAATAATTATACAATCCCTCAACCAGTATCATTTACTCATTTAAAACTAAATACATAACGAACAGAATATCATACTTTGTACAAAAATCAACATTTTTAACAGTGGACTGGTCTGTGTCTCCCTCTCTTGTACCTGAAAAGGAGAAACTATAAGGGTGTGAGCTAAACCATGCGCTCAGTGGGTATACATGCCGTATATGAAATGAAAATGATAGTAATACACAAAAGTAGGTAAATACTACATAAATACACGTATTAAACAACAACATCAATCCAATTCCAAAATATTCACAAGCCACAACACATCTATAATACCCTTCATCGGGTAATCTATCTTATNGAAAATGATAGTAATACACAAAAGTAGGTAAATACTACATAAATACACGTATTAAACAACAACATCAATCCAATTCCCAAATATTCACAAGCCACAACACATCTATAATACCCTTCATCGGGTAATCTATCTTATATGGATTCGTGTCTCCTGAACCTCTCGGGAACACCATAGTGCTAGCACACCACTACACGCCCAGTGATCAGGCATTAACGCTCTAGTCTCAAATAGTGCGCCAGATTCCAAAATACACAATACATAATGCATAATACAAAGCATCATCCAATCATATAAGTACATGGCACATAATCTTGGAGAAATGCTATTAAATTCTATCATCTAACATCATCTTATAATAGAATTTTCAAAACATATAAAGGTATACACCCACCTCAAATATTCCAATCTACGACCCTTCAGTTCTATCGGTAGATTCTTCCGGTGTTTTTTTATCCGTCTCTATACCAACTGTTCTACTTGTTCCACCTAACACATCAATATTAACATGTTTATCACATTGAATAATTAATCACCAATGCATGCACGATGATTCAACCTAAAGTGTCCCGGTAACCCCGATTACTGCACTGTTCACTCACATAATGGTACATTAGATTTAGGGATCATATTTCTTCTCAAATCTTCAAAACCACTCACATTAATCACAATTAAGATTTAGTAGGTCAAACACATTGACTGGAGCCCCTTTTCCACACATTTCGACCCAAAATCCTAAAAATTGCACTTCCGGCATTTCGTATATTCCGCACCGGATATTAAATTCATTTGCAGTTGAAGTTTACATTATCACATCAAGCATCAATTAAAAATGATGCATGCAAATTTTAGGTCATTTGGATTAAAATTCACACATGTAATAATAGTATTTAGAAATCAGAGGATTGGCATTACCGACACCCATTTCTAATTTCTATCATACTTTTCTTTTAAAATCACGACACTTAAATTCACATACACATTTAATCAATACCAAAAAAGCCCCTAATTTTGTGTAACACCCTTAATAAAATCTGTTTTGAACTTAAAATAAAACAACCCATTATTTTAACATAAAACAACCCACTAATTATGTTTAATACATTTAATTTAAACTCACCAAAATATGCTTTGAAATTACACTAAAACAGTCCCACACATATACGCAAATACTTAAAATTAATCACACACACTAAAATGAACACACACACACCCCCTTACCTTCTTGTTTTCTTCTTCCTTTTGGTTTGGCATGGAGGCCCCCAAATTCTTCTTCTTTTTTTTTCTTTCTTCTTCCTCTCCTTTACTCTCCCTCACTCACGGTTTCAACAAAAACCAGAACACACACACACCCACTAGTTTGTCTTTTAAACACACTCACTTTACTGCATATTAAAGTACACACACACACACATTGTTCCATGAATTACACACACACACACACACACTTTACTACACCTTAAGACACACATACACTTGGTACACACACACACATGCACTTGACTTTTCTAAAATGACCCTCCACCTTAGCCTTGACACATGTATAAAGATATTTCATGAAACTTAATAATTCTATTTGCCTCCCCCCAAATTCTTAAGTGATTTCAAAATTAACCCAATACTATTTTCGTACACAAAATTTCATCTAACAAATAATTTCACATAATTGCAATTAGTCCACATAATTATGCTAATGTGTATGCAATGCATGATCGGGTCTCACAACTCTTCCCTACTAATAAAATTTTGTCCTCGAAATTACTTATCTGGATTAAACAAATGAAGGTATTGAGTTCGCATACTTTTCTCAGTCTCCCATGTTGCTTCCTCTACTGAGTGACTTCGCCACAAAACCCTTACCAACGTTATCGTCTTCTTGCGTAATACTTTCTCTTTCCTATCCAAAATCTAAACCGACTGCTCTACATAAGTCAAATCCTCGACTAATTCGATCGGTTCTGTAGTCAACACATGTGATGGGTCAGACAAATATTTTCGTAGCATAGGAACATGAAATACATCATGCAACCTGGACAACTCCATTGGTAACTTTAACCGGTATGCAACAGCTCCAATCCGCTCTACAATACTGTACGAACCAATATACCTAGGAGCTAACTTTCCTTTCCTACCAAAACGAATGACCCNATATTTTCGTAGCATAGGAACATGAAATACATCATGCAACCTGGACAACTCCATTGGTAACTTCAACCGGTATGCAACAGCTCCAATCCGCTCTACAATATTGTACGAACCAATATACCTAGGAGCTAACTTTCCTTTCCTACCAAAACGAATGACCCTTTTCCAAGGTGATACACGTACGAATACTCAATCACCCACCTTAAATTTCAAATCACAACGCTGATTATCTGCACAACTTTTCTGTATGCTCTGTGCCCTAAGTAAACTCTCCTGTATGACTTTAATTTGATCAGTAGTCATTTGCACAATTTCTGGACCCAATAACTTCCTCCCACCCACTTCACTCTAGCACACTGGGGTCCTACACTTCCTCCCATACAAAGCTTCAAATGGTGCCATCTGAATCGAACTCTGATAGCTATTATTATAAGTAAATTCAATTAAAGGCAAATATTCATCTCAGTTATCTCTAAGGTCCATGACACAAGCTCTTAACATGTCTTCTAATGTCTGAATAGTACGCTCTGTCTGTCCATCTGTTTGTGGGTGGAATGTTGTACTAAACTTCAAAGTAGTGCCCAACGCAGTNTAAATTCAATTAAAGGCAAATATTCATCTTAGTTATCTCTAAGGTCCATGACACAAGCTCTTAACATGTCTTCTAATGTCTGAATAGTACGCTCTGTTTGTCCATCTGTTTGTGGGTGGAATGTTGTACTAAACTTCAAAGTAGTGCCCAACGCAGTCTGTAAGCTAGGCCAAAACCTCGAAGTAAAACGTGGATCCCTGTCAGAGACAATGGATACAGGTACACCATGCAATCTAACAATCTCATCAATTTACAATCTAGCTAGCTTGTTGAGAGAATATGACATCTTAATAGCTAAAAAATGAGTAGACTTCGTCAACCTATCAACTATCACCTAAATGGCCTCATGTCCTTTTTGCGTACGGGGTAAATTACTCACAAAGTCCATAGTGATATGCTCCCACTTTCACTCTGAAATCGGTAGAGGATGCAATAACCCGGCTGGTCTCTGATGCTCAACTTTCACCTGCTGACATACCAAACATCGAGCCACAAACTCAACTATCTCTTGTTTCATCTCAGGCCACCAATAATGCTCTCTCAAGTCACGATACATTTTTGTACTACTTGGATGCATAGCATAAGCTGAACTGTGTGCTTCCTCCAGAATCTCTCTATTTAACCCTGCATCGTTAGGTACACATAATCGAGAACCAAATAACAACACATCAGCATTGTGATGACCCAAAAATCGGGGGTTATTTGTTAACCGTTGACCACCCGTCAACTCGCGAAAATACCCGTATATGTTTTATCATTTGATTCAATCATGGTCTAATGTACCACTTTTCATACCCCATTATTGTCCATTTATGTCCTTGACACCAAAGAATGCATAGCCCAAAAGCCTGGCCAGGCATTCTTAAAATTTCAGATTTTTTGAAAAACTATTGGTAGGTTTTTATAGACCTACTGATAGGTTTTGTTCACTGAAAAAGTTCTACCGGTAGGTTTTAACCATCTACCGGTAGGTTTTATGTCCCACTAGTAGGTTTTTTCTGGGACAACACCTATCTATACAAGATCTACCAGTAGGTTTTTATGCACCTACTGGTAGGTTTTGCCCAAAAATGCATGTTTCACCAGTATTCCATTTCAAATTCATTTCCAAAACCCACCCAACTCATATAATACTACATTTTATACATCAAACATAAATTTTACAAGTTAAATTACAATCATCCTCATACGATTACATACCCAAGACATGATTTTCATAAAGGCTTTACAAAATATGAATTTAAAGGCCACAAGTCGGCCTTTCTTCATCACTGGGCCCCCGAATGAGAGCCATCCACCGGAATGTATCCCACACTTGAAATCTTTTTCTGTATAAGGTGAGCTACGCTCAATAGAGTATCCCCTATAGAGGCTACCCCCAACCTAAATGCATATGAATATGCACATGCAACAATTCACAACCAATATTCATTCCAAGCAAGAATATTCAATTAAGGATGAAAATTTTACCATGTTATGTCATGATAGGAGATGATACACATTCATGCACTTTGACTCGAGTCCTCAGTGACTCCCACCACATAATGCAATGCATGTGTGTAAAACATTTGTCATTGATGAATTTCATCCAATGCTCATTTCAAAATAAAGATCATGTGTTTATAAAATCATATCATTATTGGCTGATACACATCGAATAACCATTTTATAAAATAAAATCATGTGTCTTTGTTGGGTATTGAATTTTGGAATCATACCTCTGGCTCCGTATGCCATTACACTTTTCTAAAATTTCACCGCCGGTAAGTGTATAAACCATGTGTCCGAGTCTTGCATCTGAGGGAGAGTCTAGCCTTGCTTGCTATACCTGACACAAGGTTTCCTTTTATGCAACCATGCAACTCAGTCGGATCTTCAGTCCAACTTTTCTGAGCCCACCCATCAATCACCAAGTATGGTGTTTGATTACACTATGCACACACACCCACAATCATGCCTAATGCCCATGAATGTGATGCCAAAGTCATGCCCAATATGCAATGAATGCCAAATGAGCAATTTCAATATCCATATGCAATGAACACCACATGGATTATCTCTATAGCATCTCAACACATATCATGGATGGTTACATTCTAAGCATACCTCCATAAATCACCATAAGCACCTATCAACATTTACATTTCCAATTGAAATCACATCATAAGCATATGATATCAATTTACCATAACAACCAAACATATTATTTCAATTTCATCTAAATAACAACTTCGATCATTCAAGGCATTTTTTTCAAACGCCTATACCAAGCATAAATTAAGTAAAAGCATAACATGCCCACTTTTCATCACATAACTCAATAATCACCATAGGTAATTTCTACATACATAGTTCAAAATAAAATTTATTCTACCCATTTTCTCTTGAACATAACCATAGGCAATTCATGGTTCATTCAACCCTTTCCTAAGAACACTATAGGCTAGAAATAAACCAAGGTAGGAGGGAACCCTACCTCTTGTTGCGTTATAGAAGTGGTAGAAGCCTCAAGAACACCAACACAATCCCAAACTCTTGATTTCTCCAAAATATTTTCTTGGATCTTCGGTGAAATATCTCGTTCTTAGTGTGGTTGCGTAGCCCTCGTCGCAGTGATCGACTTTAACTCTTAGTCCGACGAATTCTGACCGACAGAACTCCGTAGATTGAAGGAGAAAGCCTTGAGATTTTGATTTTTCTCTTTTCTCTCTTCTCCCCCTTCTAACATGTAAACTCAGCAGACTTTAGGGGGTGAAAATATCTGAAAATCTGATATTTCACTCCTATTTATACTTTTAAATTGTGCGGTCCACGTTGCGCCGCACGTTTCTTATATTCGGGTTTATTTTTGCCCTGAAACGACTTAATTTTATCCCGATTTAAGTTTAATTTATTTTTATTTGAACTTTCCTTTAATTATAAGGAAGTTTTATAAATTTTCTTTTTGGGGACATTTATGAGGTCATTCGTCACCCGATTATCTTGTAAAACATAAAAAATTTGGCTATCTCAAAATTCAATGAAAATTGACAGGGTAGCTAGATTTCGTGAGACGAATCCAACGGTGAGGTCCATTGCATCATTCGAGCTCTAGAAAAATACGGATTTTAATTCTGCATTATAGTGACAGATTACCATTTTGCCCTTTTTCGGAAAAAATTCAAATTTATCCGGGTTTTACAAGCACTATCAACAATAAAATCAGTCTTCACCTCTTTCTTCAATTTCTCAATCTAGAGATCATACTGTTGTGCCTCTCTAATCCTATCCACCAACACTGGTCTCAAAGTCAGTGTAGCAAGTAACGTTGCAATCTCTCCTATCCCCAACTGCACTCTCAAAGACTTCAAATTCACAAATAAACCCCTCCAAATCACTCGNATTTATGAGGTCATTCGTCACCCGATTATCTTGTAAAACATAAAAAATTTGGCTATCTCAAAATTCGATGAAAATTGACAGGGTAGCTAGATTTCGTGAGACGAATCCAACGGTGAGGTCCATTGCATCATTCGAGCTCTAGAAAAATACGGATTTTAATTCTGCATTATAGTGACAGATTACCATTTTGCCCTTTTTCAGAAAAAATTCAAATTTATCCGGGTTTTACAAGCACTATCAACAATAAAATCAGTCTTCGCCTCTTTCTTCAATTTCTCAATCTAGAGATCATACTGTTGTGCCTCTCTAATCCTATCCACCAACACTGGTCTCAAAGTCAGTGTAGCAAGTAACGTTGCAATCTCTCCTATCCCCAACTGCACTCTCAAAGACTTCAAATTCACAAATAAACCCCTCCAAATCACTCGTAAACTAGACAATCTGTCTGTTGATTTTTGACTCAAAGCATCTGCCACAAATTCGCTTTCTTTGGCTAGTAATGAATAGTGCAGTCATAATCTTTAATAAGCTCAATCCAGCACCGCTGCCTCATGTTCAACTCTTTTTGGGTGAACAGATATTTCAAACTCTAGTGATCTGTATAAATCTCACAGGTAACCCCATATAGAAAATGTTTCCATAATCTCAATGCGAATATAATAGCTGTAAGCTCCAAATCGTGGGTAGGATAATTACACTCATGTGGTTTCAGTTGTTTGGAGGTATAAGCTACCACTCTACCGTGCTACATCAACACATAACCCAAACCTTGATGTGAGGCATCACTATAAACTATGAACCCATCACTACCTAACGGAATGGTTAATACTAGTGTAGTCATCAACTTGGTCTTCAGCTCCTAGAAACTCTACTCACATCTATCAGACCACTCAAACTTCACACCCTTTCGAGTCAATCGAGTCAGGCGTATAGCTATAATGGAGAAATTTTGTAGAAACCTGCCAAACCCAGAAAACTCTAAATCTATATCACTGTCCTTAGTCTCTCCCAATTAACTACAGTATCAATCTTAGCTGGATAAACACATACACCGTCACCAAAAACTACATGCCCTAAAAACACAACCCTGTCCAACCAAAACTCACATTTACTGAATTTGGCAAATAATTATCTATCTCTCAGTGTTTGCAATATCACTCTCAAATGTTGCATATGTTTCTCTTCACTACGGGAGTACATCAATATATCATCAATGAACACTACCACAAATGAATCAAGATATGGTTGGAATATGCGGTTCATTAGGTCCATAAATACAGTAGGAACATTAGTCACACCAAATGGCATCATCATAAACTCATAATGTCCATACCTGGTCCGAAAAGCAATCTTCGATATATCATTATCCCTTATTTTCAACTGATGATATCCTGACCGAAGATCAATCTTTGAAAACACCTGGGCACCCTGTAGCTGGTCCAGCAAATCGCCTATACGCGGCAAACTTGTTCCAGATAGTCACCCAATTCAGTTGTCTGTAATCAATGCATAACTTCATAGTGCCATCTTTCTTCTTTACAAATAATACTGGTACACCCCAAGGAGATAAACTAGGCCGTATAAATCTCCGATCTAACAAATCTTGCAACTGTACTTTAAGTTCCTTCAATTCAGCTAGAGCCATCCNCTTCTTCTTTACAAATAATACTGGTGCACCCCAAGGAGATAAACTAGGCCGTATAAATCTCTGATCTAACAAATCTTGCAACTGTACTTTAAGTTCCTTCAATTCAGCTAGAGCCATCCTATATGGGGTAATGGATATGGAATTAGTTCCTAGCACAAGATTAATAGTAAATTCCACCTCCCGATCAACTGGTAACCCTGGTAACTCTTCAAGAAACACAACAGCGAATTCATTAACCACAGGAATATTCTTCAATTTAGGAGTCCCCTTCTAAGTATCTTTCACATAAGCCAAGTACCCATAGAATCCTTTCCTGAGTAATTTTCTGGCTTTAATTGCTGATATCAAATTCCTCAGCTTAGGACGTCGCTCTCCAAAGAATCGAAACAAGGGAACATGTGAAATTCTAAATACTACTTCCTTACGAAAGCAGTCAATTGTGGCATGATATGCAGACAACCAATCCATTTCTAAAATCAAATCAAAGTCCTGGAATTCAAAAGGTATTAGATTTGCAGGTAATTCTCTATCACTCATTTGAACTAGACATTCCATATATACTACCCTAGCCGTCACACAATCACCCGTGGGAGTAAATATAGTCAATCCACAATCTAACGGAGTAGGTAGTCTATTAACATGCAAGGATAATAGCAGTGATATAAATGAATGTGTGGCACCTAAATCTATAAGTACTCGTGCCTGTTGACCAAAAATAGATATCATACCTGTGACCACATCTGGGGCCGCTTGGGCATCCCGTTGGATAAGTACAAAAACACGACCTCCAGCCTCAGGTCCGCTAGGTCCCTTGCCACCAACACTGCTACCTCTAGTGCCACCTCTAGTACTGCCTCCTCATCCTCGACCTCTGCCACTCATTACTCCTCGGGACACCGTAGATGCATTGCTCACTGATGAACTTTGGGTAGAGTACTACGGACAATCTCTTTACGTATGTCCCTCTTGTGCACATAAAAAGCAATGGAGTGACATAGCAAGTCATGATCCTCCCATGGGATAGTTTTCGTACAATGTGCCCAACTTGTCTGCAATGGTAACAAGTAACTGTACTCCCTCGAGTCTGTCCTATCTCTTGGCCCGGTGCAAATGAAGATGATCCACTCAATCCCTGTCCTCGACCCTAGGATGGGACTCTTGATTTCTTCTTACCTGCACCCTTTGGAAAAATTCCTTTCCAAGCTTGGTTAAAGAAACTTTCATTGGAACCCTGTCCACTTGGCTCATATCTTCCCCTTTTTGCCTGCTCACTTGCACTTTCCATCTCGTTCAGATAAGCTTCCACAATCAGGGCTTTGTTGTATAATTCTAAAAATGTTGTTAACTCCAGCATCGAAATACGGGATCTAATTTTGTAACTTAGCCCCATCTGGAATCTTCTGCATCTTTCCCCCTCATCTGCGACAACAGAGGGCATAAATTTGAATAAAGTATTAAATTTGCCCTCATATTCCATCACTGACTGATTCCCCTACTGCAAATGAAGGAATTCATTTTGTTTCTGGTATCGATAACTTGAGGGAAAATATTTCTTATCAAAAGCATATGTAAACTGCCGCCATGTGGGAACTCTAGGAACTAAACTAGCCTCTCCTTCAGTGCACACTGGCAACAATGCTCTCTCTATAGCCTCCCACCAATACTGGGCCTCCTCTGATAGCATAAAAGTGACCAATAACAATTTATCCTCCTCGTTGACTCCCATCACCCTGAATATCTTCTCGATGCATCGTAACCAATTCTCTGCTTCTAACGAACCCCTAGTTCCTGTGAATATTGGTGGATCAAGTTTTTTAAACTGTTTGTATAATGTACCCTTGGGTCTTACTGTTTCCACTCGCGTTGTATGTTGCTCAAAGTACCTAGCAGCTACTTCCTACAGTTGTCTAGCTTCCCGATCACCTGGTTTCTTTTCTACCTGGGGTCTTTTTCCCCTCTCTCTAGCACAAGCAGAAGACCCTTCTATTTCCATGTATCACTGTAACAAATGTGAGTATCGTATATGGATCATGATAGCATGTAGTATATATTCCACACACACACACGGACCTCTAACACCCCACCTAAACAGACCAACCCCTAAGTCCACTGTCACACTAGACTCAACTCGACTACTGGACTATAAACTTTAGCTCTGATACCAACTTAATTGTCACACCCCATCCTGGTGTCCCAAGAATGAGACGTGACTAGGTCTTTGATACATTTGTAGACATATATATAATCTAGATTAATAAAATACTAATTAATCCTATAGGTGCAACAATACCACCTATCACCTTAGTTAATAAGCATGATGGTAAACCTGTCTCAACCTATACCATATATAATACCTGTACCAATTGTTTGTTTCTGAGGTTATAGACAAATACAAAATCCCACACCCACATAGCATACATCACAAAGTATGCTTGTTGAGTCTGTTTACAAATAGTGCTAGCACATAGTGTCTAGCTTCCTGAACCTCTTGGGAACACCATAGTGCTAGCACACCACTGCACGTCCAGTGATCAGGCATCAACGCTACTGTCTCAAAAAGTGCGCCACATTCCACATTACACAATACACAATGCATAATACAAAGTATCATCCAATCACATAAGCACATAACACATAATCTTGGAGAAATGTTATTAAATTCTATCATCTAACATCATCTTATAATAGCATTTTCAAAACATATAAAGATATACACCCACCTCAAATATTCTAATCTGCGGCCCTTTGGTTCTATCAGTAGATCCTTCCGGTGTTTTTGTATCCATCTCTATACCAAATATCCTACCTATTCCACCTAACACATCAATATTAACATGTTTATCACATTGAATAATTAATCACCAATGCATGCAAGATGATTCAACCCAAAGTTTCCCAGTAACCCCGGTTACCGCACTGTTCACTCACATATTGGCACAATAGATTTAGGGATCAAATTTCTTCCTCAAATCTTCAAAATAACTCACATTAATCACAATTAAGATTTAGTAGGTCAAACACATTGATCGGGGCCCCCTTTTTCACTCATTTCAACCCCGAATTCCAAAAATTGTACTTCCGGCATTTCGTACATTTCGAACAGGATATTAAATTCATTTGCATTTGAAGTTTACATGATCACATCAAGCATCAATTAAAAATGCTGCACGAAAGATTTTAGGTCATTTGGATTAAAATTCACACATGTAATAATAATATTTAAAAATCAGGGTTTCAGCATTATCGACACTCATTTCCAATTTTTATTGTACTTTTCTTTTAAAACCACTATACTTAAATTCATATACACATTTAATCAATACCAAAGCAACCCCTAATTTTCTATAACACCATCAATAAAATAGCCCATTATTTTAACACAAAATAGCCCACTAATTATGTTTAATACACTTAATTTAAACTCACCAAAATATGCTTTGAAATTACACTAAAACAATCCCACACATATACACAAATACTTAAAATTAATCACACACACACACACACACGAAAATGAACACCCCCCCTTACCTTCTTGTTTTCTTCTTACTTTTGGTTTGGCATGAAATCCCCCAAATTCTTCTTTCTTTCTCTTTTTTTTTCTTTCTTCTTCCTCTCCTTTACTCTCCACGGTTTCAACAAAACTAGAACACACACACACACACCCACTAGTTTGTCTTTTAAACACACTCACTTTACTGCATATTAAAGTACACACACACACATTGTTCCATGAATTACACACACACACACACTTTACTACACCTTAAGACACACACATACACTTGGCACACACACACAAACATGCACTTGACTTTTCTAAAATGACCCACCTCCTTAGCCTTGACACATGTATAAAGATATTTCATGAAACTTAATAATTCTATTTTCCTCCCCCCAAATTCTTAAGTGATTTCAAAATCAACCCAATACTATTTCCATACAAAAAATTTCATCTAACAAATAATTTCACATAATTGTAATTAGTCCACATAATTATGCTAATGTGTATGCAATGCATGATCGGGTCTCACAAATCTGGTATGAAAAGGTAGTAATTGTAGCATTCTTTGTATGGGCCTTGTCTACACTTTGAAGTTGGAAATGATATCCACTTCTAACAGAGTAAGAGCAATTTTTTGTATATGGCCATCTTACTTTGTCTAGCTGTTGAGTTTCACTCAAGGGTAAAACAATTGTGCCCCTTGCAATCTTAGGAGGAAAAGTTGAGAAAAATAGCTCAGTGTTCCACCTTCTATTTGGGTTGAGAATCAGCTCTTGAACCTTTATGATGTTACTTTGCATATTATTTTGAATAAGTCCCAAGCCTGGTGCTTGATGTTTTTCGTTGTTGTTCCCTAGTCTCCTAGCATCACCCTCAAATATGTGTATGGGGCTTATGTGTGTAAGGGAGTGTCACTCTCCCTCGGAATGATGTGGGAAATGGGGCAATAGAATAATGAAAAATGAAACGAACAAAATGTTTGGAATGAAATGTGTGTGAACAAAAGTGTTCCCCAAGCGCAATGAGTCTTTTGAGTGTCGTGTTTTACTTGGAAAAGTATTCCAATGTCGTTTCCTTAGGAAAGGAAAGTTCAAGTGTGTAAAAGTGATTTTGTGAACAAAAGAAAAAATGTAAAATCTTGTAGTTGATTTTGGTGAGTTTTGTTCTTAATGAAAATGCAAGAAAACAAGTGTTGGCTAATCCAAAGAGGTTATTCCAATGGGAATCCCAAATTAACTCGAAACCTTCCTTCAATGGTGCATAGATGAACGATTGATTTGGGGGAAGCTAGGGACGAGTTGGTGAGGATCCAAGCATAAACTGTGACCAGGCCTAAGGAATATCAAAGACTCATAACCACATCCACTCTCAACCCAATCGAACCGAACCATCGTACACCGAGAGGAGGAAAGGAAATGAGTTGAAATGGCATACCCAAGAGGAGGTCCCCCTTGGATTAGCCAACTTAAAACCTAGCTACTCATGAAAGCAAGAAGGAAATGCATAATGTAAAGAGACATAATATTGAAATGAAGATTAGAACTCAATTTAATGCAATTCTAAGTTACACAACTAAACTTGCAATGAACTTAAAATAGCTAAGATTAAAGTGCAAGAAATAAAGATTACAAGATATTTAAAGCTTACTACAACTGAAATGGAAAGAAAAATGCAAAAACATAAATTCCTATTACACTATTCATCTTATTCTTCCTTGGATTTTCTAAGCTTAGGTAGCCACCCCCTTTGAAATGCTTGTGGAATGCTGAATTTATGGTGAAGAAGCCTTGCATTTTCGACCATAGGGTACTCTAGCATGTGTGTGCAGGCCTCCCATCAATGGGAGGTGAGTGGATGGCTTTTGATAAGCTAGTAATGGCTTAGCCTACACCCATCATGGCTGCCCCCTTCTCTCCCATCCCCATTAATGCCATTGCCTTCAAAGTCTTCCACAAGGGTGTAGGAATCATGTAAATGTGTAAGGGATGTCAGGGGACAAGTGGGGGAATCAATGGTGGGACCCCCAAGCAAGTGGAGCATGGTTTGCAGGTGTTTTGGGCTGTTCAGCAGATAGTACCGGTACTGTGTACCGGTACCCCAAACTCCAGAGGCAGAACCGTATCGGTACTGTTTCTGTTGCGGACTAGTTTTTGTAGAATCATCATAACATTAGATCCAACAGTCCGATTGAGCTGAAATTTTGACACAGTATAGAAGACATCCAGATCTATAATTTTTATGTTTTGAACTTTTTTGGATTCAAAGTGGATCATGGTAAACAAGGAGGAAAACTAAGGTATTACTACAAAATGGTGTGGGTGCTGATGCCTATGTTACCAAACACCAATACCTCCTTGATTTATTTCGCTTTTAAGCCTCCAAATCCTCATGTAATGTGTCCATCTCTTCACCACACATCCAAACATAGTTGCAAGGTTCTAAAATCCATCATTTATGCTATAATTACCTGCAACATCAAAAATTCAACATTATTGACAACTTTGGCTAACTCTAACTACTTAAATGCAAAAGTTGAGTTAAAATGAATGTAATGAGGCCTTCAAACATGCAATATTATGTGATCATCACCCAACATCCATCTATCCTCTCGTAGTGTACTTGATTTCCATCCCCAATTTCCCAATAACAGCCTTCTTTCAATAATTCTCTCTCTTCCATGATACTATTCCATATCCATGATGCATTTGATTTTTGATTTTCCTGCCACAAAGAATTTCTTTTATATAAATTTTCTCTTAGAATTTTGACCCTTAAAGAATCAAGATTTTGATCTAGTCTCCATGCTTGTTTGGCTAACATAGCTTTATAGAAAGATTGCATATCTCTAAAACCAATAACCCCCTTCATTCTTTCTTTAGTTAGGTGCCCCAGACTCTTCCAATGTATCACCCTCTCCCCGGAAGTCTTTCTCCACTAGAACTTGCTGATATATAAAGTAATTTCTTGGCCAAAAGATTTGGGGAATTTAAAGATTGACATTGCATATGTAGGGATTGCTTGGACCGCTGCCTTTATCAAAATCTTCCTTTCAACATGATTCAACAACTTTTCCTTCCATCCAACTATTTTATTTGGTATCTTTTCCTTTAACCAATTCAGTACTTGTCTCTTTGATCTTCCCCACTCAGCTGTTAGCCCTAAGTATTTCCTCATCTTCTACAATAAAGTCACTATCAAGCATTAGACTAGGTCATGTTGCATGTGCAAATGAGTATTTGTACTGAAGGTTACACATGATTTGTTTAAGTTCACCAGCTGTCCAGTGGCATAATAATATTTGTTTAGTATATCCATAATTGAAAGTCACTGGGCTCTATTGGTTGTTGAAAAGAGGATGAAATCATTACAAAATAAGAGGTGAGAGATAACTTGAGCATTCCTGGTCAATCTAATACCTTGCAGTATTCCATTAGATAGAGCCTTATTTACAAGTCTTGTAAGGCACTCTTAAATCAAAATAAACCTGAACAGAGAGAAGGGGTCTCCTTGCCTTATCCCCTCGAGGGTGTGATCTTAACTATTTGTTCAACATTGACCATAATATTGTATATAATAGTAGTTACACACTGCATCACAAGGTTCACCCATTTAGGATCAAATCCCATCCTCAACATTAAGTCCCTTAAAAATCTCACTACACCATTTTGTAGGCTTTGGCCATGTCCAGTTTAATAGCCATATGGTATTTCCTGGTTTGTCTTCTTTGCCTTGCTGAATGCAATGTTTCATCAGGAACTATAATTTTATCCTGAGTCATTCTACCCCTACAATGACACTTTGATTCTAGGAAACAAGTTGTGGCATATAATCTTTAAGTCTAGATGTTATCAACTTTGAGATGATTTTATAACTGAAGTTACAACAACTAATTGGCATGTATTCACTAATTTGCTCAGGCCTTGTTACCTTTGGGATGAGGGTCACATTGGTTTCCTTCAGATTTTTCAATAACAAACCTGACTGAAAGAAAGATTGAATTGTATTAAATACCTCTCCTTGAACTTTGTCCCAGTATTTCTCAGAGAAGATTCCAGGTAACCCATTTGGTCCAGGTGCGTTCAGTGCTCCCAAGCTAAAAATTGCTTGTTTAACTTCTTCCATCGTGGGGGGTCTCATCAAGTCTTGGTTCATCGGTGTTGTCACTAGTTATGGGATCTCTTGTAGCACTTGATTATAATCCCTCCCCCTTTTAGTTATATATATATCTCTACAATGTTCATGTATCAATCCAATAATCTGTTCCTTTTCTGTACTCATTCTTTGTTTCAATCCTTGAGTCTTACCAACCTATTCCTTTATCTCCTCTAGGTAATGGTTGCATTTAGCCTAGACCTTTGGCCCTAGTATTTCTTCTCCCATTGCCATATTTTCCCTATCTCTGCTTTGGTCTTCTCTATTTCATCATTTGGTACCTTTGGGAAATTATGATTTTGGAGTTCCATAAGCTTTGTTTAAGCCCCTTAACCTGTCTCTTGCTATTTGAGTAATAGCTAGAGCTCCATAATTTTAGATCCTTACCAAAGTTCTTCAATTTCTACTGCAGTCAGTACATTCTATACCCATCTACTGGCTTCTCCAAATTATGCCCAGTAAGCCTCAAATTTAATAGCTCTAGTGGGTCTTTGATTGTTTGATTCAATATCCAATATTATTAGTGAATGGTCAGAGCCTATAGCAAGATTTGCAATAACAATGGCATTTGGGAAGCTGAGTGTCCAACTAGGTGACACCAATACCTAGTCTAGCCTTCCTCTAGCATTACTAGTTCCATTTCGATGGTTATCCCAAGTGAATTTGCACCACTTAGTCTCCAAATCAATGAGTTTGCTATCATTCAAAAAATATCTAAATCTTCTCAAC
Source organism: Ilex paraguariensis (assembly GCA_963454935.2). Taxonomy (NCBI): domain Eukaryota; kingdom Viridiplantae; phylum Streptophyta; class Magnoliopsida; order Aquifoliales; family Aquifoliaceae; genus Ilex; species Ilex paraguariensis. Next base: position 280,925 of record CAUOFW020006336.1, read on the forward strand.
TTGTAACCAGCTCTCTCCTAGAGACCTTCTTTGTCATAATTTGAGGCTATGTTGTTGAAATCCCCAATACACAACCAAGGGAGATCATGGCTTCTTCCATAAGCACTGAGTCTCTCCTAGCTTCCATACCTGCTTCCATATATGAAGCTTGGTTACCATGGTCCATGTGTTCCTTGTGCCTTAATTAGCACATCAATTTGATTTTGCTAAACCCTTGTATTTCTACCTGGGCTTCCTATTTCCACAGAATACATTGTCCACCAGCTATACTTATTGGTTCAACCACACATTTCGCATCAAAACTTAGCTTTTTTCTTATTCATTCAATCATATTTCTTCTTGTTTTTGTTTCACTAATGCATTTTATTTGGGGTCTATATTGGAGACATAGGTCCTCTAGTTCTGGGACTGTCAANAATTTTGCTAAACCCTTGTATTTCTACCTGGGCTTCCTCTTTCCACAGAATACATTGTCCACCAGCTATACTTATTGGTTCAACCACACATTTCCCATCAAAACTTAGCTTTTTTCTTATTCATTCAATCATATTTCTTCTTGTTTTTGTTTCACTAAGGCATTTTATTTGGGGTCTATATTGGAGACATAGGTCCTCTAGTTCTGGGACTGTCAAAGGGGCCCCTAACCCTTGACAGTTCCATGATATTGGCCTCATGGTGGAGTAGGGGGCATGTTAAGGTCCACCTCCTCGGCCATCTCTGATATCTCTTCAGTCTATTTCGCATTAACCTCATGCATCTTATCAGTGCTCCTTCCTTCTAGGTGTGAATTGATTTCCTACCTCTAAATTTTTGAATAGATTTTCTTGGTTCTGTGGTTTTATTTCCATCCTCCTCAATCCTTCCCTTTTCTCCATGTTCTTTTTGTAAATTTGGTGATTTTTCCAGTGTTGGGGAGGATATTGCCTCGACTAGTCGAAAGACAAGGTACCCATTGTAATGACAAATTTCGTATGTAATATTAACACAAAAGTAAGGTCAAAATACAATTGTTTGATGATTTGACTTTGATTTAATAAGTGGTATTAACACTCATTCATGTGCTTATCATGTGCAATGTCCTCTAATTCTCGGTAGATTTGATGATGACAAGGGCCAGACCGACGTGTTTCTTGATCTTTGATTTGGTGTTGACTTTGGTGGATTTGGTGAAGACAAGGGCTTGATTAGCATGTTCCTCAATATTTAATTTGGTGATAATTTGGTAGATTTGTTGAAGATGAGGGTCGGATTGACGTAGTTCTCATTCTTTGTTCTTTGATTTGGTGGATTTTGTGAAGGATGAGGGCTTAATAAGTGTGATTCTGGACCTTTGATTTGGAGACGCATTTAATGGATCTTCTCACTATTCTTTGTGTTGATCGAATTGAAGATTATTTGAATCTCTTGAAGAAGGACCTTGGCGGTGTTTCTTCTCTGTAGAGATGGATTTGCAAGACTTCAGTTGGGAGTAGAATATGGCAGAGCTTCGTTATTGATTTTCGTATCTCCATATGAGATGGACTCGAGTTGAGCTTCTTGAACTTTCCTCCTCCTTTTATCCTCTTGGATTTTCTCCTCTCTTTCCCCTCTTTGGCTTCTCTTGCTCTTCCTTCTTGGCCTCCTCTTTAGCTTCTTTTCTCGGCTTCTCCCCTTTTGCGTCTCCCATACCTCTATTTATAATGTTGGGAGTAGTTATCCATATAAGGATATTTTACTTGAATACTCTTATATGGGTTTTAGGTAGTGGACCACCATATTTATTTAAATTTATGGGTTTTTGTTGATTTATGTTATTTGGGCTTTAGATTCAACACAATTTAATTTGATAAGCCTAATTAATCAAATTTGAACTTGTATTATTTGGGATGTGAAATTTAGGTCCAACTCAAGCCTATTTGGTTTGTCTTATTTGGGCTTATGGAATTTAGGTACAACCAATTTAATTTATTTAATTAGTTTGGGTTCAATTATAGAAATTAATTTTTAAATTTTTTAATGTCTACAAATGCCCCTCGAGACTTGTTTGCATATTTAATCTATACTACTAATAAATGTCAATATATGCGAATTTTTTTTGATTTTCTATTTTATTCCTACGTATTATAATAAAGTCAATTATACTCATCTATACACTTTTATTTAATTTATATTTTTTTATATTTATTTGACTTTCAACTTGTTTTGGACTCTTTGATAAGGACTTACAAATTCTTTTGAAGTCTTTAATTAGTAGTACAGTTACATATAATTATGTATATCTATATGAAGAAGTAAAATCCAATATATGTTAAATTATTATACATAAGTAGTTATGAGGTTGAATTTTATAGTCCAATATATGTCATATTTTACTTTTTTTTTGTATGAAATAATATAATTATATTATAAATTATCTAATCAATCTAAAGGGGTTAAAGAGATACCTAAATACATGAAAAATTAGGTACTCAAAAATTTATATAATAAATTTATTATTTAATTTAATTATACATATAATTTTATATTTTTATAAAAATAATATTATTTAAATTTATTTATGTGCGACACACGTGCATTGCTAGTATTTTATAAATATATAAATGAGTCTCAATTTGTATTTTGATTTAGAAGGAGTTTAATTTAATTATATATATTTTTAATTTATTGTTTCATGATCAACACAAAATTATAGTCCATGTTGAACTTCAAATAAGATACATAATTCAATTTAGTAATTGTTTTCTAGTCCTTTACCGATATAGAGTTCTAAATCATATAGACTTCACAATTCTATTCTTATTTGAACATAGGCGTCCAAAAATACAAGCTTCTACTTTATGTCTACTTAGAGTAATTAAATATTTTTTTAAATTTAAATTCATAGAATTAGATTGTGTATATTTATTGGGATTATCGACACTTAATAATCACCAAAAATTCAATACCACTACTAAGCACTACGATTCAAGTATAGCAGGTATGATTCTTTTAATTTGCTCCTCTTATGTGTTTTTTTCCAAGAGTTCAACAGCCTTGCATGTGAAATTTGTAGATTCAAAATAGGTTATGCACAATCAAATCATTCGAGTATATAATGCAAGGTAATTAATGGAGCAATTAATAGTAAAAGATAAATATTGGGTGGTTGGATCTAGGTGGCCTGACCAATGAAGGCGACAACAATGGCTAGAGAACTTTATTATTGAGAGAATAAAGTAGTACGTTAGAGAGAGCAAGAGTAAACTCAATGTGTGGTGTATGAGAGATAGTTGGGAGTCCCACATGCATAGAGGGTTTACAATTTATAGGCACAGAGTCCTACTTGAGGTGGTGGCATAAAAGTTAGTCTACTAGTCTCTCGGGGACGATAGCCAACTGTCAAAGCTACAAACTAAAGAGGGTCCAACTGTCAAAGCTCAAAACAAAGGTGGATCAAAGTGTAATTCAAAGCCTCCAATTAAGACTTTTTACCCTCCCTTGTTGCCTATAAATACCACCCCTTAGGACTTGTAAAAATCATCTTTTGGAAGTGAAAAACCCTCCAAAAGTAACTAACTTTCTTTTACTTTATTATTGCTTTATTGTACTTCATTATTAGTTTCTTTTACTTCCATTATTTGAGCTTCCTTCTTCCCTTAGAGGAGTGAAACTCTTCCACTTTTCTAGCGCTTTACCAGAGTTGTGAAGGGTGGAACATGATTCACTCATTATTCATCGAAGATTGGCTCCTTGTTTAGTGTAATTTATTTTATAACTCTTCTATTTGAAGGGATGAGCATCACTCACTTTTCTAGCTTTACCAAAGCCATGAAGAGTGAGTAGTTCCTCATTCACTCGTTAGTAAGAGGTGGTAGACATGTATAAATCATCCAGAAGTTATATTTGTGCAGTTTGTTTATCCTTAATGCTTTATATTTCACTTGCTTATTGAATGATTGAATGCATCTAGCAAAGCTAAGATACTTTATACAACCATGGGTGCTTTCTATGACATAGATGACTCTTGCATAGAAAGACCCATTGGTTCTAGGCAAGTACCCTAGCTAGATCTTCATGACTACGTTTCAATGTTCACCATTATTGTGCTTCATTTAAAAGAATGAAATATTAACGCAATGGTTGGATGCCTTGTAGAGACACTTGCTTGTTTGTAGATGGGTCGAGTCTAGACATAGACAATTCTTGTAAGCCTTTACAAAGACATCGGAATCATGCTCTTAATTATCACAATCCATCTTTATGTTTCGATTAACTTTATGTTGACATAGGAGTTAATTGAGTTACCAAGCATACATATAATAAACCAGATGATTAACTATATGCTCAAATCCTCGAGTTAAAGGGTGGCTGTTATATTTAATAACTTATTATATTTTTTCTAGAAAAACCTCTTGGAAAGAATCTTATATTCTATCCAAAAAATCCCATAACTTCAATCTCAAGTGTTCCAGTTACTTGGTCTTTTTCACTACTTACTCAAAAACATCGACAATAGTCCCCTGTGGATTCGACTTTGGACTTAATCGGATTATTACTACAGCTTGACTGCCTACACTTGGGTGTATACATTTTGGATTAAGTCAGGAGATGTCTACTTAGGCATGGTAAGGCACTCAGGCAAGAACGCAACAGGCTGGGGTATGAACAACGAGGGCACTGAGGACTCTAGAGGAGTAGGTGTATAGGAACTGGCCGTCTCTGGCCTAGGAGCCTAGACTTTAGGGGCCTGGGGCCTGACTCCAAGGCACCTGGCTCTCTGGGGATAGCGCTGGGCTTGCCTTATGCGGGGCTAAGGCATTGTGCACTAGGCAGGCGAGCGTAAGGCCGTAGGGCACTCCTTCTTGGGGATCTTCTTCTTCTTGTGGTGTAGATTCGACTATAAAATCCATAATTTCGTGTGTTTTTATGGCCGCCCTTGTCTGGTACTACACATCAAACTCACTAAACTCAACGGCCTATTTGAGGAGTCACCTGGACACATCTGGGTTTCCCAGAATCCCTTTAAGTGGTTGATTTGTGACAACCACAATGGTGTGGCTCTAAAATAGTGGTGTAGGCGCCTAGTAACGGTGACAAGTGCGAGGGCCAACTTCTTTAATTTAGGGTATCTCACCTTTTCCCCTCGATATGCCTTGCTTACATAATAAACAGGCCTTTAGACTCCTCCTTCCTTCCTAACTAGGACGAAGCTCACGGTAGAGGGTGAGGATGAGAGGTAGAGATAAAAGATTTCTCCTGGTACGACATGAGAGAGTAAAAGGGTGTGATAAGATAGACTTTCAACTTTTAGAAAGTTTTCTCTACATTCGATCCCTATTGGAAAGACTTTTGGAGTATTTTAAAGAAAGGTAAGCAATTATTTGCTGATTTTGAGATTGTTAAGAATATTAGGGTAGTATGTGTAAATTATTAATAGTAAGAGGGTGTATATATAATTATTATATTGTGAGTTAACTATAAATACAAGTGATGTATGAGAGTTAGGTTAAGTTTTAACCTCTCTCTGTTTGTTTCTAATATTGTATTAATCCTCTATGCTTAACTTAGTATCAGAACATTACGATGATAAATATATATTCTGAATAAATTAATTTTTGGTGGTGATGGTACTGTTGTGGTGATGTTGTCGGTGGTGGTACTATTGTGTTGGTGTTGTCTTTTGTTGTAGTGATGTTGTTGCTCGTGGTGGTGGTGGTACTATTGTGGTGTCTTAGTGTTGTGGTGGGCGTTGATTGTTGGTGGTGGTCTGTGTTGTGGTACTATTGTGGTGTCGCTTGTCATGGGGGAGAGGCGCAGTTGAAGACTAGGGTGGCCATTGTTGTGGTTGTGGTATGGCTGTTGTGGTTTGTCATCTTTCGTTGGTGGTGAGGCGCAGTCGAAGAAGAGGGTCCTCAGGAACCCTAACCAACGAAGAAGACAATGGTCCAGCCTAGACTAGACCAATCTCGATTTGGTCTCAGTTCAGCCTAGTTTTTTTATGGTTTAGACCGATTCAGACTGGTTTAGACAGTTTTGATTCGAGTTCAGAGGTCCGGGAGGTCAAACCAATTCAGTTCAATGATCCAGCAAGTCAAATCGGTCCGGTTAAGCGATCCAGTTACTTTTTTCAACCTAGTTCAGCGGTCCAATTCCCTTTCCAACTCAGTTCAGTGGTCTAGAGGGCTTAGCTTGTCCGGTTCGGTGGCCTAGCTAGATTTTCCAGCTCGATTCAGTGGTCCAGACTGCTCAGCCTGTCCGATTCAGCAGTCCAACTTGGTTTTCTAGCCCAGTTTAGCCTTCTAGCAGTCTCTTTTCCTTTGGTTCAACATTGCAACACTTCTTGTTTGCCATTTGCTACACTATTATGGAACCCAAGCAAGATACCAGGTCCCTTACTCCATTTTTGCCTCCTTGACTCTTATCAATGGTCCTATGACCTCTGTCAAACTCAATGGTACTAACTACACTTTATGGTCCCGATCTATTCAAGTCTTTCTTCGAGGCAAAGGATATACAAAATATTTGGTGGGTCCTAAACCCAAGGAAGATACTCCTAGGTATGATGAGTGGGAACAAGAGGACGCTCAAATTATTTTTTACTATTGAATAGCATTGAGGTTAGTATTAGTTCTACTCTACTCTACCTTGACATTGCCAAGGAGATATGGGATCACTTGGCTACTCTTTATTCTAGTATAGGTAATTTTACCCGAGCTTATGAGGTGTGCAAAGAGTACTTCTGGCTGGAACAGAGTACTCTTAGCATTGAGGATTATTATTCTCATGTTCAGAGAGTCTGAGGAGATAAAGAACTACCATCTGTTTCCTACTGATGTAGCAGTTTGGCAGAAGCAACATGAGGACATGAATATTGTTAGGTTTTTGGTAGAACTGAAACCTGAATATGAGGCTATTCGTTCTCAGATTTTGGGTAGTTTTAGTCTCCCTTACGACTTGAGGTTTTCTCTCATGTATAACGTGCTACTTTGTCTACTTCNACCAGAGTTGTGAAGGGTGGAACATGATTCACTCATTATTCATCGAAGATTGGCTCCTTGTTTAGTGTAATTTATTTTATAACTCTTCTATTTGAAGGGATGAGCATCACTCACTTTTCTAGCTTTACCAAAGCCATGAAGAGTGAGTAGTTCCTCATTCACTCGTTAGTAAGAGGTGGTAGACATGTATAAATCATCCAGAAGTTATATTTGTGCAGTTTGTTTATCCTTAATGCTTTATATTTCACTTGCTTATTGAATGATTGAATGCATCTAGCAAAGCTAAGATACTTTATACAACCATGGGTGCTTTCTATGACATAGATGACTCTTGCATAGAAAGACCCATTGGTTCTAGGCAAGTACCCTAGCTAGATCTTCATGACTACGTTTCAATGTTCACCATTATTGTGCTTCATTTAAAAGAATGAAATATTAACGCAATGGTTGGATGCCTTGTAGAGACACTTGCTTGTTTGTAGATGGGTCGAGTCTAGACATAGACAATTCTTGTAAGCCTTTACAAAGACATCGGAATCATGCTCTTAATTATCACAATCCATCTTTATGTTTCGATTAACTTTATGTTGACATAGGAGTTAATTGAGTTACCAAGCATACATATAATAAACCAGATGATTAACTATATGCTCAAATCCTCGAGTTAAAGGGTGGCTGTTATATTTAATAACTTATTATATTTTTTCTAGAAAAACCTCTTGGAAAGAATCTTATATTCTATCCAAAAAATCCCATAACTTCAATCTCAAGTGTTCCAGTTACTTGGTCTTTTTCACTACTTACTCAAAAACATCGACAATAGTCCCCTGTGGATTCGACTTTGGACTTAATCGGATTATTACTACAGCTTGACTGCCTANGCAGTATCGCTGATTGGTTAGGAAGCTTAATTATCTCACTATTATTTGACCAGATATTTCCTATGCAGTTAGTATAGTAAGTCATTTTATGGGATGTCCTAGAGTACCACATTTGGAGGCAGTTNTCAGTATCGCTGATTGGTTAGGAAGCTTAATTATCTCACTATTACTTGACCGGATATTTCCTATGCAGTTAGTATAGTNTGTTTATCCTTAATGCTTTATATTTCACTTGCTTATTGAATGATTGAATGCATCTAGCAAAGCTAAGATACTTTATACAACCATGGGTGCTTTCTATGACATAGATGACTCTTGCATAGAAAGACCCATTGGTTCTAGGCAAGTACCCTAGCTAGATCTTCATGACTACGTTTCAATGTTCACCATTATTGTGCTTCATTTAAAAGAATGAAATATTAACGCAATGGTTGGATGCCTTGTAGAGACACTTGCTTGTTTGTAGATGGGTCGAGTCTAGACATAGACAATTCTTGTAAGCCTTTACAAAGACATCGGAATCATGCTCTTAATTATCACAATCCATCTTTATGTTTCGATTAACTTTATGTTGACATAGGAGTTAATTGAGTTACCAAGCATACATATAATAAACCAGATGATTAACTATATGCTCAAATCCTCGAGTTAAAGGGTGGCTGTTATATTTAATAACTTATTATATTTTTTCTAGAAAAACCTCTTGGAAAGAATCTTATATTCTATCCAAAAAATCCCATAACTTCAATCTCAAGTGTTCCAGTTACTTGGTCTTTTTCACTACTTACTCAAAAACATCGACAATATTCCCCTGTGGATTCGACTTTGGACTTAATCGGATTATTACTACAGCTTGACTGCCTACACTTGGGTGTATACATTTTGGATTAAGTCAGGAGATGTCTACTTAGGCATGGTAAGGCACTCAGGCAAGAACGCAACAGGCTGGGGTATGAACAACGAGGGCACTGAGGACTCTAGAGGAGTAGGTGTATAGGAACTGGCCGTCTCTGGCCTAGGAGCCTAGACTTTAGGGGCCTGGGGCCTGACTCCAAGGCACCTGGCTCTCTGGGGATAGCGCTGGGCTTGCCTTATGCGGGGCTAAGGCATTGTGCACTAGGCAGGCGAGCGTAAGGCCGTAGGGCACTCCTTCTTGGGGATCTTCTTCTTCTTGTGGTGTAGATTCGACTATAAAATCCATAATTTCGTGTGTTTTTATGGCCGCCCTTGTCTGGTACTACACATCAAACTCACTAAACTCAACGGCCTATTTGAGGAGTCACCTGGACACATCTGGGTTTCCCAGAATCCCTTTAAGTGGTTGATTTGTGACAACCACAATGGTGTGGCTCTAAAATAGTGGTGTAGGCGCCTAGTAACGGTGACAAGTGCGAGGGCCAACTTCTTTAATTTAGGGTATCTCACCTTTTCCCCTCGATATGCCTTGCTTACATAATAAACAGGCCTTTAGACTCCTCCTTCCTTCCTAACTAGGACGAAGCTCACGGTAGAGGGTGAGGATGAGAGGTAGAGATAAAAGATTTCTCCTGGTACGACATGAGAGAGTAAAAGGGTGTGATAAGATAGACTTTCAACTTTTAGAAAGTTTTCTCTACATTCGATCCCTATTGGAAAGACTTTTGGAGTATTTTAAAGAAAGGTAAGCAATTATTTGCTGATTTTGAGATTGTTAAGAATATTAGGGTAGTATGTGTAAATTATTAATAGTAAGAGGGTGTATATATAATTATTATATTGTGAGTTAACTATAAATACAAGTGATGTATGAGAGTTAGGTTAAGTTTTAACCTCTCTCTGTTTGTTTCTAATATTGTATTAATCCTCTATGCTTAACTTAGTATCAGAACATTACGATGATAAATATATATTCTGAATAAATTAATTTTTGGTGGTGATGGTACTGTTGTGGTGATGTTGTCGGTGGTGGTACTATTGTGTTGGTGTTGTCTTTTGTTGTAGTGATGTTGTTGCTCGTGGTGGTGGTGGTACTATTGTGGTGTCTTAGTGTTGTGGTGGGCGTTGATTGTTGGTGGTGGTCTGTGTTGTGGTACTATTGTGGTGTCGCTTGTCATGGGGGAGAGGCGCAGTTGAAGACTAGGGTGGCCATTGTTGTGGTTGTGGTATGGCTGTTGTGGTTTGTCATCTTTCGTTGGTGGTGAGGCGCAGTCGAAGAAGAGGGTCCTCAGGAACCCTAACCAACGAAGAAGACAATGGTCCAGCCTAGACTAGACCAATCTCGATTTGGTCTCGGTTCAGCCTAGTTTTTTTATGGTTTAGACCGATTCAGACTGGTTTAGAAATTTTTGATTCGAGTTCAGAGGTCCGGGAGGTCAAACCAATTCAGTTCAATGATCCAGCAAGTCAAATCGGTCCGGTTAAGCGGTCCAGTTACTTTTTTCAACCTAGTTCAGCGGTCCAATTCCCTTTCCAACTCAGTTCAGTGGTCCAGAGGGCTTAGCTTGCCCGGTTCGGTGGCCTAGCTAGATTTTCCAGCTCGATTCAGTGGTCCAGACTGCTCAGCCTGTCCGATTCAGCAGTCCAACTTGGTTTTCTAGCCCAGTTTAGCCTTCTAGCAGTCTCTTTTCCTTTGGTTCAACATTGCAACACTTCTTGTTTGCCATTTGCTACACTATTATGGAACCCAAGCAAGATACCAGGTCCCTTACTCCATTTTTGCCTCCTTGACTCTTATCAATGGTCCCATGACCTCTGTCAAACTCAATGGGACTAACTACACTTTATGGTCCCGATCTGTTCAAGTCTTTCTTCGAGGCAAAGGATATACAAAATATTTGGTGGGTCCTAAACCCAAGGAAGATACTCCTAGGTATGATGAGTGGGAACAAGAGGACGCTCAAATTATTTTTTACTATTGAATAGCATTGAGGTTAGTATTAGTTCTACTCTACTCTACCTTGACATTGCCAAGGAGATATGGGATCACTTGGCTACTCTTTATTCTAGTATAGGTAATTTTACCCGAGCTTATGAGGTGTGCAAAGAGTACTTCTGGCTGGAACAGAGTACTCTTAGCATTGAGGATTATTATTCTCATGTTCAGAGAGTCTGAGGAGATAAAGAACTACCATCTGTTTCCTACTGATGTAGCAGTTTGGCAGAAGCAACATGAGGACATGAATATTGTTAGGTTTTTGGTAGAACTGAAACCTGAATATGAGGCTATTCGTTCTCAGATTTTGGGTAGTTTTAGTCTCCCTTACGACTTGAGGTTTTCTCTCATGTATAACGTGCTACTTTGTCTACTTCAGGCACCGACCATGGTGTCTACACTGATCACTTAGCTCTTGTGGTCTCCAGTAGCCACAGTGATGGTCATCGAGGTGGTCAAGGAGGTTGTACAGGTGGTCGTAGGGGCTGTAGTAGACCTCGTTCCTGTACTCACTATGGTCGTGGAGGGCATACTGTTGATTTCTGTTGGGATTTACATGAAAAATCTTCCGGTGCTGTAAATCAAGCTTCCTATCAAGATGTCATCTCTGTTGTTGCTTTCGTACGTTGGTAAACTTTGCCAGACATTAGGTCGGTTACTATTACACAAAAGAAGTATGCTCAGTTCCTGTCCCAGTAGCAGGTTGTTCCATCTCCCTCAACTACTACTTTTTTCCAATCAGGTACTGCTTCCATTTGTTTATTGCCCTCCACTCGCAGTCCCTAGATCATAGACTCTGGCGCTTCTGACCACATGACTGGTGCGTCTAATATTTTTTCTACTTATCAGTCTGCTACTTTCACACGTAGTGTTACTCTTGCTAATGGTACTTGTTCTAAAGTTTCAGGTCTGGGAACTACTCACATGAGTTCTGATATGTCCCTATCTTCTATGTTATTTGTTCCTCAGTTTCCTTTTAGTTTACTTTCCATTAGCAAGATTACTCGTTCTCTCAATTGTTCTGTAACCTTTTATCCATCTTATTGTGTTTTTCAGGATCTAAAGAAGAAGAGGTAGATTGGCATGGGGCATGAAGCTGGTGGCCTATATTACTTTGATTTTGATTCACCTACTCAAGCACTACAGACCTCGTTGTCTCATTTTCAATGGCCTTGTTGTCTTGGACATCACTCTCTCGAGAATCTGAATCGCCAAGTTTCCAATCTTAGTTATGTGTCGTCTTTGTCTTGTGAAGTTTGTCAACTTAGTAACCATCACTGCGTATCATTTCAGTGTAGAGTCAATAATCGTGTGTCTAGTCCATTTGAGTTGATACATTCTGATGTATGGGGTCCAATAAAGAATATTTCATGTAATAAATATCCTTATTCTGTGTCATTTATGGATGACTATTCTCGTGTGACTTGGTTGTTTCTGATGAAAGTTTCATTTGAATTATTCTCAATATTTGAGACATTTTGTAAGGAAATAAAAACTCAATATGGTTGTCGTATACGTATCTTACGTTCTGATAATACTCGGGAATATGAATCTGATCCTTTTTTAGCTTATCTTAATAAAACTGACATTATTCATTAGACTTCTTGTGCTTAGACCTCCCCACAAAAATGGTGTTGCTGAACGCAAGAATTGTCATTTGTTGGAAGTCACTCGTGCCCTGTTATTCCAGATAAATATTCCCCAATATTTTTGGAGTGATACTGTTCTTACTGTCTGTTCATATTCTGTCCTTTTTCCTGGTAAGGCCTTATTTTCCTTAACTCCTAAGGTTTTTGGATGTGTTTGTTATGTTCACAATTTGGGTCCTGGGTTTGATAAACTTGACTCTCGAGCTACTAAATGTATATTTCTTGGTTACTCCCGCACGCAAAAATGGTATCGTTGCTATAGTCCTTCTCTGCGACGATACTTTACTAGTGCTAATGTCACATTTGAGGAATCTATTCTATATTTTTTAGCACCTACTCAGCCTTTGAATCTAGACTTTGAGTCATCTCTTGTACCACCATCTTCAGATATTTCGCTGTCCACTGTGTTACCATCTACGTTACGTCTTTGTGTATACACTCGTCGTCCTTGCCCATCAACTGAGGTGTCCGTATTATCTTCCTTGCTGCCTTCTGATCCTGGTACATCAAATAATTTAGACTCTTCTGATCCTAGTTCTTTACCTATTGCTCTTCGAAAAGGTACTCGTTCATGTGTTACTAACCACCTCACTGCTCATTTTGTTTCATATGATGCCTTGTCCCCTGCCTTCTCTTATTTTACCTCTCAATTATCTACTATATCTATTCCTAAGCATTTATAGGATGCCTTATCTAATCTGAGTTGGAGGAAAGCTATGGAGGAGGAGATAGATCCCTTACATCATAATGGGACTTGAGATCTCGTTTTTTTACCTCATGGTAAATGAACTGTTGATTGTCATTGGGTGTATACTGTTAAATTTCATCTGGACGGTTCTATGGAGTGTCTCAAAGCCCAAATTGTTGCAAAGGGCTTTACTCAGACCTATGATGTTGATTATAAGGAAACTTTCTCTCCTGTTGCCAAAATCTCCTCTGTTCATATCTTGATTTCTTTGACTACTAATCTTGATTGACCCTTGTTTCAATTAGATGTCAAGAATGTCTTCCTACATGGTGACTTGATTGAAGAGGTTTACATGGAGTAGCCATGGAGTATGGTAAGAGTGTATGTCGGTTAAAGAAATTTTTGTATGGTTTAAAACAGACACCAAGGGCATGGTTTGGTAAGTTTTCCAATACAGTTTTAGAGTTTGGTCTTCTTCGATGTCAGACAAACCATTCTGTGTTTTATACACAGACGGATACTAGAAATGTTCTATTGGTGATCTATGTAGATGATAATGTGATCACTGGAAATGATTCTGAGGAGATTGCCAAGTTAAAAATCTTCTTGCAAGATCAATTTCATTCGAAGGATTTAGAAAAACTCAGGTATTTCTTGAGAATTGAAATGGCTCGATCTAAATAGGGTATTTGTTTATCACAGAGGAAATATGTACTTGATATGCTAGAGGAAGCAAGTTTGCTAGGTGGCAGACCAATTGATGTTCCTATAGATCCAAATTAAAAACTATTGATGGATGATGGTGCATTGTTTGAGAATTCGGGGCAGTATCGCTGATTGGTTAGGAAGCTTAATTATCTCACTATTATTTGACCAGATATTTCCTATGCAGTTAGTATAGTAAGTCATTTTATGGGATGTCCTAGAGTACCACATTTGGAGGCAGTTACTCATATTCTGTGATATTTCAAATGAGCTGCTGGACTTAGACTGTTATATCGAGCTAATTAACATCTTAGAGTGTAAGGTTTCTCATATGCTGATTGGGCTGGCTCTTCTTCTGGTCGAAGATCAACCACTGGTTATTGTACTTTCTTAGGAGGTAACGTTGTCTCATGAAAAAGTAAGAAACAATCTGTGGTAGCAAGATCCAGTGTGAGGCTGAGTATATNCGTTTCAATGTTCACCATTATTGTGCTTCATTTAAAAGAATGAAATATTAACGCAATGGTTGGATGCCTTGTAGAGACACTTGCTTGTTTGTAGATGGGTCGAGTCTAGACATAGACAATTCTTGTAAGCCTTTACAAAGACATCGGAATCATGCTCTTAATTATCACAATCCATCTTTATGTTTCGATTAACTTTATGTTGACATAGGAGTTAATTGAGTTACCAAGCATACGTATAATAAACCAGATGATTAACTATATGCTCAAATCCTCGAGTTAAAGGGTGGCTGTTATATTTAATAACTTATTATATTTTTTCTAGAAAAACCTCTTGGAAAGAATCTTATATTCTATCCAAAAAATCCCATAACTTCAATCTCAAGTGTTCCAGTTACTTGGTCTTTTTCACTACTTACTCAAAAACATCGACAATAGTCCCCTGTGGATTCGACTTTGGACTTAATCGGATTATTACTACAGCTTGACTGCCTACACTTGGGTGTATACATTTTGGATTAAGTCAGGAGATGTCTACTTAGGCATGGTAAGGCACTCAGGCAAGAACGCAACAGGCTGGGGTATGAACAACGAGGGCACTGAGGACTCTAGAGGAGTAGGTGTATAGGAACTGGCCGTCTCTGGCCTAGGAGCCTAGACTTTAGGGGCCTGGGGCCTGACTCCAAGGCACCTGGCTCTCTGGGGATAGCGCTGGGCTTGCCTTATGCGGGGCTAAGGCATTGTGCACTAGGCAGGCGAGCGTAAGGCCGTAGGGCACTCCTTCTTGGGGATCTTCTTCTTCTTGTGGTGTAGATTCGACTATAAAATCCCTAATTTCGTGTGTTTTTATGGCCGCCCTTGTCTGGTACTACACATCAAACTCACTAAACTCAACGGCCTATTTGAGGAGTCACCTGGACACATCTGGGTTTCCCAGAATCCCTTTAAGTGGTTGATTTGTGACAACCACAATGGTGTGGCTCTAAAATAGTGGTGTAGGCGCCTAGTAACGGTGACAAGTGCGAGGGCCAACTTCTTTAATTTAGGGTATCTCACCTTTTCCCCTCGATATGCCTTGCTTACATAATAAACAGGCCTTTAGACTCCTCCTTCCTTCCTAACTAGGACGAAGCTCACGGTAGAGGGTGAGGATGAGAGGTAGAGATAAAAGATTTCTCCTGGTACGACATGAGAGAGTAAAAGGGTGTGATAAGATAGACTTTCAACTTTTAGAAAGTTTTCTCTACATTCGATCCCTATTGGAAAGACTTTTGGAGTATTTTAAAGAAAGGTAAGCAATTATTTGCTGATTTTGAGATTGTTAAGAATATTAGGGTAGTATGTGTAAATTATTAATAGTAAGAGGGTGTATATATAATTATTATATTGTGAGTTAACTATAAATACAAGTGATGTATGAGAGTTAGGTTAAGTTTTAACCTCTCTCTGTTTGTTTCTAATATTGTATTAATCCTCTATGCTTAACTTAGTATCAGAACATTACGATGATAAATATATATTCTGAATAAATTAATTTTTGGTGGTGATGGTACTGTTGTGGTGATGTTGTCGGTGGTGGTACTATTGTGTTGGTGTTGTCTTTTGTTGTAGTGATGTTGTTGCTCGTGGTGGTGGTGGTACTATTGTGGTGTCTTAGTGTTGTGGTGGGCGTTGATTGTTGGTGGTGGTCTGTGTTGTGGTACTATTGTGGTGTCGCTTGTCATGGGGGAGAGGCGCAGTTGAAGACTAGGGTGGCCATTGTTGTGGTTGTGGTATGGCTGTTGTGGTTTGTCATCTTTCGTTGGTGGTGAGGCGCAGTCGAAGAAGAGGGTCCTCAGGAACCCTAACCAACGAAGAAGACAATGGTCCAGCCTAGACTAGACCAATCTCGATTTGGTCTCGGTTCAGCCTAGTTTTTTTATGGTTTAGACCGATTCAGACTGGTTTAGACATTTTTGATTCGAGTTCAGAGGTCCGGGAGGTCAAACCAATTCAGTTCAATGATCCAGCAAGTCAAATCGGTCCGGTTAAGCGGTCCAGTTACTTTTTTCAACCTAGTTCAGCGGTCCAATTCCCTTTCCAACTCAGTTCAGTGGTCCAGAGGGCTTAGCTTGCCCGGTTCGGTGGCCTAGCTAGATTTTCCAGCTCGATTCAGTGGTCCAGACTGCTCAGCCTGTCCGATTCAGCAGTCCAACTTGGTTTTCTAGCCCAGTTTAGCCTTCTAGCAGTCTCTTTTCCTTTGGTTCAACATTGCAACACTTCTTGTTTGCCATTTGCTACACTATTATGGAACCCAAGCAAGATACCAGGTCCCTTACTCCATTTTTGCCTCCTTGACTCTTATCAATGGTCCTATGACCTCTGTCAAACTCAATGGTACTAACTACACTTTATGGTCCCGATCTATTCAAGTCTTTCTTCGAGGCAAAGGATATACAAAATATTTGGTGGGTCCTAAACCCAAGGAAGATACTCCTAGGTATGATGAGTGGGAACAAGAGGACGCTCAAATTATTTTTTACTATTGAATAGCATTGAGGTTAGTATTAGTTCTACTCTACTCTACCTTGACATTGCCAAGGAGATATGGGATCACTTGGCTACTCTTTATTCTAGTATAGGTAATTTTACCCGAGCTTATGAGGTGTGCAAATAGTACTTCTGGCTGGAACAGAGTACTCTTAGCATTGAGGATTATTATTCTCATGTTCAGAGAGTCTGAGGAGATAAAGAACTACCATCTGTTTCCTACTGATGTAGCAGTTTGGCAGAAGCAACATGAGGACATGAATATTGTTAGGTTTTTGGTAGAACTGAAACCTGAATATGAGGCTATTCGTTCTCAGATTTTGGGTAGTTTTAGTCTCCCTTACGACTTGAGGTTTTCTCTCATGTATAACGTGCTACTTTGTCTACTTCAGGCACCGACCATGGTGTCTACACTGATCACTTAGCTCTTGTGGTCCCCAGTAGCCACAGTGATGGTCATCGAGGTGGTCAAGGAGGTTGTACAGGTGGTCGTAGGGGCTGTAGTAGACCTCGTTCCTGTACTCACTATGGTCGTGGAGGGCACACTGTTGATTTCTGTTGGGATTTACATGAAAAATCTTCTGGTGCTGTAAATCAAGCTTCCTATCAAGATGTCATCTCTGTTGTTGCTTTCGTACGTTGGTAAACTTTGCCAGACATTAGGTCGGTTACTATTACACAAAAGAAGTATGCTCAGTTCCTGTCCCAGTAGCAGGTTGTTCCATCTCCCTCAACTACTACTTTTTTCCAATCAGGTACTGCTTCCATTTGTTTATTGCCCTCCACTCGCAGTCCCTAGATCATAGACTCTGGCGCTTCTGACCACATGACTGGTGCGTCTAATATTTTTTCTACTTATCAGTCTGCTACTTTCACACGTAGTGTTACTCTTGCTAATGGTACTTGTTCTAAAGTTTCAGGTCTGGGAACTACTCACATGAGTTCTGATATGTCCCTATCTTCTATGTTATTTGTTCCTCAGTTTCCTTTTAGTTTACTTTCCATTAGCAAGATTACTCGTTCTCTCAATTGTTCTGTAACCTTTTATCCATCTTATTGTGTTTTTCAGGATCTAAAGAAGAAGAGGTAGATTGGCATGGGGCATGAAGCTGGTGGCCTATATTACTTTGATTTTGATTCACCTACTCAAGCACTACAGACCTCGTTGTCTCATTTTCAATGGCCTTGTTGTCTTGGACATCACTCTCTCGAGAATCTGAATCGCCAAGTTTCCAATCTTAGTTATGTGTCGTCTTTGTCTTGTGAAGTTTGTCAACTTAGTAACCATCACTGCGTATCATTTCAGTGTAGAGTCAATAATCGTGTGTCTAGTCCATTTGAGTTGATACATTCTGATGTATGGGGTCCAATAAAGAATATTTCATGTAATAAATATCCTTATTCTGTGTCATTTATGGATGACTATTCTCGTGTGACTTGGTTGTTTCTGATGAAAGTTTCATTTGAATTATTCTCAATATTTGAGACATTTTGTAAGGAAATAAAAACTCAATATGGTTGTCGTATACGTATCTTACGTTCTGATAATACTCGGGAATATGAATCTGATCCTTTTTTAGCTTATCTTAATAAAACTGACATTATTCATTAGACTTCTTGTGCTTAGACCTCCCCACAAAAATGGTGTTGCTGAACGCAAGAATTGTCATTTGTTGGAAGTCACTCGTGCCCTGTTATTCCAGATAAATATTCCCCAATATTTTTGGAGTGATACTGTTCTTACTGTCTGTTCATATTCTGTCCTTTTTTCTGGTAAGGCCTTATTTTCCTTAACTCCTAAGGTTTTTGGATGTGTTTGTTATGTTCACAATTTGGGTCCTGGGTTTGATAAACTTGACTCTCGAGCTACTAAATGTATATTTCTTGGTTACTCCCGCACGCAAAAATGGTATCGTTGCTATAGTCCTTCTCTGCGACGATACTTTACTAGTGCTANCACTGTTGATTTCTGTTGGGATTTACATGAAAAATCTTCTGGTGCTGTAAATCAAGCTTCCTATCAAGATGTCATCTCTGTTGTTGCTTTCGTACGTTGGTAAACTTTGCCAGACATTAGGTCGGTTACTATTACACAAAAGAAGTATGCTCANGGTCATCTCTTGTACCACCATCTTCAGATATTTCACTGTCCACTGTGTTACCATCTACGTTACGTCTTTGTGTATACACTTGTCGTCCTTGCCCATCAACTGAGGTGTCCGTATTATCTTCCTTGCTGCCTTCTGATCNTACTGTTGATTTCTGTTGGGATTTACATGAAAAATCTTCCGGTGCTGTAAATCAAGCTTCCTATCAAGATGACATCTCTGTTGTTGCTTTCGTACCTTGGTAAACTTTGCCAGACATTAGGTCGGTTACTATTACACAAAAGAAGTATGCTCAGTTCCTGTCCCAGTAGCAGGTTGTTCCATCTCCCTCAACTACTACTTTTTTCCAATCAGGTACTGCTTCCATTTGTTTATTGCCCTCCACTCGCAGTCCCTAGATCATAGACTCTGGCGCTTCTGACCACATGACTGGTGCGTCTAATATTTTTTCTACTTATCAGTCTGCTACTTTCNATTTTTTTACCTCATGGTAAATGAACTGTTGATTGTCATTGGGTGTATACTGTTAAATTTCATCTGGATGGTTCTATGGAGTGTCTCAAAGCCCAAATTGTTGCAAAGGGCTTTACTCAGACCTATGATGTTGATTATAAGGAAACTTTCTNATGAGTTCTGATATGTCCCTATCTTCTATGTTATTTGTTCCTCAGTTTCCTTTTAGTTTACTTTCCATTAGCAAGATTACTCGTTCTCTCAATTGTTCTGTAACCTTTTATCCATCTTATTGTGTTTTTCAGGATCTAAAGAAGAAGAGGTAGATTGGCATGGGGCATGAAGCTGGTGGCCTATATTACTTTGATTTTGATTCACCTACTCAAGCACTACAGACCTCGTTGTCTCATTTTCAATGGCCTTGTTGTCTTGGACATCACTCTCTCGAGAATCTGAATCGCCAAGTTTCCAATCTTAGTTATGTGTCGTCTTTGTCTTGTGAAGTTTGTCAACTTAGTAACCATCACTGCGTATCATTTCAGTGTAGAGTCAATAATCGTGTGTCTAGTCCATTTGAGTTGATACATTCTGATGTATGGGGTCCAATAAAGAATATTTCATGTAATAAATATCCTTATTCTGTGTCATTTATGGATGACTATTCTCGTGTGACTTGGTTGTTTCTGATGAAAGTTTCATTTGAATTATTCTCAATATTTGAGACATTTTGTAAGGAAATAAAAACTCAATATGGTTGTCGTATACGTATCTTACGTTCTGATAATACTCGGGAATATGAATCTGATCCTTTTTTAGCTTATCTTAATAAAACTGACATTATTCATTAGACTTCTTGTGCTTAGACCTCCCCACAAAAATGGTGTTGCTGAACGCAAGAATTGTCATTTGTTGGAAGTCACTCGTGCCCTGTTATTCCAGATAAATATTCCCCAATATTTTTGGAGTGATACTGTTCTTACTGTCTGTTCATATTCTGTCCTTTTTCCTGGTAAGGCCTTATTTTCCTTAACTCCTAAGGTTTTTGGATGTGTTTGTTATGTTCACAATTTGGGTCCTGGGTTTGATAAACTTGACTCTCGAGCTACTAAATGTATATTTCTTGGTTACTCCCGCACGCAAAAATGGTATCGTTGCTATAGTCCTTCTCTGCGACGATACTTTACTAGTGCTAATGTCACATTTGAGGAATCTATTCTATATTTTTTAGCACCTACTCAGCCTTTGAATCTAGACTTTGAGTCATCTCTTGTACCACCATCTTCAGATATTTCGCTGTCCACTGTGTTACCATCTACGTTACGTCTTTGTGTATACACTCGTCGTCCTTGCCCATCAACTGAGGTGTCCGTATTATCTTCCTTGCTGCCTTCTGATCCTGGTACATCAAATAATTTAGACTCTTCTGATCCTNGAGGCTGAGTATATGACAATGACACATACGATGAGTGAGTTGACTTGACTACTACACTTCCTCCAAGAAATTGAATTTCCAATTCAACTTCCTTTACAGTTGTTTTGTGACAACTAGACATCTATCCATATCACTGCCAATCCGGTGTTTCACAAGAGAACCAAATATATTGAGGTCGATTGTCACTTTATTCGAGACAAGATAGTAGCTGGGGAGATTACAACTCCATTTGTGNGTTTTTTTACCTCATGGTAAATGAACTGTTGATTGTCATTGGGTGTATACTGTTAAATTTCATCTGGACGGTTCTATGGAGTGTCTCAAAGCCCAAATTGTTGCAAAGGGCTTTACTCAGACCTATNACATCTATCCATATCACTGCCAATCCGGTGTTTCACAAGAGAACCAAATATATTGAGGTCGATTGTCACTTTATTCGGGACAAGATAGTAGCTGGGGAGATTACAACTCCATTTGTGAAATCTAAAGATCAGCTTGTAGATATGTTTACCAAAGCATTGAGTCGTATACGTCTTACAACGATTTGTTCCAAGCTTGGACTATATGGTATATATAGTCTAGCTTGAGAGGGAGTGTTAAGAATATTAAGGTAGTATGTGTAAATTGTTAATAGTAANATATATATAGTCTAGCTTGAGGGGGAGTGTTAAGAATATTAAGGTAGTATGTGTAAATTGTTAATAGTAAGAGGGTGTATGCGTAATTATTATATTGTGAGTTAACTATAAATACAAGTGATGTATGAGAGCTATGTTAAATTTTAATCTCTCTTTGTTTTTCTTTAATATTCTGTTAATCTTATACACTTAACAGAGACAAATCTACTTTTTTGATCCGAAATGTGTACACCCAAGTGTAGGCGGTCAAGCTATAGTAATAATCCGGTGAAGTCCGGAGTCGAATCCACAGGGAGCTATGATTGGGGTTTTGAAGCAAGTAGTAATAAAGACCAAGAACTTTTGGAAATTTCGTGTGTTTGGAGTGGTGGGATTTTCTTGATTAGAATAGAAGATTCTATTCAAGAGTTTTTTAGACAAAATATAAGATTCTCAAAATGTAATAGCCACCCTTTAGCTCGAGGATTAGAACATGTAATTGATTATCCGGTTTATTATGTTTGTGCTGTATGACTCAATTAACTCCCGTGTCAATAACAAGTTAATTGGAGGATAAAGATGGACTGTCAGGATTAAGCACATGATTTAGATGCCTTTCTAGAAGTCTACAAGAATAGTCTGTGCCGAGACTTAACCCCTCTACAAACAAGCAAGTGTTTCTACAAGGCCTCCAACCATGGCATTAATGGTCCATTCTTTGAATAAAGCACAATAATATTGGAGATTGAAAAGATGTCATGAAGAGATAGCTGGGGTGCTTGCCTTGAACCATTGGGTCTTTCTATGTAGGAGTCATCCGTATCATAGAAAGAACCTTTGGTTATACAAAGTACCTTAGCTTTTCTAGATGCATTCAATCATCCAATGAACAAGTGGAATATAAAGCATTTAACGCATAAAGAAGTTGCACAAACATAACTTTCGGATAATCTTTACATATTCATCACCTCTTACTAAAGAGTGAATGAGGAACTACTCACTCGTCATGGCTTTGGTCATGTTAGGCAAGTGAGTGATACTCATCCCTCTAAGTGGAGGAGCTACTTAGTGAGAGTACAATAAACGAAATGCTAATTTTCAACGAAGAATAGGTGAATCACGTCCCACCCTTCACGGCTTTGGTAAAACTCTAGAAAAGTGGAAGAGTTTCACTCTTTTAAGAAAGAAGGATGCTCAAGCAATGGAAGTGAAATACATGAACAAGAAAAGTAGAAGAAAGCTAGTTGCTTTTGGAGGGTTTCCACCACAACCAAAAGATTAACTACCTCTCTTGATACTTTGTAAGTGAAAGCAAGTACAACTACAAGGGGAGTCTAAGCCTCCATCATGGTTGTCATAACATGAATGTAAAGACTTAGCATAAGTAAATGAAAGACTTCAACTATAAGGGGAGTCTAAGACTGCAACAGGGTTGATATAAATGAAAAATGAAAGCATAAACATGAAGTATTCAAGAACTAGATTACTAAACATTCTTAG
This sequence comes from Ilex paraguariensis, assembly GCA_963454935.2. Classification (NCBI taxonomy): domain Eukaryota; kingdom Viridiplantae; phylum Streptophyta; class Magnoliopsida; order Aquifoliales; family Aquifoliaceae; genus Ilex; species Ilex paraguariensis. The sequence goes on from CAUOFW020006336.1 coordinate 303,818, forward strand.
AAGATTAAAGATTGCTCCCCTATTTAATCTACAAGAGGAAGAATGCTCTTTAAGCTCCCCAAAAGGGAGTATTTATAGGTAAGGAAGGGAAGGGGGGGTAGAAGATAGGTGATGAGGAGTGAATAGTATTTGCCGCCCATGGAACGTTATCTGGCGTTTGAACGTCAAGTCTCTTCCACTCAAGTGGCCTGTGGTCTCACTGACTTGGTCTCTGACTTAGTCTCTAGCTTTGTCACTTCCACACGTCTTGACATCATTGACAGTACACTTAGTGACTCAAGACAATGTTCGAACGTGGAGTGACGTTCGAACGTTGTACTCAAGTGCTTCTGGTTCTTCTTTCTTACTGCAACATGCCAAGTTCCAGTGGTGTAGCCTTTTCAGGATTCCAGAGGACATTGGCGTTCGAACGTGGTACTCAAGTACCCAGCATTGCCCTTTGTTGACTACAACACGCCATATCTCAGTAGCTGGTCTTGGCAGGGTTTTAGATGACGTTCGAACGTGGGTTGACGTTCGAACGTCCTTGCTTTGTTCCNACAAGTTAATTGGAGGATAAAGATGGACTGTCAGGATTAAGCACATGATTTAGATGCCTTTCTAGAAGTCTACAAGAATAGTCTGTGCCGAGACTTAACCCCTCTACAAACAAGCAAGTGTTTCTACAAGGCCTCCAACCATGGCATTAATGGTCCATTCTTTGAATAAAGCACAATAATATTGGAGATTGAAAAGATGTCATGAAGAGATAGCTGGGGTGCTTGCCTTGAACCATTGGGTCTTTCTATGTAGGAGTCATCCGTATCATAGAAAGAACCTTTGGTTATACAAAGTACCTTAGCTTTTCTAGATGCATTCAATCATCCAATGAACAAGTGGAATATAAAG
>CAUOFW020006336.1:321054-431890 GCA_963454935.2 Ilex paraguariensis
GATCTTCCAAAAAGAAATTGCGAACCTCTCTCAAAAATTTCTTTTTGTCTGTGGGGGAAAAGGACAGATGGAGTGTTCCAGTAGCAAGAAAATTAGCAATATCAGCATACCATGGGGTCTCATCAATTATGAACAGTTGTTCATCGGGGAATTTTTCATTGGTTGGCATTCCATCCTCATGAAATTCGTAAGTCAACCTGGAAAGATGGTCTGCTACCACATTCTCAACACCCTTTTTGTCCTTAACGACCAAGTCAAACTCTTAAAGTAAGAGTATCCATTGCAAGAGCCTAGGTTTAGCATCCTTCTTTGTGAGCAAAAATTTTAATTCTGCATAGTCAGTGAACACAGTAACAGAAGAACCAACAAGATAAGAGCAAAATTTTTCCAAAGCAAATGCTACGGCAAGTAATTCTTTTTCACTTGTTAAATAGTTCATTTGAGCATCATTCAAAGTTTTACTTTCATAGTAAATCACATGTGGTTTCTTATCTTTTCGTTGACCCAACACAGCACCTACAACATAGTCACTTGCATCATAGATTGGCTCAAAGGGTAAAGTTCAGTCAGGGGGTTGCATTATTGAGGTAGAAATTAACATGTCTTAAGCTTGTCAAATGCTTTTTGGCACATTTCACTCCAATCAAAGATTACGTCCTGACTTAGGAGATGACACATGGGTTTAGCTATGGTACTGAAATCTTTTATGAATCTACTGTAAAATCCTGCATGTCCCAGAAATGATCGAACATCTTTTATAGTCTTGGGAGCAAGCAAATTCCCAATTAGATCTATTTTGGCCTTGTCAACTTTCATGCCCTTAGACGACACAATGTGACCTAAGATAATGCCTTGTGTTACCATGAAATGACATTCTCCTAATTGAGCACCAGATTTGCTTCTTGACTTCTTACCAATAATTTTTCTAGGTTGGCCAGAAACAAATCAAATGAGTCAGCATACACAGAGAAGTCATCCATGAACACTTCCAAAATCTTTTTGACCATGTCACTGAACAGACTCAACATGTATCTTTGGAATGTCGTCAGAGCGTTACAAAGTCCGAATGGCATCCTTTTGAATGCAAAGGTGCCAAAGAGGCATGTGAATGTGGTTTTCTCTTGATCATCGAGTTCTATCTCAATTTGATTGTATCTGGAATAGCCATGCAGGAAACAGTAGAATTCATGGCCTGCAATTTCCTCTAGAACCTGGTCAAGAAAGGGAAGAGGGAAATGATCTTTTCTAGTTACCAAATTGAGTTTTCGATAGTCAATACACATCCGTCATCTTGTGACGACTCGAGTTGGTACTAGTTCATTTGCTTTATTTTTTACCACTTTGACCCTAGACTTTTTGGGCACAACTTGGGTTGGACTAACCCATTTGCTATCAGAGATGTGGAAGATTATCCCGGCATCTTAGAGCTTTAAAACCTCTACCTTTACTACTTCCTTCATGTGAGGGTTCAGTCGTNGATTGGCTCAAAGGGTAAAGTTCAGTCAGGGGGTTGCATTATTGAGGTAGAAATTAACATGTCTTAAGCTTGTCAAATGCTTTTTGGCACATTTCACTCCAATCAAAGATTACGTCCTGACTTAGGAGATGACACATGGGTTTAGCTATGGTACTGAAATCTTTTATGAATCTCCTGTAAAATCCTGCATGTCCCAGAAATGATCGAACATCTTTTATAGTCTTGGGAGCAAGCAAATTCCCAATTAGATCTATTTTGGCCTTGTCAACTTTCATGCCCTTAGACGACACAATGTGACCTAAGATAATGCCTTGTGTTACCATGAAATGACATTCTCCTAATTGAGCACCAGATTTGCTTCTTGACTTCTTACCAATAATTTTTCTAGGTTGGCCAGAAACAAATCAAATGAGTCAGCATACACAGAGAAGTCATCCATGAACACTTCCAAAATCTTTTTGACCATGTCACTGAACAGACTCAACATGTATCTTTGGAATGTCGTCAGAGCGTTACAAAGTCCGAATGGCATCCTTTTGAATGCAAAGGTGCCAAAGAGGCATGTGAATGTGGTTTTCTCTTGATCATCGAGTTCTATCTCAATTTGATTGTATCTGGAATAGCCATGCAGGAAACAGTAGAATTCATGGCCTGCAATTTCCTCTAGAACCTGGTCAAGAAAGGGAAGAGGGAAATGATCTTTTCTAGTTACCAAATTGAGTTTTCGATAGTCAATACACATCCGTCATCTTGTGACGACTCGAGTTGGTACTAGTTCATTTGCTTTATTTTTTACCACTTTGACCCTAGACTTTTTGGGCACAACTTGGGTTGGACTAACCCATTTGCTATCAGAGATGTGGAAGATTATCCCGGCATCTTAGAGCTTTAAAACCTCTACCTTTACTACTTCCTTCATGTGAGGGTTCAGTCGTCGCTGCATTTGACGAGAGGGTTTTGAGTCCTTTTCAAGCTTTATAGCATGATTGCAGATTAATGGGCTTATACCTTTCAAGTCAGCGATGGTCCATCCAATGGGCTTTTGTGACTTTTAAGAACATTAATCAGTTTAGACTCTTTCAAGTTTGTGAGCTTGGATGAAATTACCACTGGAAATGACTCGTCCTTTCCTAGGAATGCATATTTGAGGTTAGATGGGAGAGGTTTCAATTCAGGCTTTGATGACTTGTCACTTGATGAGAGCGACTTTGTGCCACTTGGTGAAAGTTCCTCAAATTTGGGGGCCTATGTATTAACAACATGAATTGGGCAATTCTTTGGATCATTATCCATGGTTTCATATGTGATGGATCCAAACAAAGAAAGTTCAGTGGAATTTTCATAGAATTTNGATTGGCTCAAAGGGTAAAGTTCAGTCAGGGGGTTGCATTATTGAGGTAGAAATTAACATGCCTTAAGCTTGTCAAATGCTTTTTGGCACATTTCACTCAAATCAAAGATTACGTCCTGACTTAGGAGATGACACATAGGTTTAGCTATGGTACTGANTTATTGTTGAGATGATCCTGGAGACTCAATGGAATTTATTTCTCTTTCTTCTCTGTCCTCTTCTAAGTGTTTGGCAACATTGAAAATATTCAGCTCAAGTGTCNGTATTGTTGAGATGATCCTGGAGACTCAATGGAATTTATTTCTCTGTCTTCTCTGTCCTCTTCTAAGTGTTTGGCAACATTGAAAATATTCAGCTCAAGTGTCATATTTCCAAAGGTTAATTTCATGACCCAATTCCTGCAATTGATTAGTGCATTTGAAGTTGCTAGGAAGGGTCGACCAAGAATAACAGGAATTGGATTATTTGAATATTGTGCTGGCTGAGTATCTAAGACGATGAAGTCAACAGGAAATACAAAGTTGTCCACTTGACAAGTACATCTTCAACAATATCCCTAGGAATTTTGATAGACCTATCTGCCAACTGAAGTGTGACACTTGTGGGTTTGAGTTCCCCCAGACCCAACTGTTGGTAAACAGAGAATAGGAGCAAATTGACACTTGCTCCAAGGTCTAACAATGCTTGTTCGATTTTGAAATTTCAAATGACACACGACACAGTTGGACACCCTGGATCTTTGTATTTTGGAGGGATTTTGTGTTGAAGCAACGCATTGGTATGTTTTGTCAAGAATGCTCTTTTTTGAAAATTCTAGCTTCTCTTGACTGTGCACAAGTCTTTCAGAAACTTGGCATAAGATGAAACCTATTTGATTACATACATAAGTGGGATGTTGATTTTTACTTGCTTGAAGAGCTTGTAAATTTCTGGCTGATTATTCAACTTCTGTGCAGTTTTGAGTCTATGAGGAAAAGGAGTAAGAATAGAACATGAGGGTTCCTCTTCCTGTGATGGTTCTTGTTCAATTTGGGGCTCGGGTTTCTCTTCTCGCACAAGTTTAAGCTCGATTGGTGAGTTGACTGGGATGAANCTCCTAATTGAGCACCAGATTTGCTTCTTGACTTCTTACCAATAATTTTTCTAGGTTGGCCAGAAACAAATCAAATGAGTCAGCATACACAGAGAAGTCATCCATGAACACTTCCAAAATCTTTTTGACCATGTCACTGAACAGACTCAACATGTATCTTTGGAATGTCGTCAGAGCGTTACAAAGTCCGAATGGCATCCTTTTGAATGCAAAGGTGCCAAAGAGGCATGTGAATGTGGTTTTCTCTTGATCATCGAGTTCTATCTCAATTTGATTGTATCTGGAATAGCCATGCAGGAAACAGTAGAATTCATGGCCTGCAATTTCCTCTAGAACCTGGTCAAGAAAGGGAAGAGGGAAATGATCTTTTCTAGTTACCAAATTGAGTTTTCGATAGTCAATACACATCCGTCATCTTGTGACGACTCGAGTTGGTACTAGTTCATTTGCTTTATTTTTTACCACTTTGACCCTAGACTTTTTGGGCACAACTTGGGTTGGACTAACCCATTTGCTATCAGAGATGTGGAAGATTATCCCGGCATCTTAGAGCTTTAAAACCTCTACCTTTACTACTTCCTTCATGTGAGGGTTCAGTCGTCGCTGCATTTGACGAGAGGGTTTTGAGTCCTTTTCAAGCTTTATAGCATGATTGCAGATTAATGGGCTTATACCTTTCAAGTCAGCGATGGTCCATCCAATGGGCTTTTGTGACTTTTAAGAACATTAATCAGTTTAGACTCTTTCAAGTTTGTGAGCTTGGATGAAATTACCACTGGAAATGACTCGTCCTTTCCTAGGAATGCATATTTGAGGTTAGATGGGAGAGGTTTCAATTCAGGCTTTGATGACTTGTCACTTGATGAGAGCGACTTTGTGCCACTTGGTGAAAGTTCCTCAAATTTGGGGGCCTATGTATTAACAACATGAATTGGGCAATTCTTTGGATCATTATCCATGGTTTCATATGTGATGGATCCAAACAAAGAAAGTTCAGTGGAATTTTCATAGAATTTATTGTTGAGATGATCCTGGAGACTCAATGGAATTTATTTCTCTTTCTTCTCTGTCCTCTTCTAAGTGTTTGGCAACATTGAAAATATTCAGCTCAAGTGTCATATTTCCAAAGGTTAATTTCATGACCCAATTCCTGCAATTGATTAGTGCATTTGAAGTTGCTAGGAAGGGTCGACCAAGAATAACAGGAATTGGATTATTTGAATATTGTGCTGGCTGAGTATCTAAGACGATGAAGTCAACAGGAAATACAAAGTTGTCCACTTGACAAGTACATCTTCAACAATATCCCTAGGAATTTTGATAGACCTATCTGCCAACTGAAGTGTGACACTTGTGGGTTTGAGTTCCCCCAGACCCAACTGTTGGTAAACAGAGAATAGGAGCAAATTGACACTTGCTCCAAGGTCTAACAGTGCTTGTTCGATTTTGAAATTTCAAATGACATACGACACAGTTGGACACCCTGGATCTTTGTATTTTGGAGGGATTTTGTGTTGAAGCAATGCATTGGTATGTTTTGTCAAGAATGCTCTTTTTTGAAAATTCTAGCTTCTCTTGACTGTGCACAAGTCTTTCAGAAACTTGGCATAAGATGAAACCTATTTGATTACATACATAAGTGGGATGTTGATTTTTACTTGCTTGAAGAGCTTGTAAATTTCTGGCTGATTATTCAACTTCTGTGCAGTTTTGAGTCTATGAGGAAAAGGAGTAAGAATAGAACATGAGGGTTCCTCTTCCTGTGATGGTTCTTGTTCAATTTGGGGCTCGGGTTTCTCTTCTCGCACAAGTTTAAGCTCGATTGGTGAGTTGACTGGGATGAATTTTGGCTTTGGAATTAGCTTGTCTCAGATGGTCTTGTCAATCACCTTGCCACTTCTTAGTGTAGTGATAACTTGGGCTTGACCCTGTGGATTTTCCATGGATGAAGGATTTCCCACCTGAAATTGGCCTTGTGGTGGTTTTGGTTGGGCAGGAAACTTGCCCTTTTCATGTGTGATCATAAACTGGGTCAACTTTTGGATGTGACTTTTAAGATCCTCGAAAGATTGAGTGGTCTGGGTTTTGAAGTCAGTGAAAGCCAGANCCAGGAAACAGTAGAATTCATGGCCTGCAATTTCCTCTAGAACCTGGTCAAGAAAGGGAAGAGGGAAATAATCTTTTCTAGTTACCAAATTGAGTTTTTGATAGTCAATACACATCCGTCATCTTGTGACGACTCGAGTTGGTACTAGTTCATTTGNGCAGGAAACAGTAGAATTCATGGCCTGCAATTTCCTCTAGAACCTGGTCAAGAAAGGGAAGAGGGAAATGATCTTTTCTAGTTACCAAATTGAGTTTTCGATAGTCAATACACATCCGTCATCTTGTGACGACTCGAGTTGGTACTAGTTCATTTGCTTTATTTTTTACCACTTTGACCCTAGACNGGGTATTCAAGTAATCCCTCAGAGTTTGAATGTTAGGTATTTTCCCTTCCTTTACAGGAATTTCCTCTTGTCTCTCACCATTTGCCATTTTACTTTCACAAAAGTCTGCTACTAATCTAGGTGAAAGTGGTTCAGATTGATTCACAGATCCAGAAGATTCAGCTGGCAAATTTTGATAGTGAGGAATGTTTTCAGACATAAAAGTAATTAACACAACTTTATATACAGTAAAGCAAGGTTATACACAAAAATGAGGTCTTTTTACCTTTTACCGTAAAACACCTTTTATGGCTCCCTAGTAACGGAACCCAAAAACTTGTCTTGATCCGAAATGTGTACACCCAAGTGCAGGCAGTCAAGCTATAGTAATAATCCGGTGACGTCCGGAGTCAAATCCACAGGGAGCTATGATTGCTGTTTTGAAGCAAGTAGTAATAGAGACCAAGTAACTTTTGAAAATTTCGCGTGTTTGGAGTAGTGGGGTTTTCTTGATTAGAATAGAAGATTCTTTTCAAGAGTTTTCTAGACAAACTATAAGATTCTCAAAATGTAATAGNAGTGCAGGCAGTCAAGCTATAGTAATAATCCGGTGACGTCCGGAGTCAAATCCACAGGGAGCTATGATTGGGGTTTTGAAGCAAGTAGTAATAGAGACCAAGTAACTTTTGAAAATTTCGCGTGTTTGGAGTAGTGGGGTTTTCTTGATTAGAATAGAAGATTCTTTTCAAGAGTTTTCTAGACAAACTATAAGATTCTCAAAATGTAATAACCACCCTNCCTCGTCTGGACTTTTTCCCATAAACTCTCCTTGAGCCATCATTTCAACAAACTAACGTAGTCTACTCGGCAGGGAGTCATAGAAAAATCCTACTAAGGTCCAATTCTCAAAAGCATGGTATGGGCAGGATTGGAGTAGATCCTTGAATCTCTCCCAACTTTGGTAAAAGGTTTCTCCTTCTTTGACTAAAAAAATCATGATTTGCCTTTTCAATGCATTAGTGCGGTGTAGAGGAAAAAAATTTCTGAAAAATTCATTTTGTAATGCCCGCCAGTCAGGTATTGAAAGAGCTTTTAAAGAATTTAGCCATTGTTTAGCTTTATCCCTTAGAGAAAAAGAGAAAAGTTTCATCTTGGCCAGGTCAGAATTGTCTTGAAAGGTTCCACATACTTCCTCAAAATCTTTTATATGCATATATGGGTTTTCTGTTTTGAGTCCACAAAATTGAGGAAGTAGTTGAACTGTCCCCGTCTTTATAGTAAAGGGGGGTGCATCTTCAAGAAAAATAAAACAAGAGGGGACACTATTCCTTGTGGTATTCAAGTAATCCCTCAGAGTTTGAATGTTAGGTATTTTCCCTTCCTTTACAGGAATTTCCTCTTGTCTCTCACCATTTGCCATTTTACTTTCACAAAAGTCTGCTACTAATCTAGGTGAAAGTGGTTCAGATTGATTCACAGATCCAGAAGATTCAGCTAGCAAATTTTGATAGTGAGGAATGTTTTCAGACATAAAAGTAATTAACACAACTTTATATACAGTAAAGCAAGGTTATACACAAAAATGAGGTCTTTTTACCTTTTACCGTAAAACACCTTTTATGGCTCCCTAGTAACGGAACCCAAAAACTTGTCTTGATCCGAAATGTGTACACCCAAGTGCAGGCAGTCAAGCTATAGTAATAATCCGGTGACGTCCGGAGTCAAATCCACAGGGAGCTATGATTGGGGTTTTGAAGCAAGTAGTAATAGAGACCAAGTAACTTTTGAAAATTTCGCGTGTTTGGAGTAGTGGGGTTTTCTTGATTAGAATAGAAGATTCTTTTCAAGAGTTTTCTAGACAAACTATAAGATTCTCAAAATGTAATAGCCACCCTTTAGCTCGAGGATTAGAACATGTAATTGATTATCCGGTTTATTATGTTTGTGCTGTATGACTCAATTAACTCCCATGTCAATAGCAAGTTAATCGGAGGATAAAGATGGACTGTAAGGATTAAGCACATGATTCTGATGCCTTTCTAGAAATTTACAAGAATTGTCTGTGCCGAGTCTTAACCCCGTCTACAAACAAGCAAGTGTTTTTACAAGGCCTCCAACCATGGCATTAATGGTCCATTCTTTGAATAATGTGCAATAATATTGGAGATTGAAAAGATGTCATGAAGAGCTAGCCGGGGTGCTTGCCTTGAACCACTGGGTCTTTCTATGCAGGAGTCATTCGTATCATAGAAGGAACCTTTGGTTATACAAAGTACCTTAGCTTTTCTAGATGCATTCAATCATCCAATGAACAAGTGGAATATAAAACATTTAAAGCATGAAGAAGTTGCACAAACATAACTTTTGGATAATCTTTACATATTCATCACCTCTTACTAAAGAGTGAATGAGGAACTACTCACTCGTCATGGCTTTCGTCATGCTAAACAAGTGAGTGATACTCATCCCTCCAAGTGGTGGAGCTACTTAATGAGAGTACAATAAACGAAAGGCTAATCTTGAACGAAGAATAAGTGAATCAAGTCCCACCCTTCACGGCTTTGGTAAAGCTCTAGAAAAGTGGAAGAATTTCACTCTTCTAAGAAAGAAGGATGCTCAAACAATGGAAGTAAAATACATGAACAAGAAAAGTAGAAGAAAACTAGTTACTTTTGGAGGGTTTCCCCCATAACAAAAAAATTAACTTCCTCTCTTGATACTTTGTAAGTGAAAGCAAGTACAACTACAAGGGGAGTCTAAACCTCCATCATGGTTGTCATAACATGAATGTAAAGACTTAGCATAAGTAAATGAAAGACTTCAACTACAAGGGGAGTCTAAGCCTCCAACATGGTTGATATAAATGGAAAATGAAAGCATAAACATGAAGTATTCAAGAACTAGATTACTAAACATTCTTACAAGAATAAAGATTGCTCCCCTATTTACTCTACAAGAGGAAGAATGCTCTTTAAGCTCCCAACAAGGGTGTATTTATAGGCAAGGAAGGGAAGGGGGTAGGAGATAGGTGAGGGGGAGTGAATAGTATTTGCCGCCCATGGGAATCAACCATTTTGCAGGCAGTCTGTAGGGGGACGTTCGAACGTTATCTGGCGTTCGAACGTCAAGTCTGCCTTTGCTTTGAAGGCGTTCGAACGTCAAGTCTCTTCCACTCAAGTGGCCTGTGGTCACACTGACTTGGTCTCTGGCTTAGTCACTTCCACACGTCTTGACATCATTGACAGTACACTCAGTCACTCAAGACAACATTCGAATGTGGAGTGACATTCGAACGTTGTACTCAAGTGCTTCTAGTTCTTCTCTCTTACTGCAACATGCCAGGTTCCAGTGGTGTAGTCTTTTAAGGATCCCAGAGGACATTCGAACGTGGAGTGACGTTTGAATGTGGTACTCAAGTACCTCAGCATTTCCCTTTGTTGACTGCGACACGCCATGTCTTAGCAGCTAGTCTTGGTAGGGTTTCAGATGACGATTGATACAAATAAAGTAATACTATTTAACATAACTCACACTTTTGATTGACGACCTACACATGAATCAGACTTGAGATCAATTAGGGCTTTTGATAGGTTATAATGCAGCAGAGGTCAGTGGCTAATGAAAAGACGTCAATGGTATTCAAAAGCTATTATTTCTTTATGCAATGTAGCACACCTCTTTCTAGCTTTTTGAAACATCACCTACATGGTATTTCTTTCTTTCATTATTTTTCTCATTTTTCACTTTCTTGGCCATTTTTTTTCAATTGTTTCCATAGAATTTTCTTTCTTTAAATAGTAGCCACCATCTTCTTTTCTTTTTCTCTTGCTTTTTTGTATCATACTGATTTATAAGAGGGCGCAAGAAAATTAGATAGCAAAGGTACGTCAAATATATTTTCTTGTGGCTTGGTTATCATATGGGTTACATGAAAAAGAAATCACACATTAAAGGCTCAATCATGGCTAACTAGGGATATAATTTTGTAAATGAAATGGCTAAGGCCCAAAAATTAAATCAACGATGGCCTAAGATCATTTCTCAAGCATGTGCACATGTATGTGTTGTATAAACAGATTCTTTGTGGGATACATCAATAGAGTGCTCTATTTGCCTCAATCAAAATAATAATAATAATGAGATTATTCAAGAATAGAAAAGTGAAAAAACTTACTTGAGTAAATGTTGATTTTCTCTCAAAAGCATCGTAAAGCTCAAAAACTTACCATAGTATTCTTCGTTATCTTTACTGGTTATATCAGGTTTTCAAATAATGTTGGTTATCTATACATTCTATTTTCGAGTCTGGTCATTCTATACCGTAAGAATAACAAATACCAATGTACATTTGACATTTAAGTATAGAGAAAATACCATTTTTTTTAAGGAAATGAGGCTTTTTTTTTTTTTTTTGAAACTGACATTCGAACTCAAATAAAAATCAAAGTTATTTACATACACATTTATCTATGAAAATTGAAAGAAGACTAATTGCACAAATTGAACTTGGAAAACTATGGCGTCTTAGGATAAGTCCCTACCCACATTATAGGTTGGCATTTTAGGACATTCCTTATTCGGCCCATATCTTTATTTCAACCAAAAGACTTTGTATATCTAAATAAAAAATTTTTTTACACTTTTTACAAAAAAAGTTCGGACCATTAACCTTCAACCCAAAAAATATGCTTTTCCACAGCTTTGTTAAAAAAAATAAAATCTAATCCGAGTCCTTGCTTGTGTCTATGTCATTATTAGTGACCCTTCCAACTTCTTGTCGCACATAACGTGTAAGTTCCAAATTGGTATAAGATGGCCTGTTAGAAAAATCCTTACTCTGCCTATACACTATCCAGTTTAATTGATTGGTTGCACGACCCGAAATTGGTTTAGAACACTGATTGTATTTTTTCATGTGAAAGATCTTGCCACATTGTTTACAAGCACCCAGTCATTTGGAACGATGACGTTTAGCAAAAGTGCTTCTACCACACAATGGTTTTGCTTGCGCTTCTCGAATTTCAATTTTTCTCCCAACTCTTGCCTTTCTCATTATCACAGCATGCACATTAGATGAAAAAGTGTGTAAAATGCCTAAACTGAACCAAAAAAGTTTACTATCCATGCTTGCTAAACTAAAGACACCCTATCTGGTTCTTTAATGTCTAAAGCTGCATTTGATATGATCATGAAATATAAGCAAAAATACTATAAAAATACACAATCCAAAATAAAAATAAACAAAACTTTTTTTTTAAAATGCAGAACTGTGAACTATTCAGATACAAAACTAGAAATGTAAATACGAAACTAGAACAAACTAGAACTGTAGATCATACTCCCCAACCTGAACTGAACATTGTCCCCAATGTTTCGAATTTACCAGTGTGTGAAGTTTGGAAATGAGGTTGTAAGGTAGAGATATGTTCATCCACCGAAACCTACAAACAAAACACAACAATTAATCATTTCTAGGGAGATTTGGGCTAGGTTGGAAACCCCTCACCCTAAGTGTGAATAGAAAAGAGCACCTATGTACAACTACAAACATATAATGCAAATTATTAAACAAAGGACTAGTTCTTCTAGGTATATGGTCATGGATTTGCAAGGGTGGATTATTTTTACAGAGAATAGAGAACAACGAAGAAGAAGAAGAAGAAGAAGAAGAAGAGGGGGGGCCAACACCAGTGGATGGGAAAAAAGGAAAAAAAAAGGGTTGGAGGCCTTATAAAGACATCCTAGTGGGTCGGATTTTTTTCTTTTCACCGGATCCGTTTGAGTGTCGGTAGGCACGAATATCCGCAAAATATACCCACAAACATTAGTGTAAGATGCAAATGGTGCACCTCAGCCCCTAACTTAATTCATGCATTGTCCTCAATGCAACAAAAATATATAATATTCAATGACAGACAGTAAAAAGATGAGTAGGTTTAGAGAACATCTCGCACTTGAGCTCTGACCAATGCACCAATATCTGGAACTAAAAAAAACAATGCTATACGACCAAGTATGTAACATGAAAAATAAAAATAACATGAGCAAATAAAAAGATTGTACACTAAAAAGCATCAAAACTAGTTACTCCACCACGAATTTTGGATACACCGAATCCATCAAGTCCTCCTCCATTCGTTGTCCTTCAAAACCCTCAAAAAATGGCTTAAGTCTTTGGTCGTTGACCTTGAATGTATGGCCATTCTCGGGTTTTGTGACTTCCATAGCTCCATTAGGGTAGGCCACCTTGACAAGATAGGGGCCATCCCAATGGGATCAGAGTTTACCTTGGAAGATCGAGAGACGAGAGTTGTACAAGAGCATTTTTTGGCTGGGCTCAAATGACTTCCATTCAATGGACTTGTCATGAAAGATCTTAGCCTGCTTTTTTGAAATTTTAGAGCTCTCATACGCGACTCTTCGCATCTCTTCCAATTCATTCAATTCTTGCTTCCTATGCTCTCCGGCCATTCTCAAATTGTAGTTCAAAGTCTTTATGGCCCAATAAGCCTTGTGTTCCATCTCAACTGACAAATGACAAGCCTTTCCATAAACAATCTGGTAGGGAGACATGCCTAAGACAATCTTGTAGGCAGTACGATAAGCCCATAGGGCATCAGTCAGTTTATTTGATCAATCTTTCCTATTTGGATTCACCGTCTTTTTTAAATTATTTTTGATCTCCCTATTGTCCAACTCGGCTTGACCATTGGTTTGTGGGTGGTATGCGGTGGACACCTTATATGTGATGTCATATTTAAACATTAAAGATGTAAATGACCTATTACAGAAATGTGATCCACCATCACTTATCATCGCACGAGGCATCCCAAACCTCAAAAAAATATTTTCCTTGAGAAACTTGACTACAACCCGGTGTTCATTAGTCTTAGTTAGGATAGCCTCCACCCATTTGCACACGTAGTCTACTGCCAGTAGAATGTATAGATAGCCAAATGATATAGGGAAGGGACCCATGAAGTCGATACCCCAACAATCAAATATTTTGATAACAAGCACAGAGGAAAGGGGCATCATGTTCCTTCGGGTCACACTACCCAAACGTTGACATCTATCACACTCTTTACAAAATGACATACAATCCTTTATAAGAGAGGGCCAATAAAAACCTGACTGAAGAATTTTTACCGAGGTCTATTTCATTGAGAAATAGCCACCACATGCTTGTGAATGACTAAATGCAAGGACATTCCGCTATTCATTCTCCGGTACGCATCTCTGCATGACTTGGTCAGGGCAGTACTTGAACAGCTACGGGTTGTCAAAGTAGAAGTACTTCACATCTGCAATTAATCTTCTTCGATCCTCTAGGCTCCAATGCGGTGGTATTTGTCCTGTTGCAAGATAATTACATATGTTAGCATACCAAGGACAAATAGAATGAATTGAAACTAAATGTTCATTAGGGAAGAAATCAGGGATATGAATGTTCTTATCGGCCTCTTGCACCACTAGTCGGGACAAATGGTCCACCACTACGTTCTTCACCCCTTTTTTGTCAGATTGAACTCTTGGAGTAGGAGGATCCACCTAATAAGCCTCGGTTTGGCATTGTTCTTAGACAACAAATACTTCAAGGCAGAGTGATCAATATAGACAACTATCAGTGAACCTATGATGTAGGACTGGAATTTATCCAATGCAAATAATACAGCTAGCAAACACTACGACACTCATTTGAGCTTCATTGAGTGTCTTGCTAGCATAGTATATTACATAAGGTCTATTCTCCTTTCTTTGATCGAGCACTGTACCGACCGCATAATCACTCGCATCGCATATAAGCTCAAAAGGTAAATCCCATTTTGGTGGTTGCAAAATTGGAGGTGTGGTAAGCATGCTTTTGAGTTTTGTAAATTTTTATGAAGCGATGGTAAAAACCAGCATGGCCCAGAAACAACTTGATATTCTTGATGACTCTTGGCATAGGGAGGTTGGAGATGGCCTCCACCTTTGATTTGTCAACCTCAATACCCTTTGTCAAATATATGTGGCCGAGAACAATTCCCACCGTCACCATGAAGTGAGACTTCTCCCAATTGAGGACTAAGTTCTTTTCCTCGTATCTCTCTAGAACTTTCTCTAAATTTCCTAGACATCCTTCAAATAAATCCACGAACACTGAAAATTCATCCATAAAGACCTCTGGAATCTTCTCCACCATGTCACTGAAGATCCCCATCATGTAACGTTGAAAAGTCCCTAGGGCATTATATAGCCCAAAAGGCATGCGAAGGTAGGCAAAAGTACCATAGGGACAAGTGAAGGTGGTCTTCTCTTGATCTTACAATGCAATCTTTATTTGATTGTAGTTGGAATATCCATCTAAAAAGTAATAGAATATATGCCCCACTACTCGTTCCAATACTTGGTCAAGAAATGGAAATGGGAAGTGGTCTTTTCTTGGGCATGCGTTGAGCTTGCGGTAGTCAATGCACACTTTCCACCTAGTGATCACCCTCATTGGAATAAGCTCATTATCATTATTTGCCACCACGGTGACTCCCGACCTCTTGGGGACCACTTGCGTGGGGCTAACCCACTTACTATCGGCAATTGGAAAGATGATGCCCACATCAAGTAGCTTTAAGACCTCGTCTCTCACCACATCCTTCATGATTGGGTTCAACCTTCTTTGTGGTTGTCGAGATGGCTTGGAGTCATCCTCAAGATAGATGCGGTGAGTACAAATGAGGGGGCTTATCCCCTTTATGTCGATAATTGTCCAACCAATTGCCTCCTTATATCTCCTTAACACTTGCAAGAGATCTTCTTCTTGCTTTGAATCCAAGGTTGAGCTAATCACCACTGAAAAAGTTTCTTACTCTCCAAGATATGCATACTTCAAGTGGGATGGTAGTGGCTTCAATTCCAACACGGGTTTTTGTACATCCAATGGAAAGATCTTCTTTTCTTGATGTGGAAGCTTCTCAAATGTAGGAGTCCATCTCTCCACCCCTTTCTAACTCTCCAACTTGTCTTGCTCATTTACATCTTTCATATCAACGATTCCCTCTTCTTCCAACTTGAAGGTGCTCATTAGCTGCAAGTGCTCCTCTACCAAGGTGTCAATCCGGTTAATCTCATGTGTCTCCTCGTCATCCCCCAGTTGCTTAGACAAATAGAACACATTGATATCCATAGTCATGTTCCCAAATGCTAGCTTTATAAGACCATTCCTATAATTAATCACAGCATTAGATGTAGCAAGAAAAGGTCTACCAAGTATTACAGGGATTTGGGAGCTAAGATTTGCAACCAGGTGAGTGTCAAGCACAACAAAAATCAATAGAAAAGTAAAATTTATCAACTTGTACTAAAACATCTTCAAGTACTCCCCTTGGTTTCTGGACACTATGGTCTACCAGTTGAAGTGTGATTTTAGTAGGCTTCAATTCTTTGAGCTAATGTTGTTGGTACACTGAGTACGGAAGGAGGTTCACACTACCCCCCAAATCAAGGAGTGCTTGCTCCACCTGGAAATTCTTGATTGTTATGGCAATGGTGGGGTAACCGGGGTCTTTAAACTTTGGAGGGGTGTTTGTCCTCAAAATTGAACTCACTTGCTCTGTGAGGAATGCTTTCTTTTGAACATTGACCCTCCTCTTCACAGTACATAAGTCCTTCAAGATCTTCGCACAAGATGGAATTTTATTTATCGCGTTAAGGAGTGGAATGTTTATTTTCCCCTGCTTAAACATTTCAATGATATCAGAATAATTAGCCACCTTGATGGGTGGCTTCAAGCGATTGGGAAAAGGAGTAGGCATGGGGGAAACAAGCACACTTTCATCAACAATTTTTTTATTCTCAACTACCTCACTTTCTCTCTTCTCGCTTACTCCACCCTCAATGGTGTCACCCATGGTCTCTTTTTCTTTTGGCAATGTGGCCTTGGATGAGACTTTTGACACAATGGTCTTATCAATTTGTTTGCTACTACGAAGGGTGGTAACCGCCTTGAGTTGATCACAACTCTCTCTTAAGGGTTCTAATGACTCAACGACATGTTGACCTCTAGGGTACTCTTGGGGTTGAGCGGGAATTTCCCTTTCTCTTGTTGTGATGCCCCCATAGAGCTTGTCAGCTTCGTGAGTTGGGCTCGAATGTCATTAAAAGCTATGAAATTTTGATTGTTGATGGTAGTCATAAAGCACAAACATAATCCACAAAGCTTTCCCCAAGGGCCATCCAATCCTCCCACCTATTAACCTCCCCATAAGAGGAATTTGGAGGATATGGTTCATGCTTTCATTCAAAGTCTAATAATGAAAGGTAAATCTACTCCTAATGCCTTTTTTGTAGGTCATCCGGTTGCATTTAGCTTATGCAACAAGCCGTTGAACCGCTAGGTGTACCCTAGAGGACAAGTGTTGTCTCGTGAGGGTTTTCAGTGAAGCTACCCACAAACTTCAGTCGAACAAGTGTGTATGTGAGATTGCTGAAAAAAAATGAATAAGCATTATGGTCATTAAGACACTCAACCCTCAATCATGACTTATCCCCTGCATTTCTTTTCCATTGGTACTTACTCTATGCAAAAATTAGCACCTGTTACATTAGCATTTGGAATTCCCTGAGTAGTAGGATGGTCATACTAGAAACGAGAATTGGTATATAACAATCATTCCCCTTTTTTCACCTTCCATGGATAGCTTTGATTACACAATCCTCTCTAGGAATACTCTCAGCAAAACAAATCGCTCCAATTATAGTGACATATCTCTCAAAAGGGCATGTGATCAGAAGATGGCCAGTCGAAAAATCTCAAGCATAATTAGTATAAGAGTGAAGTTTTGAGGAAAACAAGCTTTACTTTGGCATAATCTCATGGAAGAATATTGATGTAAATAAGGAAATTCTATTTAACATACCCCACTTGTAGAAGATCGCATACATATGTATCACTCTTGAGATCACCTAGGACTTTTTATAGGTTTTAATGGGGCCAAAGGTCAGTGGCTAATGAAATGAAGTCAAGGTATTCCAAAGCTATCTTTTTATGCAGTAAAACACAACTCTTTCTAACTTTTCGACACTTTGCCTAGGGATGGGATTTCTTTCTTTCATTTTTCCCATTTTTCACTTTCTTGGCAATCCCTTGTCTCACTGTATCTTTTCTTTTTTGGTTGTTTTCATTGATTTTTCTGTCATTGAACAGTGACCACCTTTTTCTTTTCCATTTTTCTTGCCTTTCTGTATCATATTGATTTGTAAGAGGGTGCAAATTAGATAGCAAGGTATGGTAAATCAATTCTTTTGCTCGGTCATCACACAGGTTTTGTCGAAAAGGAATTCATTCATTGAAGGCTCAAGCATGACTGACTAGGGATATACTTTATGAAAGAATTAGCTAAGGCTCAAAGTCGATCCAAAGATGGCCTAAGATCCTTTCTCAAGTATGTGCATATGTACGTGTATGCAAAAATTCCCCATGGGTTATGAAAATAGATCGCTTTAGTTGCATCAATCAAAGCAAGTTTAATGAAATTATTGAAAGAGATTAGAAGTGAAAGAGTTTACCTTGAGTAATTGTTGATATCCTCTCAAAAAGCACCGTAAAGCTCAAGACTTACCATGGTTTTCTTTGTCATCTCCACTGATTATGTCGGGTGTTTCAAGGAATGTTAGTTATATAACGATTCCATTTTTGAGTCTGATCACCTTGTACTTCAAGAATAACAAATACTTATGTACATTTGATAATTTAAGCATAGAGACAACATCAATGTTCAAAAAATATTGAGGTTTTATGTCTTGGTTGTTAAGTTGAGGTGTCAAACCAATTATGTGCTTAGTCATTTTCACAAGCAATCTTAACATCCACATGTGTTTCGTTATTAATAAGAATTAGAGTGCTAATCCTATACATGCATTTGAAACAAATAAAAGTGATAAACTGAATCATTCATTGCATAAAGGATACTTGTTTACAATAATGTCAATGATGCAATTCATCCATTCAAAACATAACTTCAACTATCCACAATCAACTCTAAAAAGACATATACAAGTATGACAAAACATCCACAAGAATTATCAAAAGAAACTCCTTCACAACAGTACATAAATCTCCCAAAAACTAAATAAAAAACAACAAACAATCAAGAACAGAAATTAACTACTCCACCTCAAGAGCAGAAATAACCAATCCTCTCCCCCATCTCCATCAGCACCACTAGCTCCACCAGCACCACTAGCACCACCAGTACCACCCCTCAAAAGCCTCAAGATCTCATCCTGCTTAGCTTCAATGCTAAGCATGACGTCCATTAATGTCCTTCGAGGGATCATGCTGGGGCCTTCCTGATCATGCTGCTCCTGAGTCTGCATGTACTCTCTCTCTAGCTCCCTCTTTTCCTCTTGATCTAACTCTTCCTGCACCTCATCAACACCTTGGGGAGGAGGCACTTCTTGCCTAGCAATCGGGGTACCACTATGCCCTTGACTTATCCTGAAAGATCCCTTATTGAGTGGCCCCATTGGCGTTTGCACCTCCATCTCAGGTTTCACCTTCACTCCACTGTCGATGCACATCTCCGTCACCAAAGTGCCAAACAGAAGTGCACTACTTTTCACATCACATCCTTTTTTCATTTCACTTAAAATAACGGAGGGAAGATCAATACTATGGCCCCTTCCAATTACATAGAGCAAGCGAGCCATTTCTGGCAAAATTTCATTTGATCTTTTTATGGGAGAAAAGTCGAAGACAGCAATTAGGTTTAGCATTTTTATATCTATCTGTCAACTCCCCTTGTTCAAAAAATTCCTCCCAGTCCAAGAAAAGTTGGCTACCCCAGTCAATTCTTTTCGTACCCTATCCATTGGTACATCTTTCTTTGGAGGGTATGTGGGTTTGTCTACCCTAGGCAACTCTATTCTTATCTCTTTTACGTATGCCTCGTCTACGTCAATGTGGATACCTCTCATGTAAGTGTGGATCGCGCCGTTGATGATTTCAGTGTTGGAGTAGAACTCCAGCACCAAATCGACAACAGCTTCCCCACCATTTCTTAAACACCAAACCCATTCCCCAATTTCTATTTCCTCCTCTATTCCTAATTCAGCAAAATCAAAAAGTACGACATCCCTATCGCAAACAATAGAATGCTTATGGTAGAAGCTTTCATACCCTAAGGCACTTGGAAATCGGGTACGATCGTATCTTTTTGTTCTTTGCCTTCCCTCTCTCTCCACTATCACTTCCTCAACAAAGTTTGGCTCTTGACTTGCTGGTGGATCGCGTCTACCAGGAAGTTTCACCCTAGGCATGGCATTTGAGCATCTTTGAGGTTGAGAGGGTGTTGAAAACTTGGAAATTTCTGTATGGGATTGAAGTTTTTGAGGTGGAAATGAGTTGGGGAGGGTCGAATTTAAGTTTTTTTGGGTTTTGAGGGTGGATTGAGGTCTGAGGAGTGAAAAATGAGCTCTAGGGTTTCGAAGATTTAGAGGGATTTTGGGGATTTCGAAATGAATTAGACGTTTAGGCTTTATACTCTGAGTCACAATGTTCGAACGTCACCAATGTTCAAATGTTTGTAGAAGGATTTTTGAAATATTGTTCGAATGGGGATGTTCGTTCGAACATTAGGAGCTCCCAGTACTTTTGAGTTCTGTCAGAGGCCAAAGTAATGTAAGCTCTCTTCGTTCAAACGTTCTATTGGCGTTCGAACGTTGAGTCACGTTCGAACGTGCTGAGCTCCCAGTACTTTTGGTTTCAGCAGAGAGTTCATCAGAAGCAGAGTACTGTAAGCAGTCAACGCTCGAACTTCAGTTGGCGTTCGAACGTTGAACCAAAACTAAAACATTTCTACACTACACTATGTACAATTACAAAATTTTATTCACAAAAATTTGAACCAAATTTCGTGGTGTTTCTGGACAAATCCCTACCCACGTTTTTGGTTGGTATATCAGGATATTCCTTTACTCGGCCCATGTTTTTCATTTCAAAAAATTTTGTACAAAACAAAATGATTTTCACACTTTTTACAAAAATTTGGACCCTTTGCTTTCATCCCAACTACTCTAATCCCAGTCTTCATCTATCTCTGTGCCATTTGAATAACCAGTAACTCTCCCAATTTCTTGTCTCATGAATCGGTTAAGCAAAGTACCAGAATAAGATGGCGTATTAGGATAATGCTTACTCTGTCCATTTACTATCCAGTCTAATCGATCGAGTGTGCCACCGAAAATTGGTTCAGAACACTGATTATATCTCTTCTCGTGAAAGTATCTACCACACTGTTTATAGGCACCAAGTCTTTTGGCATGACGGCGTTTAGCATAGGTGCTTCGGTCGCACAGAGGTTTCACTTGTTATTCTCGGATCTCATTCTTTCTTACCAATCTTGCTTTTCTCATGATCACAATGTGCACATCAGAAGGGAAAGTTCGCAGAACTCCCTGACTAAACCAAAAAAGTTTAACATCCATGCTTTCTATATTTTTAAGACTCAATATCTAGTTCTTTAACGTCTGCCAGTCACAAAGACGATCAGAGATGACTCACATATATTATCATCAATTTATACAGAATATAGAACAAGGTACACAATCTGATCAAAAATAGCAACAACAACAACAACAAAATTTTAAAAAATTTCTACAGGCACAGACATATATGAATTGTAGTTCTCTCCCCCCAACTTAAACTGAACATTGTCCCCAATATTTCGAATTTACCTATATGGTGAGCTTTGGAGATAAGGTTGAACGGAAGAGATCTTGTTCATTAGCCGAAACCTACAAACAAAATACACAAATCAAACATCTCATTGTAGATCTGGGTTAGGATGATAAACCTTGATTCTAAGTGCAGGCAGGAGAAGAAGGGCCATGTATAAATAGATTAAAAAATGCAAATCATGAGACATAGGATGGGAACTTCAGGTAATATGGTCATGGTGTTGTTGGGAGATGGGTCGTGATTCCATAGGATCATAACAATGGAGAAGACAAAGCAGAAGAAGAAGAAGAAGAAGAAAAAGAGAAAAGGAAAGGCAGTGGGGAAAAGAAAAGGAGGGGGATGCCTTATAAAGGCGTCCTTTCGGGTCGGTTTTGAGGGTTTATCTAGAACCGACCCTTTTTTGTGTCGGCAGGCGCAATTCTTGAAGAGATTGTCTGGGTTCATTAAAAGAACAGTTTCCACATTTTTTCATAAAATCCTCAAAAAATGGTTTCAACCACTGACCATTAACAGTAAAGTTGTTATCGTTTAATGGATTTTCCACTTCTACTGCTCCATGATCAAACACTTTTTTGACAATATAAGGCCCTGTCCATCTTGATTTTAGCTTACCAAGGAAGAGGCGGAGTCTTGAATTGAACAACAGGACTTTCTGAGAAGGTTCAAAAGACTTCCGCACGATGTTTTTGTCATGAAAAATTTTCATCCTGGTTTTAGCCATTTTAGCATTTTCATATGCTTCATTTCTCAACTCCTCCAGTTCATTTATTTGAAGTTTTTTTGAAAGTCCAGCCTTGTCCAGGTCAAAGTTCATTGCTTTAATGGCCCAGTATGTCCTATGCTCCAATTCCACAGGTAGGTGACAAGGCTTTCCATAAACATAGGGAGACATGCCCAAAATTGTTTTAAAAGCAGTGTGATATGCCCAGAGTGCATCAATTAGTCTTAATGACCAATCTTTGCGATCTAGATTTACCATTTTTTCTAAAATTAATTTGATCTCCCGATTAGCTAATTCAGCCTGTCCACTAGTTTGTGGATGATAAAGGGTTGCAATTTTATGGAAAATCAAATATTTTTTCATCAGATTTCAACAAGGACAATTGCAAAAATGAGCACCCCCATCACTTATGATTGATTTTTGGAATTCCAAACCGGGACAGAATGTTTTCTTTCAAAAATTTTATCACTATTTGGTGATCATTATTTTGGCATGGAATTGCCTCAACCCATTTGGATACATAGTCTACGGCCACTAAAATGTATAGATAGCCAAAGAAAAGGGGGAATGGTCCCATAAAATTGATGCCCCAACAGTCAAATATTTCAATCACCAGAATGGGATTCAAAGGCATCATATTTCTTTTTTAAATGCTTCCCAACCTTTGGCATCTATCGCAATTTAAACAAAAGGCATGGACATCTTTGAAAAGTGTGGGCCAGTAAAATCCACACTGCAAGATTTTTGCAGCGGTTTTTCTTGAGGAGAAGTGTCCACCACATGCTTCCCAACGTCTTATGATTTGATCCTTATAGTACTTAAATACGTACGGATCTTCCCAAAAGAAGTTACGAACCTCCCTTAGAAATTTTTTTTTGTCCGTGGGAGAAAAAGATGGAGGGAGTGTTCCAGTAGCAAGGAAATTGGCAATATCAGCGTACCATGGAGTCTCATCAATTATGAACAATTGTTCATCGGGGAATTTATCATTGATTGGCAGTCCATCCTCGTGAAATTCATAAGTTAACCTGGACAGATGGTTTGCCACTATATTCTCGACACCCTTTTTGTCCTTAATGACCAGGTCAAACTCCTAAAGTAAGAGTATCCATCTTAAGAGTCTAGGCTCAGCATCCTTCTTTGTGAGTAAACATTTAAGTGCTGCATGGTCAATAAATACAAAAATAGAAGAACCAACGAGATAAGAACAAAATTTCTCTAAAGCAAAAACTACCGCAAGCAATTCTTTTTCAGTGGTAGAGTAATTCATTTGAGCTTCATTGAAAGTCTTGCTTGCATAGTAAATCACATATGGTTTCTTATCTTTTCGTTGTTCTAACACAACACCTACAGCATAATCACTTGCATCACACATAAGTTCAAAGGGTAGAGTCCAGTTAGGGGGTTGTATTATTGGGGCAGAAATTAACTTGTCTTTAAGCTTATCAAAAGCTATTTGGCACGCTTCATTCCGGTCAAAGATTACGTCCTGACACATGGGTTTAGCTATGGTGCTAAAATCTTTTATGAATCTCCTGTAAAGCCCTGCATGTTCCAAAAATGATCGGATATCTTTTACAGTCTTGGGAGTAGGTAAGTTCCCAATTAGATCTATTTTGGCCTTGTCAACTTTCATGCCCTCAGACGACACAATGTGACCTAAGACAATGCCTTGTGTTACCATGAAATGACATTTTTCCCAATTAAGCACCTTATTGGCTTCTTGACATCTTTTCAACACTTTTTCTGGATTGGCCAGACACAAATCAAATGAGTCACCATACACAGAGAAGTCATCCATGAAGACTTCCAAAAATTTCTTGACTATGTCACTGAAAAGACTCAACATGCGTCTTTAGAAAGTTGCAGGAGCATTACAAAGTCCGAATGACATCCTTTTGAATGCAAAAGTGCCAAAGGGGCATGTGAATGTGATTTTCTCCTAATCATTGAGTGCTATCTCAATTTGATTGTATCCGGAATACCCATCCAGGAAACAGTAGAATTCATGGCCTGTAATTCTTTCTAGAACCTGGCCAAGAAATGGAAGCGGAAAATGATCTTTCCTAGTTACCAAATTGAATTTTCGATAGTCAATACACATCCGTCATCCTGTGATGACTCGAGTTGGTACTTGTTCATTTGCTTCATTTTTGACCACAATGACCCTAGACATTTTGGGCACAACTTGGGTTAGACTAACCCATTTGCTATCGAAGATGGGAAAAATTATCCCTGCATCTAAGAGTTTAAGCACTTCCATTTTCACAACTTACTTCATGTGAAGGTTCAATTGTCGCTGCATTTGACGAGAGGGTTTTGAGTCCTCTTCAAGGTATATGGCATGATTACAGATTAACAGACTTATACCTTTCAAATCAGTGATGGTCCACCCAATGGTGCTTTTGTGGTTTTTAAGAACTCCAATCAATTTAGACTCTTGCAAGTCTGTCAGCTTAGATGAAATTACCACTAGGTACGACTCGTCTTCTCCTAGGAATGCATATTTAAGGTCAAATGGGAGAGGTTTCAAGTCAGGCTTTAGTGGCCTATCACTTGATGAGAGTGGCTTTGTGCCACTTGGTGAAAGTTCCTCAAATTTGGGGGCCCATGTATTAACAGCACGAGTTGGGCAATTCTTTGGATCATCATCTATTGTTTCAGATGTGATGGATTATGACAAAGAAAGTTTAGTAGAATTTTCATAGAATGTGTTATTCAGAGGTCCTGGACCAATGACACACTGGAGTTTATTTCTTCCACATCCTTTTCCTCTCTTGGGTGTTTGGCAACATTGAAAATATTCAACTCAAGAGTCATATTTCCAAAGGTTAATTTCATGACCCCATTCCTACAATTGATTAGTGCATTTGAAGTTGCTAGAAAGGTTCTACCAAGAATGACGGGAATTGGGTTCTCTGAATACTTTGTTGGCTGAGTATCAAGTACAATGAAGTCAACAGGAAACACAAAGTTTTCCACTTGGACAAGTACATCTTCAACAATACCCCTAGGAATTTTGACAGATCTGTCTGCCAACTAAAGTGTGACATTTGTGGGTTTGAGTTCTCCCAGACCCAACTGCTATTAAACAAAGAATGGAAGCAAATTAGCATTTGCTCCTAGGTCTAACAATGCTTGTTCGATTTTAAAATTTCCAATGACACATGACACAGTCGAACACCCTGGATCTTTGTATTTTGGAGGGGTTTTGTGTTGAAGCAAGGCACTGGCATGATCTGTCAAGAAGGCTCTTTTTTGAACATTCTGTCTTCTCTTGACTGTGCACAAGTCTTTCAGAAACTTGGCATAAGATGGAACCTATTTGATTGCATCCAGAAGTGGGATGTTGATTTTTACTTGTTTGAAAAGCTCATAAATTTTTGGCTGATTATTCAACTTTTGTGCAGTTTTGAGTCTATGAGGAAAGGACTAGGAATAGAACACGAGGGTTCTTCTTCCCTTGATGGCTCTCGTTCTTGTTCAATCATGGGTTCAGGTTCCTCTTCTCTCACACATTCAAGCTCAGTTGGTTCAGGCTCGAGTGGTATGTTGACTAGGATTGACTATGGCTTTGGCTTTGGGATTAGCATATTTCTAATGGTCTTGTCAATCACCTTGCCACTTCTTAGTGTAGTAACAGCTTGGGCTGGCCTTGTGGATTTTTCATGTTTGAAGGGTTTCCTACTTGAAATTGGCCTTGTGGTGGTTTTGGTTGGGCAAGAAACTTGCCCTTCTCATGTGTGGTCATGGATTGGGTCAAATTTTGGATGTGGCTTTTAAGATCCTCGAAAGATTGAGTGGTCTGAGTTTTGAAATCAGTAAAAGCTTGAGTGGAACTATTGTTGTAGTTCATTTAGCTGTGCATGAACTGATTCAGTGTGTCCTCAAGGCTCCTATTTTGTGGTGGCTGGTATGCTTGGTATGCGAGAGGTCCTTGAGGTGGTGGGTGTGAACCATGTTGTTGGTTCATTGGAGTTGGTTGGGTATTTCTCCAATTGAAGTTCGGGTGAATTCGCCACCCTGGATTGTATGTTTCAGAGTAGAGGTTGGAGTAAGGCTTGTTGAAATTGGAGACAACATTTGTTTGCTCCAACAAAACCTCATTGAATGATGGAATTGTAGGACACTCCCCAGTACGATGTCCTGTCAATGCACAGATTCCACACACTTGTTCTGTGGGAGAGCTAACATCAACTTGATGAACCTTTTTCATCTCTAAAGCTTCAAGCTTTCAAGACAGGGTGAACATTTTGGCTCTTAGGTCATCGTCTTCTTTCAAGACATACTTACCCCTTGGGAAGTAGATGGTTTGGCTTCAACAATGGTAGGGGAGGCTGAGTCCCACATCTGAGAACTGTCAGATATGGTGTCGAAAAAATTGAATGCCTCCTCCGGACTCTTACTCATGAACTCTCCTTGAGCCATCATTTCGACAAACTGACGTAGTCTAGTGGGCAAGGAGTCATAAAAAAATCCTACCAAATTTCAGTTCTCAAAAGCATGGAGCAGGAAAGACTGGAGTAGATCTTTGAATCTCTCCTAACTTTGGTAAAAGATTTCTTCTTCTTTGACCGAAAAATTCATGATTTGTCTTTTCAATGCATTAGTGCGGTGTAAAGGGAAAAACTATCTGAAAAATTCATTTTGTAGTGCCCGCCAGTCAGGTATTGAAAGAGCTTTTAAAGAATGTAGCCATTGTTTAGTTCTATTCTTTAGCGAAAATGAAAAAATTTTCATTTTGGCTAACTCATAATTGTCTTGAAACGTTCCACATACTTCCTCAAACTCTTTTATGTGCAGATATAGATTTTCTGTTTCGAGTCCACAGAATAGAGGGAGTAGTTGAACTGTCCCCGTCTTTACAGTAAAGAGGGGTGCATCTTTAGGGAAAACAAAACAAGAGGGGACATTATTCCTTGTGGGATTTAAGTAATCCTGCAAAATACGAATGTTAAGCACTTCCTCCTCCCTCATAAGAATTTCTCCTCGTCTCTCATCATTTGTCATTCTACTTTCACAAGAGTCTACTATTGATCTAGGTGAAGATGGTTCAGGTTGGTTCACAGACCCAGAAGATTCTGCCAGCAAATATTGATATTGAGGAGCGTTCTCAAACATAAAAAATAATTAAAACAAATTTATACACAAATATTCACAAAGATAAGAAGGTCTTTTCACCTTTTTCTCAAAAACACCTTTTTTGGTTCCCCGATAATGGCACCAAAAACTTGACTTGATTTGAAATGTGTACACCCAAATGCAGGCGGTCAAGTTATAGTTATAATTCGGTGAAGTCTGGAGTCGAATCCACAGGGAACTATGATTAGTGTTTAGAAGTAAACAGTGATAGAGACCAAGTAACTGAAAATCTTGAGGATTTGAAGTTGTGGGATTTCTGAATAGAATATCAAATTCTTTCCAAGAGTTTTCTAGACAAAATATAAGATTCTCAAAATGTAACAGCCACCCTTTAGCTCAAGGATTAGAACATGTAATTGATTATCCGGTTTATTATGTTTGTGCTTTATGACTCAATTAACTCCCGTGTCAACAACAAGTTAATTGGAGAATAAAGATGGACTATAAGGATTAAGCACATGATTTCGATGCCTTTTTAGAAGTTTACAAGAATTGTCTATGCCGAGACTTAACCCGTCTACAAACAAGCAAGTGTTTCTACAAGGCATCCAACCATGGCATTAATGGTCCATTCTTTGAATAAAGCCCAATAATGTTGGAGATTGAAAAGATGTCATGAAGAGCTAGCTGGGGTGCTTGCCTTGAACCACTGGGTCTTTCTATGCAAGAGTCATCCGTATCATAAAAGGAACCCTTGGTTATACAAAATACCTTAGCTTTTCTAGATGCATTCAATCATCCAATGAACAAGTGGAATATAAATCATTAAAGCATAAAGGAGTTGCACAAACATAACTTCCGGGTAATCTTTACATATTCATCACCTCTTACTAAAGAATGAATGAAGAACTACTCATTCATCATGGCTTTGGTCATGCTAAACAAGTGAGTGATATTCATCCCTCCAAGTGGAGGAGCTGCAAAGTGAGAGTACAATAAAAGAAAGGCTAATCTTCAATGAAGAATAAGTGAATCATGTCCCACCCTTCACGACTTTGGTAAAACTCTAGAAAGGTGAAAGAGTTTCACTCTTCTAAGAAAGAAGAAAGCTCAAGCATTGGAAGTGAAAGACATAAATAATGAAAGTAGAAGAAAGCTAGTTACTTTTGGAGGGTTTCCACCACAACCAAAAGTTGAGCTATCTCTCTTGATACTTGTAAATAAAAGCAAGTACAACTACAAGGGAAGTCTAGGCCTCCATCATGGTTGTCACAATATGAATGTAAAGACTTAACATGAGTAAATAAAAGACGTCAACTACAAGGGGAGTCTAAGCCTCCATCATGGTTGATACAAATGAAAACATAGACATAGATAAGAAATGTTCAAGAACAAGATTACTTAAAACTTTCTATTTTACAAGAGAAAAGATTGCTCTCTCATTTACTCTACAAGAGGAAGAATGCCCTTTAAGCTCCCAACATGGGAGTATTTATAGGCAAGGAAAGGTAAGGGGGTAGGAGATAAGAGAGGGTGAGTGAATAGTGTTTACCGCCCATGGGAATCAACTATTCTACAGGCAGTCTACGGAGGATGTTTGAACGTTATCTAACATTTGAACGTTAAGTCTGTCTTTTCATGAATGACGTTTGAACGTGATATGGCGTTCAAACATTTTCTGTGTCTTTGCTTTGAGGGCATTCGAACGCCAAATGGGGTCTAATTCCTTCCACCCAAGTGGCCTATGGTCACTGACTTGGTCACTTCCATATGTCTTGAACAACCTTGACTTTACACTTAGCAACTTGGTCCTCAGTAACTCAAGACAACATTCGAACATAGATTGACGTTCGAACATTGTACTTAAGTACTTCTATTCTATGGTTCTTGCAGCATGCCAGATTCCAGTGGTGTAGTCTTCTCAGGATTCCAGAGGACGTTCGAACATGAGTTGGCGTTCAAACGTGGTACTCAAGTACCTCAGCATTTCCCTTTTGTTGACTGCAACACACCATGTCTCAATAGCTAGTCTTGGCAGGATTTCAGAGGACGTTAGAACGCTCTTTGTTTGTTCCAACCTTCTGCAATTTTATTCTCTATTGTGCTGGTGTTACATTTAAGTGTGATTTTTTTTGTTCGTGAGCCTTTGTTCACTTTAGGACCTGAAATGTCATTACTTAAACTCCATCAAAGCACAATTAGTCCAAAAAGACATAGTAAAATTTGTTAACTTTACGCACGAATTAGTGGACTTGGTGAAAAAGTCTGTGGTGGTGGGTTTGATGAATACCCTTGTGGATTGGTTCGAGGGTATTGGGAGCTAGACGCTTGATCTTGGGATTGAAATTGATTTGCCGTTGAGGCACGAGAGGTGTGTATGCATTTGAACCATGAGGAGTGAGATTCCTATTTCTCCAACTAAAGTTCGGGTGATTGCCCCAACTCGAATGGTAAGTGTTTGAATGTGGAGAGAATGATTGCCTCATTTGGTTAAAGGCATTGGCTTGCTCGTGATACACTTCCTTAAGTGCCTGAATGTTAGGACACTTTGATATGGAATGATCTACACTCTCACAAATTGAGCAGCCCTCCTTAATCTTTGAAACATTTGATACCTCGTGTCTCCTATTTACCTCAAGACTCTCAACCTTCCTAGACAACTTGGCAATTTTAGAAAGCAAGTCTTCCCTATCTCTCAAGTCATAAATCCCTCCCCCTGAGTTTGGCTATTCCCTTGAGAAGAAGACCTTGGTACATCAGTAGGATCCGTAATGTCCCATGATTGTGCATTTTGTGCCAATGTATCAAAGTAGTATAAGGCCTCATCGGGGTCCTTACTCAAAAACTCCCCATTACACATCATATCTACGAACTGTCGATGGCCCGGTGTGATTCCCTCATAGAAGAAACTCACCAACTACCACAGTTCAAAGTCATGGTGTGGAATGGATTGTAGCAACTCCTTCTACCAATCCCAACATTGGTAGAATTGCTCATTGGGCTTCTTCAAAAATTTTTGAATTTGTTTTTTAAATTGGTGGTTTTATGCATTAGACATTTTAAAAAAAAAAACTCGGAGAGCATTTGGTTCCAAGATGTTATGAATCGAGGCCTCAAGGAATTAAGCCACATTTTTGCCTTATCTCTTATGGAAAAAGGGAAAAATTTTATCCTAGCTATGTCTTCCATATCATGAGTGGTGAGGAAGGTTGCAATATTTCCTCAAAATCCTTTATGTGCAAATAGGGGTTTTCTTTTTCAATTCCATGGAAAGTGGGAAGTAGTTGCAACATCCCACGCTTAACTAGGAAGAGATGAGCTTGGACCGGAAGGAGGATGCATGAGGGTGTGGTGCTTCATGTGGGTTGAAGGAAATCCCTCATTGACCTTGCCAGAGGCTCAATGTGGATGTTGTTCCCTTCATTCACGGGAGGGGGAAATTCCATTCGTGGATTAGGCATTCTAGGTTCTTGTCCTCCCCCACCGCGTTGCATGTTTGGATTGGCACCTACATTCTTAAAATTATCACCCGCATCCTCGGGTGGGTCTTGGTCAATGTTCATATTAGGGCCTAAGGGTTGTCTAACTTGTCAGTTTTGTTCGTCCCGATCCCACATATAACAAAATTATCTGCAAATAAAAATATAAACAAACAAAAGTATATACAAGGATCAACGTACCTCAGCCCATGATGAACATCACGGGACTTACCTCAATTTTCCAAAAATCACCTTATTTATTCAACGCTTGCCTTCCCCAACAATAGAGCCAAAAATGCTTGCTTGTTTCTATTGTAGTGTATCCTAAATTTTGAACATCATCCCTTAATGCGTATAGTCTATATGCGGAGAAGAGTGTCACTCTCCCTTGGAATGATGTCAAAAGAAAGGGCAACAAAATGGTGGGTGAATGAAATGTGTGTGTGTGTGAATAAAAATGCAACCCAAATGCAGAGAGACTTTTGCTTGTCATGGTTTACTTGAAATCTTATTCCAAGGTCGTCTCCTCAAGGAAGGAGGTGTATCATCATGAAGGCAATATTTTGTAAAAATAAAGTGTAAAATCTTTTGTTGGTTGAAGGTTGGTTTGTGATTGTGATGAAAATGAAATAGAACAAATGTTGGCTAATCCAAAGGGTTCACTCCAATGGGAATACCAAGTCAACTCGAATCCTTCCTCCAATAAAGCATAGATGTATGATTGATTTATGGGAAGCTAGGGACGAGATGAAAGTGATGATCCAAGCATAACCTGTGACAAGTCTACGGGATATCAAAGACTCACAGTCCCGTCCACCCTCTACCTAGTCAAATCGATCCATCATACTCTGAAAGGAGGAAGAAAAATGAGTTGAAATGGCATACTCAAGAGGAGGTCTCCCTTGGATTAGCCAATTTAAAGGCTTAGCTGCTCATGCTTAAGGTAAAGACCACAATGTAATGAGAAAACATTATGAAGAAATGAAGATTGGAGCTAAGCTAATGCAAAGAAACATAAACTAAGAGAGAATACATTTAATACCCATTTTAAAACTAAGAAAATGAAGAACTTGAATGCAGTAATGGTGAAAATTGAAAGTTAGTCATGATGATCTAGCCAGGGTACTTGCCTTGAACCAATGAGTCTTTCTATGCAAGAGTCATCTGTGTCATAGAAAGTACTCACAGTTATACAAAATACCTTCGCTTTGCTAGATGCATTCAGTCATTCAATAAGGAAGCGAAATATAAAGCATTAAGCATAAACGAAATGCACAAATATAACATCCAGATGATTTATACATGTCCATCACCTCTTTCTAAAGAATGAATGAGAAACTACTCACTCTTCATGACTTTGGTAAAGCTAGAAACGTGAGTGATGCTCATCCCTCCAAGTAGAGGAGTTACAAGGTAAAATACATTACACAAGGAGCCGATTTTCGACAAAGAATAAGTGAATCACATTTCACCCTTCATGGCTTTGGTAAAGCTCTAGAAAAGTGGAAGAGTTTCATTTCTCTAAGTGAAGAAGGAAGCTCAAACAATGGAAGTAAAAGAAAGCAATAATACAATAAAAGAAAGCAATAACACAATAAAAGAAAGCAATAATACTTTTGGAGTGTTTTCCACTACCAAAAGATGATCTTTTACAAGTCCTAAGGGGTGGTATTTATAGGCAACAAGGGAGGAAAAAAATCTTGATTAGAGGCTTTGAATTATACTTTGATCCCCCTTTTCTTTGAGCTTTGACAGTTGGCTCCTCTTTAGTTTGTAGCTTTAACAGTTTAGTTTATGGCTTTGACAGTTGGCTCCCTTGTAGTTTGTAGCTTTGACACAGAAATCCATGAAAAGAACAACAATTAATGGATTATCCGTAATTCACACACTATCTGTAATTTGACTTATTTTGACTCTTTTAACTTTATTTAACTAATACAATTGACCTGTTAACTTGATTATATTATGCATTAATTAGGGTTAATCACCTGTTCATTTACCTTTTCCTCAAAGAGTAAGAAGCCCCAACCATTGAACAATCATGCTGAAATCTTCGAGTTGTTTAAGCAAGTAAGATTAACATCCCTTTGTTGCATGCAATCAAGCATTGTCCCATCATATGTCAAGTTTCTAAAAGACCTTTGCACAGTGAAAAAAAAGATCAATGTACAAAAAAACAAGCATTTTTAACTGAACATTCTAGCACTATCATTCAACACAAGGCCCCTCTTAAGTACAAAGATCTTGAGAGTCCTATAGTGTAAAACCCGGGTAAATTTGAAACTTTTTATGAGAAAGGGGTAAAATGATAATTTGCCACTATAGTGCTAGTTGAAAACCCATATTTCTCTAGATCTCGGATGATGCAATGGACCTCACTGCTAGATTCGTCTTGCAAAACCTAGTTACCCAAATAATTTTTGTTAAATTCCAAGATAGTCGGATTTCTCACATTTTACGAGACGGCTGGGTGCCGGGTGACCTCAAAAACGTCCCCAAAAATAAAATTTATAAAATTTTCTTATAATTTAATTTAAGTTCATATAAAAATAATTTGAACAACCAAGACGAAATTAAGTCATTTTGGGACAAAAATGGACCCAAAAATAGGGAACATGTGGCGCGACGTAGACCGCACAATAAAAGGGTATTAATAGGGGAGAAATATCTGATTTCTCCCCATTTCTATTGATTGGCTTACGTTATAAGAGGAAGAGAGAGAACATAGAAAAGAAAAAGAAAATTTGTACTTTCCCTCTAAAATCTACAGAGCTCCGTTGGTTGAATTGACTCAGACCAAGAGTTAAAGTCAACCATGTCGACGAGGGCTATGCAACCGTACCAAGAACGAAGGATTTCACCCAAAATCCAAAGAAGAAATTTTGGAAAATCAAGAGTTTAGAGTTGTGGTTGGTGTTCTTGAAGGTTCTACCCTTCACTTTACGCTTCAAGAGGTAGGGTTCCCTCATACTTTGGTTTAAATTCTAACCTAGGATGTCCATATGGAATGGGTAGGTGTATAACTATATATGTCACTTGCCAATTGTTATGGAAATGAGGAAATGGGTATAGAAATGGTCTAAACGAATTTCTGGCTTGAACTTGACATGTAGATGTCATTTGGGAAAATTCTTGGAATTTGATATTATGTGGCATGCTATGTGTTAATATTGTGCCTTTGTGAATAAAGTATGTTATTGACATAGATTTTGTAGTAACATGCTTGTGAATGGTTGTTGAGTATGAAAGAGTTGATATATGTTGTTAATATATTAACATCATGATAAATTGTGGTATTTATATATTTAAGATATACATTGTCATGGGATATGATGATATGAGGTTAAATTGCTCATTTGGTATTCATTGCATATTGAGCATGAAGTTGGCATTGCATTCATAGGCTTTCGACATAAGTGTGAGTGTGTATGCATGGTTTGGTCAAACACCATACTTGGTGATTGATGAGTGGGCTTGGAAAAGTTGGATTGAAGATTCGACTGAGTCACATGATTGTATGAAAAACTTGTGTCGGGTGTAACAAGAAGGGATAGATTCTCCCTCGGGTGAAAAACTCGACTACTCTATTCATACACTCCCCTGTGGTGAAATTCCAAAAAAGTGTAATGACGTACTGAGGCAGTGGTGTGATTCCAAAATCCAATACCCAATAAAGACACATGATTTTATTTTATAAGGTACTCATTCGATGGATATCATCCAACAATAATTTGATTTCATAAACATATGCATTGCATTGTATTGTGGAAGTCGGTGAGGACTTGTACTAAAGTGCATGAGTAAGTAACATCTCATATCATGACATGAAATGGCAGAATTTCCATATTGAATTACATTTTCTTGATTGGAATGGATAATGGTTGTTGGTAGTTGCATGCGCACATTTCATATGCATCCACATTGAGGAGTAGCCTCTATAGAAGATACTCTATTAAGTGTAGCTCACCCTATATGGGAAAACATTTCAGGTGCAGGATACACGCCGATGGATAGCTCTTATTCAGGGCCTCGAGGATGAAGAGAGGCCGACTTGGGGCCTTTGATCCGTATTTTTGTAAAACATTGTGAAAATCATGTTTTGGACATGTAATCTTTTGAAAATGATTTTAATAGAATTTTTTTTAACTGTGTTTGATGTACAAATATATTTCATATGAGTTTGACTGGGTTTGAAATGAATTGAAAATGAAAAACAAGTGAAACAGGCAAATCTGGGCAAAACCTACCGATAGATTTCTATCTAGTGGACAAAACCTACTGGTAGGATCGTGTACAGGTAGAATTTTGTTTATCAGGCAAAACCTACTAGTAGGACTTTTCCAGTGGACTAAACCTACTGATAGGTTCTCCAAAAATCTGAAATTTTAAGACTGTTTTGCCATGCTTTTGGACTTTGGGTTATTTGGTTCCAAGGATACAAATGGGCATTAAATAAGGATAAATTGTAGTATATTGGACCTTGGTTGGTCAAATGGTAAAATACACACAGTTTATACATATAGGTAATAATCCCGGTTAAAGGGTTTATATTGACGTGATGTCGGATTGGGCAACAATCACCGGTATTTCTACGAGTTGACGGATGGTCAACGGTTGACAAATAACCCCCAGTTTTAGGGGCATTACAACTTGGTATCAGAGCTTAGGTATGTGATTTACCTAGGGTTTGATGGGCATGGGTCTAGACCATTGCATTCATTGTGCATTTCATGTTATGTGCTTAAATTGCTATGTGTTATGTGCTATGTGTTATGTGAATTATATGTATGGTGAACTGTATATGGAAAGGAGAAACATTAAGGTTAGAAAACATAACCTTGGAGTTCGGAAAAAAGGGATGAACAAGATATTTCAAGGTGTAAATGTCTCCTAGTGATGACATACGCTCTACTAGTGAGACAAGGAGAGAAATCTCAAAGTTTATACTTGATTCCTATCTTGGGATACTATGTGAGGCTCTATTGCTATCTTACATGTGTGTAGATGGTAAATCGAGGAAGATGACGTTGAGACGATAAGTGGAACAACAACCAACCACCACTAGCCTTTGACCATCAAGCCTTCATGGAGGTTATTGGTATTGTGGCTGCTACCATTGCACAAGCTAGTGTTGCGGCTGCTACTATTGCATAGGCTAGTGCAAATATGGGCCAAGGAGGCTCAAGTAACCTCTAGAAGTTTAAGGTACACAAGCCTCTGACTTTCATGGGAGGGGTGGATCCGATGGTGGCTGGCCATTGGTTTTGACAAGTCGACAAGATCTTAGGGGCTATGGAGATCACCTTCAATGCCACTAAGATAACGCTACCTACATTCCAGTTAGAGGAAGAATCCCAATTGTGGTGGGATTGGGTAAAGGCCTCGAAGAACTTGGAGGTAACGACATGGGGAGAGTTCCGAGAGCTCTTCATAGATAAATATTTTCAACATTTACCCAGTAGGCTAAGGCTTGGGAGTTCCTGGACTTGAGACAAGGGAATATGATGGTATTAGAATACGTGGCTAAGTTCACAGAATTAGCCCGTTTCACCGACGATTATGTGGCCACAGACATGGCCAAGGTGAGGAAGTTTGAGGATGGCCTAAAATTTTCCATCAGGGGTAAAATTGTGGGCCTCCACCTGCAAGACTTAGACTTGATGGTTGAGACATCTATGGCCATTGAGAGAAAGGTAGATGACGCATGGAACATCTGGGAAGTGGGTGTTAAAGAAAAGAAGAAGGAAGGTCAATCTTTTTCTTCAAGTTCAGGGAAGAGGCAAAGGACTTCAACTCCACAAGACCACAGCTATCAAGGCCAAGGTCAATCCTCCCAAGGCAGGAGAAATTAGAGGCCTTCCTACCAGGCAGGCCAAAGGACTTGCTATCATTGCAACCAATTGAGGCATATGAAGCGGGATTTTCCTCAACGACAGGGATCTTAGAGCTATGGAGCATCTCAGCTACAGTCATCGATGGGGCAGCCACAGACATACCTTATCCCTCCCTACCCCATCATGGGCCAGAGAAGTCAGTACCAGTTTCAAGGTGTTGTACAAGCCCCTACTACTTCACGAGCGGGGACTTCGCAATCAGGTCAGATGGGCCAAAGCATGGGTCAAGGTCGAGGACAGGACTCACAAGCCGAGACTTCAGGGACCCAAGGGCATGTCTACGTCATTATGCCTCAAATTGAGCCAATGGATCAGTTGGTTATTCAGGGTACATTTCTACTCTCTCGCTTATGGGCAAAGGTATTATTTAACTCTGGTGCATCTCATTCTTTTATTGCTGCATCATGTGTGAAAGACTTGGGCTTAGAGGTTGAAACCATGGAAGAGCCATTGCATGTGAGTTCTCTCCTAAGAGCTAGGGTGAGTATTGATCAGATATGTTAGAATTGTGAGTTAGAAATATCGGGGATTCTACTTGTCATGGACCTTAGGGTCATGGAAATGTCAGAATTTGATGTCATCCTTGGGATAGACTGGTTGGCGACACACCGAGTCATCATTGATTGTGATTGGAAGAGGGTCATTGTCTACACACCAGAGGGTGTTTGTTTCAAGTTCCAAGGGGAAAAGCATGGCATTTTACCCCAAGTAGTGAATGACTCCCATTGGCATGGACAGTTGATGGGTTGGCTAGCAAGCCTTACCCTAGAGGCTGAGGCAAGACAGGAGTTGGATCTACCTCGGGTGGTTTGTGAGTATGAAGATGTTTTTTTGAATGAATTATCGGGATTACCTCCACATAGGGAAGTAGACTTCACCATTCAGTTGCACCCTGGTACATTGCCTATTTTTATGACTCCACATAGGATGACGCCTACTGAGTTGCAAGAACTCAAGATCCAATTACAGAAATTGTTGGATAGGGGCTTTATTAGACGGAGCACTTCACCTTGGGGCTCTCCGGTGTTGTTTTCCAAGAAGAAGAACAGGGCCTTTCGACTATGCATAGACTACCGGCAGTTAAATAGAGTTACTATCAAGAATAGGTACCCTTTGCCGAGGATTGATAATTTGTTTGATCAGCTGAGAAGGACACGGGTCTACTCCAAGATAGATCTCCACACTAGTTACCATCAGTTAAGGGTTAAGGAGGCTGATATCCCTAAGACGGCATTTAGGACACGATATGGACATTTTGAGTTCATAGTGATGCCATTCGGGTTAACGAATGCCCCGACAGTATTCATGGATCTCATGCATAGGGTGTTCCAACCTTACCTAGATCAGTTTGTCGTGGTTTTTGTTAATGACATTTTGATCTACTCCAATTTTGAAGAGGAGCATGAGGGTCACTTGAGAATTGTTCTCTAGACATTGGGAGACCATCAGTTGTGCGGCAAGTTTAGCAAGTGTAAATTTTGGCTTACAGAGGTGAAATTTTTAGGACACGTGGTGTCGGCTTTAGGTGTATCTGTGGACCCAGAGAAGGTTGAGGCAGTCATGAATTGGTAGAGACCAAAGTCAGTTTTGGAGATACACAATTTCTTGGGATTGGTAGGGTACTACCGGAGGTTCATTGAGACATTCTCTCGATTAGCTGCACCTATGACCAAGTTGACCCGAAAAGAGGTCAAGTTTGAGTGAAATGATTACTGTGAGAGGCATTCCAGGAGTTGAATATGAGGGTTACTTCTGCCCCTATTTTGATAGTCTTGGAAAGGGGATAGAGATACACAGTGTATTATGATGTCTCGAAAGATGGACTTGGGTTGTGTTTTGATGCAATCGGGAAAGATGGTGGCTTATGGTTCTCAACAGTTGAAGAATCATGAGCAAAACTATCCTACGTACAACATGGAGTTAGCAGCCATTGTCTTTGCTTTGAAGGCTTGACGCAACTATCTATACAGTGAGCAGTTCAAGGTATTTTTGGACCACAAAAGTCTGAAGTACATCTTTGCACAGCGGGACCTCAACATGAGGCAATGCAGGTAGATGGAGTATTTGGAGGACTATGACTTCACTTTGTAATACCATCTCGATAAGGTAAATGTGGTGGCTGATGCACTCAATCGGAAGTCACTAGGAGTCTTGGCTAGTGTGGCTTCCCGGGAGTGGCAGATGCTCGAGACTGTAGGACAGTTCAGGCTACGCTACATGGGCTAGACTCAGGGGCACTTTGGGGAGTTTGGTGGCTACGCCTTCCCTATTAAGCAGAGTGATCAAGTCCCAGGGACAGGATACAGAGATTTTATCTATTAGGGACCGAGTACAATTAGGTACAGGTGACAAGGGCTAGACCATTCATACGGATGGTAGTCTTCAATTTAGGAGAAGAATTGTGGTTCCCTAGTGTGTTAAGCTGAGAGAGGAGATCCTTAGAGAGTTCCATTGCTCCTATTTTGCTATACATCCAGGTGGCACAAAGATGTACCATGATCTTTTTTGCCAGTATTATTGGAGTGGAATGAAGAAACACGTTGGAAATTTTGTTAGTCGATGTCTCACATGTCAGTAGGTGAATGCTGAACACCAGAGACCAGTAGGGTTACTCCAGCCTTTGGAGGTAGCTGAATGGAAGTGAGAGCATGTCACGATGGATTTTGTGACCCACTTGCCATGACCATCGCGAGGGCATGGCACGGTATGGGTGATAGTGGACCGGCTTACGACGTCAGCACACTTTTTGGTGGTGCAGATGACCTTCACACTGGAGGAATTTTGCAGATTATATATACGGGAGATTGTCCAATTATATGGGGTGCCCATATCTATAATATCGGATCAGGATCCTTGGTTTATAAATTATTTTTGGGAGAGTTTCCAGCGAGCCATGGGGACACAGTTGATGATAAGCACTGTTTTTCATCCCTAGATAGACGGTCAGTCAGAGAGGACCATCTAGACCTTAGAGGACATGCTATGGACATGCATCCTAGATCTCAAGGGTAGTTGGAAAGAACACTTACCCTTAGTGGAGTTCGCCTACACCAACAGTTATCAGGCAAGCATACAAATGGCACCCTATGAGGCACTCTATGGGAGGCCTTGTCGTTCTCTGATTTGTTGGATGAAGGTAGGAGAGAGGCCCTCTACAAGTTTGAAATTGGTTAGAAACACCTCGAAGAAGGTGGACTTGATACGAAAGTGTCTTCTCATGGCTCAGAGCCGACAGAAGAGCTACGCCGACAGACGGGGACGACCTCTAGAGTTTGAGGTAGGAGATCATGTCTTCTTGAAGGTGATGCCTAAAAGATGAGTGGTCAAGTTTGGCAAGTGGGGAAAGCTATCGCCGAGGTATATCGGACCCTTCGAAGTACTTGAGAGGATTGGTACAATTGTTTACCGGTTGGCGTTACCACCAAATCTATCGGGTGTTCACGCGGTATTTCATGTCTCCATGCTTCAAAAATATACCTCAGATCCGGCTCATGTGGTGGATTGGGACGAGCTTGTTGTTGATACGGATGGGACCTTTGAGGATGGACCGGTGCACATCATGGATAGCCGGAATCAGATTTTGCGAGGCAAGACTGTGAGGCTACCGTACAAGTTGTCCTTTCTTATTCAAGGATGGAGGTATTTATTTTTTTTTTTTTGTAGTTATGAGCGTGATATACTTGTCGCATATGCATGTCATTGAATGTGCATATGTGTGCGAATTTCAGCGACGAAATTCTTTTAAGGGGGGAAGAATGTAAAACCCGGGTACATTTAAACTTTTTATGAGAAAAGGGCAAAAAGATAATTTGTCACTATAGTGCGGGTTAAAAACCCGTATTTCTCTAGAGCTTGGATGACGCAATGGACCTCACTGTTGGATTCGTCTTGCAAAACCTAGTTATCCAAATAATTTTCATCGAATTTTGAAATAGTCAGATTTCTTGCATTTTACGAGACGGCTGGGTGTCGGGTGACCTCAAAAACTTTCTCAAAAATAAAATTTATAAAATTTTCTTATAATTTAATTTAAGTTCATATAAAAATAATTTGAATTTAAAACGAGACGAAATTAAGTCGTTTTAGGACAAAAATGGACCCAATAATAGGGAACATGTGGCTCGACGTGGACCGCACAATGAAAGGATATAAATAGGGGAGAAATATCTAATTTCTCCCCATTTTTATCTGTTGGCTCACGTTAGAAGAGGAAGAGAGAGAAGAGAGAAAAGAAAAGAAAATTTCTACCTTCCTTCTACGATCTACGGAGCTCCGTTGGTTGAATCGACTCAGACCAAGAGTTAAAGTCGACCATATCGACGAGGGCTACGCAACCTTACCAAGAATGAAGGATTTCACCGAAGATCCAAAGAAGAGATTTTAGGAAATCAAGAGTTTAGAGTTGTGCTTGGTGTTCTTGAAGGTTCTACCCTTCACTTTACGATTCAAGAGGTAGGGTTCTCTCCTACTTTGGTTTAAATTCTAACCTAGGATGTCCATATGGAATGGGTGGGTTTATAACTATATATGTCACTTACCAATTGTTATGGAAATGAGGAAATGGGTATAGAAATGGTCTAAACAAATTTTTCTAGCTTGAACTTGACATGTGGATGTCATTGGTGAAAATTCTTGGAATTTGGTATAATGTGGCATGCTATGTGTTAATATTGTGCCTTTGTGAATAAAGTATGTTATTGACATAGATTATATAGTAACATGCTTGTGAATGGTTGTTGAGTATGAAAGAATTGATATATGTTATTAATATATTAGCATCATGATAAATTATGGTAATTATTTGTTAAAGATATACATTTTCATGAGATATGATGATATGTGGTTAAATTGCTTATTTGACATTCATTGCATATTGGACATGAAGTTGGCATTGCATTCATGGGATTCTACATGAGTGTGAGTGTGAGTGTGTGTGCATGGTTTGATCAAACACCATACTTGGTGATTGATGGGTGGGCTCAAAAAAGTTGGATTGAAGATCCGACTGAGTTGCATGATTGTACGAAAAACTTGTGTCGGGTATAGCAAGAAGAGATAGATACTCCCTCAGGTGAAAAATCGGGCTACTTGGTTCATACACTCCCTTGTGGTGAAATTCCAGAAAAGTGTAATGGCGTACGGAGCCAACAGTGTGATTCCAAAATTTGATACCCAATAAAGACACATGATTTTGTTTTATAAGGTACTTATTCGATGCGTAACATCCAACAATGATTTGGTTCCATAAACACGTGCATTGCATTATATTGTGGGAGTTGGTGAGGACTCGGGGTAATGTGCATGAGTGAGTAACATCTCATATCATGACATGACATGGTAGAATTTCCATCTTGAATTACATGTCCTTGATTGGAATGGATAATGATTGTTGATTGTTGCATGTGCTCATTTCATATGCATCTAGATTGGGGAGTAGCCTCCGTAGGAGATACTCTATTGAGCGTAGCTCACTCTATACAGAAAAATATTTCAGGTGTGGGATACACGCCGGTGGATAGCTTTTATTCAGGGCCTAGAGGATGAAGAAAGGCCGACTTGTGGCCTTTGATCCGTATTTTTGTAAAACATTGTGAAAATCATGTTTTGGACAAGTAATCTTTTGAAAATGATTGTAATAGAACTTGTTTTAACTGTGTTTGATGTACAAATATATGCCATACGAGTTTCGGTGGGTTTGAAATGAATTGAAAATGAAAAACAAGTGAAACAGACAAATCTGGGCAAAACCTATCGGTAGATCGTTGTCCAGTGGGCAAAACCTACCGGTAGGATTGTGCACAGGCAGAACTTTGTTTATCAGGCAAAACCTAATGGTAGGACCGACTGATAAGACTTTTTCGGTGGACGAAATCTACCGGTAGGTTCGCCAAAAATCTGAAATTTTAAGACTACTTTGCCATGCTTTTGGACTTTAGGTTATTTGGTTCCAAGGATACAAATAGGCATAAAATAAGGATAAATTGTGGTATATTGGGCCTTGGTTGTTCAAATGTTAAAATACATATGGGTTATACGTGTGGGTAATAATCCCGGTTAAAGGGATTCTATTGACGTGATGTCAGATTGGGCGACAATCACGAATATTTTCGTGGGTTGACGGATGGTTAACGGTTGACAAAGGACCCCTGGTTCTAGGGGCGTCACATATAGTTTCATGCATAATCAAAAACTTTTGGAATGAGCAAGCCTTAATCTTGGAGCCAATGTTAATTTGTTTCCATAGTTTGTCTATGAGTAATTAGGGTTAGGTGAATTAAAGCCCATCAATATCACATTGCAGTTGGCAGATCGTTCAGTAAAAATTCCACGTGGAATTGTGGAGAATGCACTTATTCAAGTTGATAAGTTTTATTTCCCAGTGGGTTTTATTAGTTTGGATACACAACCAGTCTTGAATCTCTCTACACAAATTCCTGTCATTTTAGGCCGACCATTCCTAGCTACATCAAATAGATTGATTAATTGTAGGAATGGAATTATAAAACTTTCTTTTGGAAATATGACTTTGGAATTGAATGTGTTTGACATTGCAAAACAACCCAGAGAGAAAGAAGAATTGCATGAAGTAAATTGCATTGAATCCTTAACTCAAAACCTATTTGAAAATGCTTGTACAAAGAAAGAGTCACATGCATTAGAGTCTGTACAAAATAATGAGTCTGTAGAGATTTCAACCATTGAAACATGGAGTCCTAGATTTGAAGAATTATTGCTTTCTGAAACTAAGTTTGTAAAGCCCAGTGTTGTAGTTATCAAACCATAGTTGAAACCTCTTCCAGCTGACTTGAAATATGTCTTCTTGGGGGAGGATGAAACTCATCTAGTGATAATATCTTCAAAGTTGTCAGACGTCCAAGAGAATCAATTGATAGAATTCATAAAAAATCATGAAGTGCTATCGGTTGGACGATAGCAGATATAAATGGTATAATTCCTCTTCTTTGTACTCATTGTATATACTTGGAAGAAGATTCCAAACCATCCCGACAATCGTAAAGAAAATGTAATCCACATTTGAAAGAAATAGTCCAGGCTGAAGTACTTAAGCTATTAGACACTAATATTATATATCCTATATATGATAGTAAATGGGTTAGCCCAACACAGGTAGTGCCTAAAAAGTATGGTGTCACGGTCGTGAAAAACTAAGAAAATGAATTAGTCCCTATGCGTGCAGTCACTGGTTGGTGTATGTGTATTAACTATCAGAAGTTGAATTCTCTCACCGGAAAAGATCATTTTCCCCTACATTTCATAGATCAAGCCTTAGAAAGAATAGTCGGTCATGCATATTATTGTTTTTTGGATGGATATTCTGGCTATAACTAGATTGAAATAACAATTGATGATCAATAGAAAATCACTTTTACATGTCCCTTTGGTACTTTTGCTTATAAAAGAATGCATTTTGGATTGTGTAATGGTCCAGCCACTTCTCAGCATTGTATGTTAAGCATTTTTAGTGATATGGTGGAGCGATTTGTGGAGTCTTTATGGATGATTTTTCGGTATATGGTGATTCATTTGAATTATGCATAGTTTTAAAACCCGGCAAAGGGACCAGGTCAATAGGTCACTGGTTCAACCATTGGATCACTGGCCGAACCGGTAATATGATAAAAAAATTAAAATATAATTATAAATACTAATAAATAGGCTAAAAAATTACAATAATTATAAAAATAACATCAAACATGTAAAGTTAAGTAGAGAAAAATCATCAAACATATATCCAATTTCAATGTATTCAATTTTTAATACAACTTGTAAAGTTAAGTAGAGAAAAATACCTCTATTGAAATTCAAGGCTCCAAGTCTATGTCTAACTCTTCGACAATGCATTA
This sequence comes from Ilex paraguariensis, assembly GCA_963454935.2. Lineage (NCBI taxonomy): Eukaryota > Viridiplantae > Streptophyta > Magnoliopsida > Aquifoliales > Aquifoliaceae > Ilex > Ilex paraguariensis. Next base: position 365,162 of record CAUOFW020006336.1, read on the forward strand.
TAATTTGCACTTTTCATTCCACTCGTTTAATTACAAAGACAAATAGTTAGGGGTGAACCCAATCAAAATCTTATAAACTTAGAAACTCTAACTTTATAAGTGGCCACCTGGGCATATATTGCAACACAAACAAAGAACACCAATAGCTCAAATACCAAAAGAACTCTATATAAAAAAAACGAAGTTGGAGTATTAAGAAAAAACAAAGATGAGAGAAAATCAAATGGAAAATAACACATACCCACTAGTTCTTGAGGGTTTGTCAATGAAGAAGAAACCCAGATGTGATTATAGAGAAAGTGGATCAGATGATGCTTCAGTACCCTGGGGTTTTTTATACTTGTTTTTGTTTGTAAGACACAAAAATGAGAGAGAGAGAGAGAGAGAGAGAGAGAGAGAGAGAGAGAGAGAGGGGGAGGGAACTCACGTCGTCACTGGATTGGAGGTTGTGCTCAGTCATTGGTGGAGTCGCTACTCAGTCGCTTGGTGGACTGGATGGATCGATTTAGGGCAGGTATGGAACTCTGATCGATTTAGGGCAAAAGAGCAAAATGCCCAAAAAGTGAAAAAAACTCACATTTATACAAATTGTTTTAGACCGTCAAATTTTGGTTAACTCGCCCAGTTCTCATGGGTTCATCGGTTTTTAACCAGTTCAGAGGTTTGATCCTGGCTTCTATGCACAAACAGTCTTTTATGAGAATCGGCCCGGTTTGAGCACCGGTTCATCAGGTTAACCCGCCGGTCTGGGCCAGGTTTTAAAACTATAGAATTATGTTTAGAGAATCTTTAAAAAGTCCTTACTTGATGTGAGAAAAAAAAATATTGTTTTGAATTGGGAAAGGTGTCATTTCAAAGTCACCCACAACATTGTTTTAGGACATGTAATTTTCGCAGAGGGAATTGAAGTTGATAGGTCCAAAATCGATTTAATAGCCAATCTCCCTCCATCTAAGATTGTAAACTAGACTTGGTTATTATACATGGGTTAACAAATGATTTTTCATAAAAAAAGGCTCAATCACGACTTCTAAGGATAATAAAATTTCAAGAAATACGACTAAAGCTCAAATAATAACAAACATGGCCTAATATCATATTTCAAGAATCTTTAGTAACACACTTCCTATGCAAATAATTCAACATCAAGCATCCATTCATAATATTAGCATTGACCAAAACAAGTAGAATGAAACTATTCAAGAAATAAAGCTTAATGAAATTGCTCTGCTGAGTAAAGGTAAATGTCACTCCAAGCATGAATGACTCTAAACTCATAAGGGACATCATACTATTCTCCACTATATGCATCAAGTGTCAAAGTAGAGTATCCTTTCCTAATTTCTAGAACAAGCATGGTCATACGAGTGCTAATATTTTTAAGTTTCAATGGTGAATAAAATCTATAATACTAAAAGGTAGTCTAGAGTTCTATAACTGATTAATGCATAAAAAAGTTCACATTTTTATTAAATACTCTATACCTAATCATTAGCCTCATCATATGCACACAATCCAAAACTGTTGGAAGATCAATACTCAAAATTTTTGCAATGAAACCATAATATATATATATATCAACATGGATTTTCATTAGAGACTCTAACTAAAAACAAAAATAGACTAAGTAAGTCAAGCCCTGACTCTATTACTTACAACTGGGGGCTTTGGCCTAACTAAATTATAAACTAGTCACTGAAAAGATATCATAAATAGTAAACAAATCAAACATAAATCATCTATGCAGAAGGGCTAGCTCCATCTGGCGGTCCAAGCTGTAGGTGAAACAAGATCTTCCCATGGTCTGCCAGAATACCCCTCATTTATCTCTACTCCTCAAGAATCTAGAGCAAGAGATCTTATCAGATCATCCATCTACAGGGTCTCTCATTAGTGGACCAATTCTCTCCCCTGTATCTTTTCCAACATCAGCAAGCTTATCACTAGGCTCATAAATCCATGACTCTTAATCAAAGCCGTATTGTCCAAAATCCTAGGAAACTTCCCCTTTAGAATATCATCATCTACCAAAATACCCCTATACATACAAATAGAAGTCACTAAATACCCAAAGGGAAGGGAGGCTTTCTTGGTATTGTCCTTCAAAGCTCATTGCATCTCAGCCATAATGACAGAAAACAGACAAATAGTATGTCCAATCCCCATGGCGTGTAGTAGCTTAGCCCTATCTGGATAGATGTAATTCTTTCAGGCTAACGTAAGCATACTAGTCACTGAGATCCAATTCATTTCAGGATCTTGTACTTGTCTATCAATTGCCCCTAGTTTAGCTTCCTATCTCTCTAAATCCAAACAAAGTGGGGATTCCTTGTGAGATCCCTAGCCACATCCTGCATATTGTACATTGTAATCAAACTATATTGTGGTCTTGGTACAACATTCACCATGGACACTCGAAAAATAACCAAGGAGTCCACTACAAAACTCATTCCCCTGATCGTAGTCCGAAACCTCTTCAAATCGATTCGTTTAGCATTGCAGTAGAACTCTTGGATCATAGGGGTTGCCCCTCTACTAGACATCTTCAAAAATTCCCCCAACCTTTCTCCTATAAAATCTGACCAACTCCATACCCTAGAAACTCGTCCCAAAATAGACTACGCTTCATCCCAATAGAACAAGACAAACAATAGTGAATATAACTCTGCTCAGCCTCCTATGTAAGAAAACGGGTATGATTAAAGCGATGTCGAACCCCATTCTCATCAGTCCATATCCCATGCTCATTTGGAACATTCTACACAACCCTCGCTTCCTAGGCATAGGATTAGGGGCCTATTTGATTGCTTCATCTTGAGCAGTATTGTAGAAAGAAAAGATTAAAATTTGGGGTTTTTCAAGAAAATAAGGATTTGGAAATCTTGGACAAAATATGATTTCTAAACCAAATATGGTTGAAATCTAGGATGTAGGAGTTTTTTAGAATGATTTAGGAGAGATTTGGTGTGAGTTTAGAGAAGAAATACAAACTTCTTACGCTTGGGTGGTCGTCAATGTCATGTCAAAGGATTGAGTTCTTCGAAATGAAAAGGATGAAGATGATTGGCTCTTTTATAAACCAAGATGTGCGTCCAGACGGGAAGACATGTAACCAGATGCAAGAGTTAACATTGTAGAGTCCGGAGTCACTTCGATGTTTTAGAGATTTGACCATCTCAAAAGGCACATTAAAACAGACATGGTGCATCCAAAGAGCTAGAAGTCTCTAAAAATGTGCATCTGAATGGAAGACTTACATCCGGGCCATATACTGTTTTTGCAACCCTTCTGATTCTTCAAGGTTGACTCAAATTCTCAAAGATTTAATTAGAATAATTTTTGAAAAAAAAATAATTATCTCTATTATTTCATCCTAATAGTCAATCAAATATTTATTCCCCTAGAATTTTTGGTCATATACGTGATTATTTGGTAATTTACTATCCTATATGCACTATCCTAATTAAATGTACTAAAGAAAAAACTAAAACAAATAAAAAAAATAAAATCAACAACTAAAAAGAAAGCTAAAAAGAGTAAACTTAATAATCATTAAATTAATCATGACAAGCGACACAGATTATGCGTCACCAACTATCCCACTGCTTGAGTTATTCCATCGTTCCTAATCTCCAAACATCACCCGGTCATGTGTAGATGGCTTATATGGATAGGTGAGTGTCACTCTCACTCGCGTTCAATGCAAGAAATGGGGAAAACATATGTGAATGAACAAAATATGTGTGTGTGTACAAAATTGCTCCCCAAGCGTAGAGAGAGTCTTGCAATGTCATGTTTTACTTGGAATGGGTATTCTAAGGTTGTCTCCTCAGGGAAGGAAGGTGAATTGTGTTGAAGGTGATTTTGTGAAAAAATAGAAAAGTGTGAAATCTTTGAGTTTGTGTTTTGGTGAGTGAGATTTTGATAAAGATGCAATGGAAACAATGTTGGCTAATCTAAAGAGTTCATTCCAATGGAAATGCCAAATCAACTCAAAACATTCTTCCAATGGTGCATAGTGTTAGTAGTATGCTTTAAGACCAAACATATAGATGATGTTTTAGGGTTGTACTAGCAACATTCATTACTTAATTAATAAAAGGGCAAGTTTATTTATCATGTTTCTACTTTATTTTATTTTATTATACATGATATAGTCCATAGAATATAAGTTAAGAAGATAGTTTCTGAAGGTGTTGAGAAGAGGAGATATATACTTTTTAGTACTTAACTCTTAAATGTTCCTAGTCATAGGATTATTATTTGGGCACTATGTAATCCAGATAGACTAGCACACACTATGTTTACTCATATTTGATATGAGATGACTCGTCCAAGTCACTAGTGTAGGGACACTGAAACAGGTGTATGGGTGCTTGTTAGACAACAAGTACACTGAACGTGACCATTGACTAACTAAGGATTTTCATATGGAGTTTTACATGTCTCTCAATGTTAAATCCTAAAGTTATAGTTATGCAACTGATCCTTAGACTTGAGACACCATGGTTATCTTGTGCATGGACTTATATGTTTTAACTATACACCATATTCATATACTAACTGACTTGATCCGAAATGTGTACACCTAGGTGCAGGCGGTCAAGCTGTAGTAATAATTCGGTTAAGTCCAGAGTCGAATTCACAGGAAACTATGATTAGTGTTTTGAAGTAGCAGTGATAGAGACCAAGTAACTAGAAACCTTGAGAGTTTGAAGTTATGGGATTTCCTGAATAGAATATAAGATTCTTTCCAAGAGTTTTCTAGACAAAATATAAGATAAATTCAAATGTGAACCAGTCACCCTTTGGTTCGAGGATCCTAATATGTAAGTAATCATCCAGTTTATTATACTTGTGTTTTATAACTCAATTAACTTCCGTGTTAATAGCAAGTTAATTGAAAGCTAAAGATGAACTGTGAGAATTAAGGACATGATTCCGATGCATTTCTAGAAGTTTACAAGAATTGTCTGTGCCGAAACTCAACTTGTTTACAAACAAGCAAGTGCTTCTACAAGGCATCCAACCATGGCATTAATATTCCATTCTTTAGATAAAGCACAGTAATGGTGAAGATTAAAATGTTGTCATGAAGATATAGTCAGGGTACTTGCCTTGAACTAACGAGTCTTTCTATGAAAAAGTCATCCGTGACATAGAATGATCTCACAGTTATACAAAGTACCTTAGTCTTGCTAGATACATTCAATCATTCAATGAGCAAGTAATATATAAAGCATTAAAGCATAAAAGAAATGCACAAATATAACTTCTGGATAATTTACACATATTCATCACCTTTTACTAAAGAGTGAATGAGGAACTACTCACTCTTCATGGCTTTGGTAAAGCTAGAAAAGTGAGTGATACTCATACCTCCAAGTAGAGGAGTTACAAAGTAAAAGCACAATAAACAAAGAGCCGATCTTCAACGAAGAATGAGTGAATCACGTCTCACCCTTCACGGCTTTGGTAAAGCACTAGAAAAGTGGAAGAGTTTCACTCCTCTAAGAAAGAAGGAAGCTCAAGTAATGGAAGTGAAAGACATGAACAATAGACGTAGAAGAAAGCTAGTCACATTTGGAGGGTGGCTTCCTCAACCACAAAATGGAAGGTTGCTTCCTCAGCCAACATATGAACTAACTCCCTTGATACGAGCAGATATAACTTACATCTAACTACATGAGTGGAAGTATAAGCCTCCATCAAGCTCTTGACTAGTTCTTAGTGTAGTCTAAGCCTTACAGGCCAAGTTCTAGCCTTTTACAAGAACAATCCTCCCTATCTATCCAAGTCTCCTTGAAGATCCCACAATGGGAGTATTTATAAGCAAGGAGGAGGAGGGGGTGGTGAAAGAATAGTGTATGCCACCCAAGTCCAAGTGAAAGCCAACCACTCTGCAGTCTGTTTGTGGAGAATGTTCCAACATGAGTTGGTGTTCGAACGTGGTTTCTGTTTTTGCTTTATAGGCCTTTGAACGGCAAATCAGATTTGACCCTCTCACTCAAGTGGCCTATGGCTTTCTATGGAAACCTATTTCCACATTCTATGCAGAACTTGGCACTTTGCACTCATCACCCTGACGTTCAATCAATTCAAGTGGACGTTCGAACGTGAGTTGACATTCGAACTTGGTACTCAAGTACTTCAAGGTCTTCCTTCTTGGCTGCAACATGCCATGTCTCAGCAATCTGGTCTTTTCATAGTTCAAGTGCACGTTCGAACGTTCTTGCTTTGTTCCAAGCTTCTCCAATTTTGTCCCCACTATGCTGGTGTTACATCCAAGTGTGATTTTTGTTGTTCTTGAGCTCTTATTCACTTTAGGACCTAAAATGTCATCACTTAAACTCCATCAAAGTACAATTAGTCCTAAAAAGGCATAGTAATATGCTAAATTTAAGTGCTAATCACACCCCCAACCTAAATATTGCTAGTCTCTAGTAATACAACAACAATTGAATGTAAATCTATTTCTAATGCCTTTTTCGTAGGTCATCCGGTTGCATTTAGCGTATGCAACAAGTCATTGAACCACTAGGTTTACCCTAATAGACGAGTGTTGTCTTGTGAGGGTTTTTAGTGAAGCTATCCACAAACTTCAGTCGAATAGATGTGTATATGGAATTGTTGGTTAAAGTAAATTAGCATCATGGTCGTTGAGACACCCAACCCTCAATTTTGATCTCGTATGCTCCTCGTTAGTAGGTATTTATTCTATGCAAAAATTAGTATCAGTTACATTGGCATTTGGAACTCTCTGTGTAATAGGAATAGTCATTCAAGAAACAAGAATTGATACATAATAAACATTCTACTTTTCCACCTTCCATGGTTAGCTTTGATTTCACAAACCTCCCTTAGAAGTGCCCTCAGAAAAAATTCGCTCAGGTTATAGTGACTTGTCTCTCAAAGGGCATTTGATCAGAAAATGGCCAGTTGAAGAATCAAATGCACAGTTAGAAAGGAAGTGAAATTTTTAAGAAAGTAGACCAATCATGTTCTTGGCATAATCTCATGAAAGAATATTAATGCAGTTAAAGCAATACTATTAAACATATACCAATTTTCGATTGATAATACATACATGCATCAGACTTGAGATCAATTAGGGCTTTGTAAGGGTTGTAATGTGGCCAGAGGTCAGTGGCTAACGAAATGACGTCAACGATATCCATAAAGCTATCTTTTTCTTATGTAGTGTAGCACATCTCTCTCTTGCTTTTCGATCTTTTGCCAAGAAGTTGTATTTATTTCTTTCATTTTTCTCATTTTTTACTTTCTTGGCAACTCCCTGTCTATCTATTTCTTTCTTTTTCGGTTGTTCCTATCGATTATTCTTTAATTGAACAGTGGCCACCATCTTCTTTTCTATCTTTCTTATTTTTCTGTATCATACTGATTTATAAGAAGGTGTAAGAAAATTAATGAAACATACAACTCATGTAACACCCATTACATTCATTAATTTAATGGGTATGATATAAATGGTTAAATTTTGAGTCCTAGACTTTAGGACTTAGACTTTGAAATGGTCATATGATTAATATATGCACAGGTTATGTATTAGGTAGAACTCCCGTACAAAGGAGGCTTCATCCAAATTTCATTTTGTATGATCCCGATGAAAGGGGTGTAACGACATGGTGTCGGCTTATATGGTACTCACAGGTATTTCAACGGGTTAACGAGTGATTAACGGGTTAAGAAAGGACCTCAGATTTTGGGATGTCACAGCTTGGTATCAGAGTTTAGGTTCCCGATTACCTTGAACTTTAGGGTAGATTGGGTTAAGCCACATGTTATGTGTATTAAATGCTACATGTTGTATGATATGAGATTATATGCATGATTAAATGTGTATGGGAATGAGACACAAGGGTTAGAAAACATAACCTTGGGGTTGGAAAAAGGAAAGAATAGAAAAGTTTACGGTTTGGGCATCTATTGATAGGTGGCATACCTCCTACCAGTGAAACTAAAGAAAAATTTCCAACTTTGTAACTTTGATCCCTAACTTTGGGATACTAAGCTGGAATTCAATTGCTATCTTACGTCTTTGTAGATGTCAAATAGAAGAAGGGGACATCGCAATGGTTGAAGAGGTGGACGAAACAACCAACCATCGTCATCGGCCTTTGATCAACAAGCCTTCATGGAGGCTATGGGCACAATGGTTGCTACCTTCACACAAGCTAGCGCCAAGTAACCTCCAAAAGTTTAAGGCATACAAGCCACCAACTATTATTGTAGGGGTGGATCCGATGGTGGCCGATCATTGGTTCCAACAAGTTGACAAGATCTTAGAAGCTATGGAGTTCACATCTGAGGCCACAAAGATAAGACTAGCAACATTCCAACTTAAGGGAGATGCCCATCTATGGTGGAATTGGGCAAAGGCCTCAAAGAATATTGAGGCAATGACATAGGAAGAGTTCTGTGAGCTATTCATGGGAAACTACTTCCCGTCGGCTCTTAGACAAGTGAAAGCCCAGGAATTTCTAAACTTAAAGCAAGGGACCATGACGGTGATAGAATATGTGGCTAAGTTCACCGAGCTAGCTCATTTTGCCGATGATTACGTGGCCACAGAGTTGGCCAAAATGAGAAGATTTGAGGATGGCTTGAAGTTGTCCATCCGGGAAAAGATTGTGGGTCACTGCCTACAAGACCTAGACTTGATGGTTGAGATAACTATGGCCATTGAGATGGAAATAGAAGAAGCTAAGTGTTGTCCAAATTTGATATTGATAATTTACGTGCAAGTATACAAGATCAACAAGTAATAAAGTGATAAGTAGAGTATCGTTCCTATGGAGAATTATTACTAATAATTTTCAAGTACTAACTTTATATCAATTCAATTTTATTTAAACAATTGGAATTGAACTATGAAATGACTAGTTTAAAACTAAATCTAAATTAATAATCAAGGATGAAACTTACTAGATAAAAGAACTTAGATTACAACTTCACCTAATACTTCGTATAAATCTTTTTAACTCTCTTTCCAGTTAATTAATCAAAATAAGTTATTAACTGAGAACTCAAAATTATTTGTCAAACCTCTTCCGATATTTAAACAAAAATACCTCTACCAATTAAATTACTATATTCCTATGCAAAATAATTTGGAATAGATTCATTAAGCTCAAACTCTCATAAAAGTTACACATGGCATAGAGGTATATTTTTATCCTATACACAAACTCAACTATTCAATCTGAAGAATAATTAACCAGACACATGTTATCATATTCAGATCTGTCCCTAGAATTCATCTTTCAATTTCATCTAAGAAATCAAATTAATTGTTGGCCAAACAATCATAAATTAAGCACAAAATATGATAAACAACTTATATATGATCAATAAGAACTAAAAAGTAGAGTAGATCGATTTAACTAGACATCAGGTTCCATTGCAATCTTAGAAAAAAAATTAGTTCATAATGTAATTGAAAAATATCATTCTCAAATTCATCAACATGTTAGAAAATCAAAAACTAAAAGAGAACCGCAATCTTTAATTCCTCTCTAGCCTTCAAGTCCAATCTTCTTCGCGTTGCTTTCTTTGATCCTTTCCTTCAATTTACTTTAAATCCTTGGTTAACCGTCTATTAGCAACCCCTAATATCAGTATATTTTCTTCCCAACTCAAACCCTAGAATATATATAGCATTAGGTTTCAATTTCTACTCAAAAATAAGTCAAAATTCACATCCTGAGCCAACACATGTGCTGCAGCCCTTAAAATCAGCGCAGCTGCTCTGACTTTCTACCCTCCTAGAGCTGCATGTCGAGCTACAATGTTGATTCCCTTTTATGCCTAGAGCTGCCCTTGTTGCTTAGTCCTCAAATAATCAAACATTTAGGTTACCAAATGACCTTGTTTCCATCCAAATCATGATCCCTACAAAATAACATTAAAACACACAAAAATAATAAAAAGGAACATAAAATACTTGAAAACTTGCCAATTCATCAAGCCAAGAATACTCAATTCGTAGGTATAAAACTCACTCATCAAATACCCTCAATTTTAAATCTAAGCTTATCCTCAAGCAAAATACTAAGAACAAAAATCATAAAAATTAACCCTAACAACCATACTCAAACAATGGATCAATATGAATCTGAATAATGGCCCCAAAAGTTACTACAAATAATAATTCATGAGAAACTTCAAAACAGTTCAAAGTCTATCAATTCAACATACTCCTTAATTTTACCTCCGCTCATGACCCTTTAAATACATACACATATCCGAACTATTCAAGCTAGTCATCACTTAGATACATTTATGTAATCAAATGCTTCATAGGAGATACTCAATATCAACTTTATGAATTTACGTTTCACATCAACCTCTACTAATTATGGCAAAACATATAACTAGAAGGTACAAAAATCTTTTCATCCCTCTCTATTTTTTTTTGCTTCTTTTTCATTCTTTCAGTGAGTGTATTTTATGTTCCATCTCACCTCCTATTGAACGAGTGCGTTTTATGCTCCATCTCGCCTTCTCTTGAACGAGTGTGTTTGATGCTCCATCTCGTTCTTAGCATGTGTTTATGAGTGAGTGCATTTCATGCTTCATCTCTACTCACCACATGCCCCTTTCTTGTTTCTTGTTTCCTATTATTTTTTTTCTAAATCATAAAGGATCAAATCAAAATAATTTTTAAAAACTCTTTTTTTATTATTATTTTTATACTAACCTATCATGACCAATATTTCCCCCAAACTTAAATGAATACCTCAATTTGCTTTGAATGATGCTTAAATAAGTTTTCTAGAGTTTCAATAATATGTCCCACAAGCATTTACTCAAATAAATTATCTAAATAATAACTAACCAAACAGATAGATATGTGCTCATAAATGAAAGGATCACAAACAGTGTAAAACCAACTAGTATGTCAAACTACAGACTTAACATATTCATCAATTTTCCTTGAATTAACAATTAATCCCATTCATCATTGGCCATGATCAAATTCAATCAACTCATTGCTCAAGTCATACTAAAACATGATATTTAAATGCAAAACATGCCATCTAAATGCAAACCTAATAATGCAAACAAGAATACACCCCCAAACTTAAACTAAACATTGTCCTCAATGTATAACGTAGGAAAAATTAAGATAGAGGACTTCCTGAGACTTCGCTATTTGGCATCATCATCAGCGTCTTCGTCGTCCACTAAGTCAGGCATGTAATCAAGAAACATAGGTGGACTAGGAAACTACAGTGGAGGTGTGCCTGAATTGAAACCACAGTTGCAAAACATCTGGACTAACACGAAATTAAATTCTATTGAGTACTCCATGAATGGGTCTAATCGATGTGCAAGTCAATCATTGCATCTAGACTCGTGTCGAGATTCCCTACGTAGCTCTTATGTCTCTCTGCATAACTCCTATGTGTCTTGACGTAATCCACGCATCTCATCAACTAGACTCTCTATAGGTGATTTAGATGAGGTAGCAATGGGCTGAGGAGGCTCTGATGGTTCCCTAGAATTATGAGGCATATCAACCATAACATACCCGGCACCCCTATCATCAGAGAAACCACCCTTTCCATACCTTAAAGTGGCTAATGATTTGATGGTCAATTGGTACTTTCGGTTGTTGAACCAATTCATCAGCCCTCCATGTGACTTTTGCCTTCTTACATAGCCCGCAACTTAATGATGGATGAGGCATCCCCCTAGTTGAATCTCCCTTAATTGCATGTGTGATCAAGTCTTGAATAACTTGACCCACATTAATGCTTTTTCCTGTAACTATACAAAAGAGCAATACCGCCCTATCACAGAGTACATCACTAATATGTGTGGTAGGCATTAGCTTAGCACATAGAACCCGACTTCCCAAACCAGCTCAGCTCACTGTGTGAAAAGTGAAGCATCTCAATTCCCTTTAATGTCCACTTAGCACCCGACTTACACAAACACTTAATCACGTCATCCAAGTCAAGTTCTTCAGTTCTGTATTTGGTATACTCATTGTCGTCTAACATATTCTCTATGTTGTAGTAATCGTTGATGCGTGCCTTATTAAAAAACACTACTTTGCCCCAAACTGGAACCACATGATTTTCGACCTCCTTGGTATTGGCATAAAATTCTTTTACAACGAGGACTACGGTGGCCTCCAGCTGTTCTGTGAAGTCTAACCAACCACGCTCCATAATCATGTCATGTACAAACCCATCAGATGTCTCATCTAAGCGAAGGCCGTGTTCGGGAGTCAATGCCTTTTTTGCCAACAAAGTATGAAATCGCTCTGAAACAGCTTCTCTAACAAACTTCTTTTTGTCGTATAGCTTGGAGGATTTAGAGCTTTCCCCTCTTTGGTGTTTTGAAGACGTGGTGAATACTCAATTAAGAAGCTCCACAACACAAAAAAAAAACAAAAAAACAAAAAAAAACAAGTCACAAAGTAGCTAACTGATCTTGGTTTTCACTTAGACAATTTAACAAACACTGTGTGTGCAATGCTCAACTCTTCAATACTAAGCTATCCCAAGTCTCATAATATCCACCAATTACACCACACAACAATCTCCCACAAGCATTTAAACAAGCTTAAACTTTACCCATGGAGAATGAACAAGTTTGGTACCTTATTTTGCAAAGCTTTACCTTTACCCATGGAGAATGAAGAAATCCTTGAGTATTCTTGATGCTAGTTGATACCTTGATGCCACTTGAGTTGTAAGATTATTGTGTAAAGGAGATCAAGGAATTCAAGGTTATTCAATGGAATTATGAGTGAAGATGAGTTGGGGTGAATAGATTTTTAGAAGTTTGAAATTTTGCAAGAGGAGTAGTTGTTGGAAGACCCTTGTCCCTGAATGTAGAGCTAAAGGGTGTTTTATTATGCTAAAATTCTACTTTGGGAGTTGTCCAGGTTGAACATAGGCGTTGTTGCACTGCCTAGAGCGCTGCTGCACTGATATTCTGCTTTAGAATAGTTTTGGGGGAAGCAGGGGTGCGCTGGCGCACCATTTGTAGCGCAGCTGCGCTTATATATTGCTTGGGATATCTTTGGGAGCAGCAGGTGCTCACTGGGGCATTGCATATTGCGCTGCCCAGGCAAACAATCAGTGCTAGGGCACTGCATATTGCATTGCCCAGGCATAAAATCAGTGCTGGGGCACTGCCTATTGACCTACCCATTGCACTGCCCAGGTAGAAAATCAGCGTTGGCCACACAATCATAAATTAAGATCTATCCCTAGAATTCATCTTCCAATTTCATCTAAGAAATCAAATTAATTTTTGGCCACATAATCATAAATTAAGCACAAAATATGATAAACAACTTATATATGATCAATAAAAACTACAAACGAGAGTAGATCAATTTAACTAGACATCATTTTTCGTTGCAATCTTAAAAAAAATTAGTTCATAAAGTAATTGAAAAACAACATTCTCAAATTCATCAACATCTTAGAAAATCAAAAACTAAAAATAAGAGAAAACAATGAAAACTTAGTTGCAATCTTCAATTACTCTCTAGCCTTCAACTCTAATCTTCTTCACGTTGCTTTCTTTGATCCTTACCGTCAATTTACTTTCAATCCTTGGTTAACCCTCTATTAGTAGCCCCTAATATCAGTATATTTTTTTTCCAATTCAAACCCTAGCATATATATATATATATATATAGCATTAGAGTTCAATTCCTACTCAAAAACAAGTCAAAATTCACGTCCTGAGCCAACACACGTGCTGTAGCCCTTAAAATCAGCACAGCTACACTGATTTTCTGCCCTCCTAGAGCTGCAACATTGCATGTAGAGCTACAATGCTGATTCCTTTTTATGTCTAGAGTTGCCCTTGTTTCTTAGTCCTCAAATAATCAAACATTTAGGCTACCAAATGACCTTGCTTTCTTCCAAATGACCTTGGTTCCTTCCAAATCATGATCCCTACAAAATAACATTAAAACACACAAAACTAATAAAAAGTAACATAAAATAGTTAAAAACTTACAATTTCATCAAGTCAAGAATACTCAATTCATAGGTATAAAACCCACTTGTAATCCCCTGTATGTAATACCCCACATGCGTTTAAAAAAAAAAAAAAATAAAAGACATAGGTGTTCAGTAATTATTTCATTTGAAATGATAAAATAGTATAACTCAAGGAAAGAGTAGTTAAAAGATTAGTTTCGGTATGAAAATGTACAAAATAAATCATAAAAGAACTTGAACTAATTAGGTCGATGTAGAAAAGTATGTAGGATAAGTTAGGATTAAAGTTGGAAGGATTGGAAGTGAAAAGGGGCGCCCAAATGGGCGCTGGGGCGCTGCTCCGGGTACATTGCCTACTCCGGACCAGTTGTCGTAGAATCGTCATAACTCTTGCTACAATGGTCCGATTGAGCTGAAATTTTGACACAATTCAGAAGACATCTAGATCTACAACTTTCATGTTTTGCACTTGTTCAGATTCAAAGTTGATCATGATCAAAAATAAGGAAAACAGTAAGTCTGGAAAACCCCCAAAACAGACGATGAACAGTAAAAGTCGGGATTTTTGGGTTTTAAAACACCCATTCCAAGTCCTATTTCTCCCATTCTTCATTTCCCTTCCACTCTAAATACCTTAGATCCCTAAGAGAAGAGAAAAGGGAGAGAAAAACACCAAGGTCAAGAGAGATTTCCCACCTCATAAAGATCAAAACTGAATTTCTCAAGTTTTCTCTTCTCCACCCATTTCTTTTGCTTCTATTCCTCAACCACTCACACCCAAATCTCTAGAAACCCTAGGAGGACGAAATTAAGAGGAAAAGGAAGGAGAATAGGAAGATTTTGAATCTTGGGTCTTAGATTGAAGCTACAACCAAGAGGTAGGGGTTTTCTTCCTAATTTCTTACATTGAGGCTAGGGTTTATGTATATACATATGTTTTCCACTCCCATCCATATTTATTTGATATGATTTGTATGATTCTTAATTCTCCTTGTAATAAATGCTATGTTTGAATAATGGGATGGTTTGGTAACCATTAAATTTCTCTTTTTCATCTTCCAAACTTGGTTTTAAGAAAAATTGAGTTTTCTCCATATATTGCCTTGGTTCTCACTTTATAAATTTAGTGTTCGATATTGTTCAACGAAAATGATCTTTATATTGATCTTTTGCTCATTTTAATTCCATCTTGCTATGACGCTTTACTTGTGAAATTTGGGTATTTTGCGATTAATTGGAAAAATGTGAATTGATTGAGAATATGTTGGTTTACTCATTGTATGGTGGTTGGGAGGGACTTGGATTACCTACGAGATATGCCGTAGAGTGTAAATGTCAGTCGAACCCAGTGGGGGGGGAGATGGTTTCTTACACTTGTAGTGAGTTGTCATTTGGTAATGCGACCACTATCGTACGCCTGGAGTTCGAACTAGGGTTGGTATACCATTCCTGGGGAGGGACTCGTCACTGCCATTGGGATGGTAGACGCCCCTTCCCTAAGTACTTGTGATTGTGATTATAAATGGGTGGACTAGGTATAATCGTTGGGTAGATTCATGAGAAACAATCAACATACATGGTACGGGGATGAACCAACATAAATGTGATGATTGGCTGGAATGGCTTGGCCGGTGCATTGGTATGGGACGATGCATCGGAGGGAGCCCCTCCTAATTGACTTAATGTTGGAAATGGTTTGCTATGGTTAAACTTAATTTATTTCTCTCCTTAACTACTGTATGGCTTAAACTTGAGATCTATTTAAAATGTCCCGTTTTACTTCAAATTCATATATGTTATTTATGAAATGTGACCGACCCGTTTTGTATTTTATAAACCTTGTTGGAGTTGGGAAGATTTTGCTACAGAGCCTAGTGCTCATCCCCTACTGTTAACATTTTTCAGACTATATCCTTGAGGAGGAGCCAGGAGTCGAGGAGCCCGTTCTTTGGGAGACTCCGATCGACGGGAGCGTAGATCCCGAGGTGGACGCCTAGAGCGGCCCTTCTATTTTGTTCTAGACTAGGCTATATTTTTTTGAAAGATTGTAAAGTCTAGTTATCTTTTGAAATTCCGCTGCTTATCATAGTTTAATTCTTTGGGAATGTACATGCCATTGTGGGCATATTTTTTTGGGTTAACATGTAAATTTGATGGATTGATTATATAGTAGTTAATTGGACCCGGTGTGGTCATTATAGTAGAATTGCACAGGTTGGATTTTGTGGTAGAGCTCCCCGTACAAAGGAGACTCTGCCCGAATTTTGTTAAAATATCAATGGTTGATGGATAAAAATTTCTTATTTATGGATTTATTTAGTGCTCTCATGATTGTGAAAGGTTTTAGAATGTAATGCCGTCCGAGGGGGTATTTGGGGCGTTACAAAGTTTGGTATCAGAGCCTAGGCTTTAGGTCTTACATGGGAGCTGTAGGTTATGGACTACCACTAGAGATGTAGGTTTAGGGTGCAGGAAATGGTTGAGTTAATTTTTGTATATGCCTTGTGCTTAAATCAAGACATCCTACATATCATTTTAGTATGTCTTGTACATCAATGAAACTAAATTGTGAATTGATGTGCAGGATGGACGGTGAACGTGTACGTGGACGTGGACGTGGGCGTGGCCGTGGCCGTGGAGGTCAAACATATCCACCACCACCACCACCTCCCGATGCCATGGATGGCATATACCAATGCTTGAGGGAGCTCACCACTTTGGTACAAAACCAAAATGGTAACAACAACCACCACAACCATAATGGTGGAGCACATCCTTTAGCCCAAGTACCGGGCAACGGAGAGGAGACTAGGAGAATGGTAGCTCTCCGAGAGTTTCTGAGGCAACACCCACCTACTTTCCAAGGGAGCTCCAATCCCTTGGATGCGGATAAATGGATCCGCCGTGTGAAGAAGATGTTGGACGGAATGGGAGTGGCCGAGGACTTGCGGGTTGGCTTGGCTATCTATTTGTTGGAGGGGGAAGCCGACCATTGGTGGGACTCGGTGAAAAGGAAAATGAACACGGATGCTCTCACTTGGGCGGAGTTTGATCAAGTCTTCCAAGACAAGTACTTCCCGGAATCGGTCCGAGATCGAATGAAGACCGATTTTCTTATTCTACGACAGGGCAGCCTGACTTTAGCTGAATACGAGAGGAAGTTTGATGAGCTATCCCGCTATGCTACGGAGTTCATATCTACGGAGGCCAACAGGGCCAAACGCTTTGAGCAGGGATTGAGGCCTGCCATTAGGGAGAAGCTGGTGGCTCTCAGGATCCGGGACTACGGGGATTTGGTGGACAGAGCTGCACTTGTAGAGAAGGACATGGAGGATACTCAGCGACGACAGGGCCTTATGAGGGGAGGTCCGATCCGGACGGGTGCTAGTAGCAGTGGAGCACAGAGGGCGGCACCCTACCGTCGCTCGGATCAGGCAGGGGGACAGAGACCCCAGATGGGTCGAGGAGCAGGAGGCGTATCGGGGAGGACAGCCACCGACCCCCGTCAGTGCTTCGCATGTGGAGGAGTGGGGCACTTCAGACACAATTGCCCATCTCTCCCACCGAGAGACAACCAGGTGACAAGACAAGTGGCTGCAAATAAGCCACTACAGCAGCAGAGGCCTGTAGGAGCTCCAGCCCCAGGTGGCGCCACTCAGGGGAGAGTCTTTGCCTTGACCCAACCGGAGGGGGATGCCTCCAACGCAGTTGTTGATGGTATAATTCTCCTCTATAATTCTTGGGCCCGAATCTTATTCGATCCCGGTGCTACTCATTCTTTTATACGTACTGCATATGCTATGAATTTGGGATTGGGTTTCGAGAAGTTAGAGCATGCCTTGACGGTTGACTTGCCTACGGGAGGACAGTTGGGTACTAGCCGAGTTTGCAAGGGTTGTGTGCTTCGTATTGGGGAGCACGAATTAATTGTGGACTTGATTGCTTTAGAAATGAAGGGGTATGATGTGATTTTCGGAATGGACTTGTTGTCCGCTTTCCGGGCGGTAATGGATTGTTTCCGCAAACGGATTACATTTCAGTTACCGGGAGGAGTCGTTTTCAGTTTTATTAATAACCGAGATTCTTCTCATCCATTCCCTACGACGGGTAGTAGATTCTTAAAAGCGAAAGCGGGAAGTCATTTGAGTTTCTTAGCTAGCTTAATGGGAGAAAACCGGGATAAAATTCATACGGATGTAGTGCAAATTGTATCGGAGTTTTCGGATGTTTTTCCCGAGGAATTACCCGGATTACCGCCACATAGGGAAATTGAGTTCAAGATCGAACTCTATCCTGGAACCGAACCTATGTCCATTGCTCCCTACCGGATGGCACCTTTGGAGTTGAAGGAGCTAAGGAAGCAATTGGATCACTTGTTAGCGATTGGGTTTATCCGTCTAAGCACTTCACCTTGGGGAGCCCCAGTCCTCTTTGTGAAGAAAACGGATGAGACCCTACGGTTGTGCACGGATTATCGGAGGTTGAATCGGGTTACCGTGAAGAATAAGTATCCGTTGCCGAGAATTGATGACTTATTTGATCAGTTGAAGGGTTCGAAGTATTACTCCAAGATTGATCTTCGCACGGGATATCATCAGCTGCGAATTAAGGAGGAGGATATTCCTAAGACTGCTTTCCGTACCCGTTATGGTCATTTCGAATATACGGTGATGCCGTTCGGATTGACTAACGCCCCCGCAGCATTCATGGATTTGATGCACAGAATCTTCCGGCCTTACCTCGATCAATTTGTCATTGTGTTCATTGATGACATATTGATCTACTCACAGACTCAGGAGGAACATGCTCGTCATCTCTCTATTGTGCTACAAACATTGAGAGAACATAAGCTATACGCGAAGATGAGCAAGTGTGAGTTTTGGATGAAGGAAGTGAAATTCCTTGGCCATGTTGTGTCCAAGCGCGGAGTAGCGGTTGATCCCGCCAAGATTGAGGCTGTGATGAAATGGGAACCACCGAAGAATGTAATGGAAGTACGGAGTTTCTTGGGGTTAGCCGGTTATTATCGAAGGTTTGTGGAAGGGTTCTCCAAGCTAGCGATGCCGATGACTCGCCTTACAAAGAAGGGGGAGAAATTCTTGTGGACTCCAGCGTGTGAACTAGCTTTTCGCACCTTGAAGGAGAAATTGACGACAGCACCTATCCTCATTATTCCGAGCAGTGGGGAGGGCTACGAGGTATACACTGATGCTTCACTACGAGGCTTGGGATGTGTTCTAATGCAAGGAGGGAAGGTAGTTGCCTATGGCTCGAGGCAACTCAAGATTCATGAGCAGAACTATCCCACTCACGACTTGGAGCTTGCCGCGGTGGTCTTTGCTCTTAAGTTGTGGAGGTGTTACTTGTATGGCGAGAAATTTCAAGTGTTCTCGGACCATAAAAGCCTCAAGTACATATTCACCCAAAAAGACTTGAACATACGGCAAAGAAGGTGGATTGAGTATTTAGAAGATTATGATTTCACACTTAACTACCATCCGGGGAAGGCCAATGTAGTTGCAGACGCTCTTAGCAGGAAGTCTCGGGGTGAAATCAATTCTCTCGCGATAAATAGGTGGAAAATGATTGATACTTTGGAGGAGTACGATCTATGGGTGGATGGACCGGAGTACCAACCATATTTATTCAACCTTGTAGCTCAACCGACGCTTCGACGACGGGTGGTAGAGTTGCAATGCCTAGATTCGGAACTCGATTTGATTAGAGTCCGATTGGGGAATGGAGAAGCTATTAAAGGATGGTCTTGGAAGAATGGAGAGTTGAGATATGGGGAGAAGCTATGTGTTCCCGATGATTCGTCCTTAAAGGAGGAGATACTTGGAGAGTGTCATCGCTCCAAGTTTGCTATCCACCCCGGTAGCACAAAGATGTATAGGGACATGAAGCGTCAATACTGGTGGAGGGGAATGAAGCGAGATGTGGCCAAATATGTGGCAAAATGTGCGGTGTGTCAGCAGGTGAAGATTGAGCATCAAAGGCCAGGAGGAGTCCTACAGTCCTTGCCTATTCCCAAGTGGAAATGGGATCACATTACTATGGACTTCGTGTCGGGTTTACCACGGACGTCGCGCGGGCATAATGCAGTGTGGGTCATTGTGGATAGACTCACCAAGTCTGCTCACTTTTTGAGTATGAAGACCACGGATACATTCGAGACCTTGAGCCAGTTATATATCCGTGAGATAGTGCGGTTACATGGAGTTCCGCTTTCTATTGTGTCGGATCGTGACTCTCGGTTTGTGGCGCGATTTTGGCAAAGTCTACAACAAGCCATGGGGACAGAGTTACATTTCAGTACCGCGTTCCATCCCCAAACAGATGGCCAATCTGAGAGGGTGATACAGATTGTGGAAGATATGCTACGTGCATGTGCGTTGGACTTCAAGGGGAGTTGGAGTGACCATTTGCCGTTGGTGGAGTTCGCGTATAACAACAGCTATCAGGCAAGCATTGGGATGGCACCGTATGAAGCATTGTATGGAAGACCGTGTAGATCCCCGACGTGTTGGTTAGAAGCGGGCGAGAGTAGCTTGTTTGGGCCAGAGATTGTTCGGGAGACTACAGAGAAAATTCAGCTCATCCGGGAAAGACTACGCACGGCACAGAGTAGACAGAAAAGCTATGCGGATCGAAGACGAAGACCATTAGAATTCCAAGAGGGGGACTATGTATTCCTTAAGGTGTCCCCCAAGAAGGGAGTATTTCGATTTGGCAAGAAAGGGAAATTAGCACCAAGATATACCGGACCCTTTGAAGTGATCAAAGTTGTGGGCAAAGCGGCATATCAGTTGCGGTTACCAATTCAGTTGTCTGGAGTACACGACGTATTTCACGTGTCCATGTTGAGAAAGTGTCAATCGGATGCAACGCCGGTCGTAGACTTGGAAGACATTGAGATTCAAGACGGAGCAACCTATGAAGAACAACCGGTGAAGATTCTTGACGCCAAGGCGAAAGTGCTTCGCAACAAAGTAATCAAATTGGTGAAAGTCTTGTGGCAACATCATGGAGTGGAAGAAGCTACTTGGGAACCGGAGCTGGAAATGCGGGAGAAGTATCCATTTCTGTTCGTTACTGGAGGTAAGTTTCGAGGACGAAACTTTCTTTAAGGGGGGTGGATTGTAATACCCCACATGCGTTTAAAAAAATAAAATAAAATAAAAGACATAGGTGTTCAGTAATTATTTCATTTGAAATGATAAAATAGTATAACTCAAGGAAAGAGTAGTTAAAAGATTAGTTTCGGTATGAAAATGTACAAAATAAATCATAAAAGAACTTGAACTAATTAGGTCGATGTAGAAAAGTATGTAGGATAAGTTAGGATTAAAGTTGGAAGGATTGGAAGTGAAAAGGGGCGCCCAAATGGGCGCTGGGGCGCTGCTCCGGGTACATTGCCTACTCCGGACCAGTTGTCGTAGAATCATCATAACGCTTGCTAAAATGGTCCGATTGAGCTGAAATTTTGACACAATGCAGAAGACATCTAGATCTACAACTTTCATGTTTTGCACTTTTTCAGATTCAAAGTTTATCATGATCAAAAATAAGGAAAACAGTAAGTCTGGAAAACCCCCAAAACAGACGATGAACAGTAAAAGTCGGGATTTTTGGGTTTTAAAACACCCATTCCAAGCCCTATTTCTCCCATTCTTCATTTCCCTTCCACTCTAAATACCTTAGAGCCCTAAGAGAAGAGAAAAGGGAGAGAAAAACACCAAGGTCAAGAGAGATTTCCCACCTCATAAAGATCAAAACCGAATTTCTCAAGTTTTCTCTTCTCCACCCATTTCTTTTGCTTCTATTCCTCAACCACTCACACCCAAATCTCTAGAAACCCTAGGAGGACGAAATTAAGAGGAAAAGGAAGGAGAATAGGAAGATTTTGAATCTTGGGTCTTAGATTGAAGCTACAACCAAGAGGTAGGGGTTTTCTTCCTAATTTCTTACATTGAGGCTAGGGTTTATGTATATACATATGTTTTCCACTCCCATCCATATTTATTTGATATGATTTGTATGATTCTTAATTCTCCTTGTAATAAATGCTATGTTTGAATAATGGGATGGTTTGGTAACCATTAAATTTCTCTTTTTCATCTTCCAAACTTGGTTTTAAGAAAAATTGAGTTTTCTCCATATATTGCCTTGGTTCTCACTTTATAAATTTAGTGTTCGATATTGTTCAACGAAAATGATCTTTATATTGATCTTTTGCTCATTTTAATTCCATCTTGCTATGACGCTTTACTTGTGAAATTTGGGTATTTTGCGATTAGTTAGAAAAATGTGAATTGATTGAGAATATGTTGGTTTACTCATTGTATGGTGGTTGGGAGGGACTTGGATTACCTACGAGATATGCCGTAGAGTGTAAATGTCAGTCGAACCCAGTGGGGGGGGGAGATGGTTTCTTACACTTGTAGTGAGTTGTCATTTGGTAATGCGACCACTATCGTACGCCTGGAGTTCGAACTAGGGTTGGTATACCATTCCTGGGGAGGGACTCGTCACTGCCATTGGGATGGTAGACGCCCCTTCCCTAAGTACTTGTGATTGTGATTATAAATGGGTGGACTAGGTATAATCGTTGGGTAGATTCATGAGAAACAATCAACATACATGGTACGGGGATGAACCAACATAAATGTGATGATTGGCTGGAATGGCTTGGCCGGTGCATTGGTATGGGACGATGCATCGGAGGGAGCCCCTCCTAATTGACTTAATGTTGGAAATGGTTTGCTATGGTTAAACTTAATTTATTTCTCTCCTTAACCACTGTATGGCTTAAACTTGAGATCTATTTAAAATGTCCCGTTTTACTTCAAATTCATATATGTTATTTATGAAATGTGACCGACCCGTTTTGTATTTTATAAACCTTGTTGGAGTTGGGAAGATTTTGCTACAGAGCCTAGTGCTCATCCCCTACTGTTAACATTTTTCAGACTATATCCTTGAGGAGGAGCCAGGAGTCGAGGAGCCCGTTCTTTGGGAGACTCCGATCGACGGGAGCGTAGATCCCGAGGTGGACGCCTAGAGCGGCCCTTCTATTTTGTTCTAGACTAGGCTATGTTTTTTTGAAAGATTGTAAAGTCTAGTTATCTTTTGAAATTCCGCTGCTTATCATAGTTTAATTCTTTGGGAATGTACATGCCATTGTGGGCATATTTTTTTGGGTTAACATGTAAATTTGATGGATTGATTATATAGTAGTTAATTGGACTCGGTGTGGTCATTATAGTAGAATTGCACAGGTTGGATTTTGTGGTAGAGCTCCCCGTACAAAGGAGACTCTGCCCGAATTTTGTTAAAATATCAATGGTTGATGGATAAAAATTTCTTATTTATAGATTTATTTAGTGCTCTCATGATTGTGAAAGGTTTTAGAATGTAATGCCGTCCGAGGGGATATTTGGGGCGTTACACTGTAAGACATTTGTAAGCTTCAATTATTGTCTTTAATGTCATTTATTTCCAGTACATTTCAAGTTTAGTTGAGTATCTTAGCTTCTACCATTAATGTATTTAAGTTTTTCATCCCAAAGCTCTTCAAATGGGTGTTAAATGCATTTTTCTGTAGTTTATGTTTTCTTGCATAATTTAAGTCACAATCTTCATTTCTTTACAATGTCTCTCCACTTCATTTATGTCTTTGCTTTAGATATGAGTAGCTAAGCTTTTAAGTTGGCTAATCAAAGGGAGAATTCCTCTTGGGTATGCCAAATCAACCCATTTTCATTCCTCCTCGTAGTGTACAATGATTTGGTTTGACTAGGTTGAGTGTGGACGTGGTTGTGAGTTTTTGATACACCGTAGATTTGTCATGGGGTATGCTTGAATCCACACCTCCATTTCAGTCCCGTACCTCCGACGAATCAATCAAACATCTACGCACTATTGGAGGAAGGTCTTGAGTTGATTTGGCATTCCTATTAGAATGACCTCTTCGGATTAGCCAACACTTGTTTCCATTTCATTTTCATCAAAAACACAAACCACCAAACCTCGAACACTAAAGATTTTTACACTTTCCATTTTTCACCAAAATCACCTTCATATAATTCCCTTTCTTTCTTGAGGAGACGACGTTGGAATACGATTTTCATGTAAAATACTACCCTCAAAAGTCTCTCTACGCTTGGAGAGCACTTTTGTTTACACACACACCCATTTTTCTATTTCCTGCATCAAACCCGAGTGAGAGTGACACTCACCCACACATATAAGTCATACACACATTGAGGGTGATGAGCAAAGATTAGGATACAACAACAGGAAATAATTCAAGCATATAACACATACCTAGTGTAGCTAGAATATGAAAAATGGGTATGAGAATATGTTAAAACCAATTCTTGTATGATTTGGGTTTCATGAAATTGCTTCATATGGATTTTCACAAATAATGTATTGTTTGGACATGCTATGTGTTTACATAATGTTGCCTACTAAGTATTTGATAAAATAATTAGGAATTCAAGTATGTTAATTGGATTGATATCACATGTGACATGATTGGGAATGTTGTGGGAAATTGACAAGCTTATTATATGTTTTAAGATATGATGAACTTAATGATATGAAATGTAATTATACATTACATTTGCATATGCATGGGTAGCATTGCATTCATGGGCATTCAACATGAGTGTGGGTCTATGTGCATATTATTTATCAAACACCATCCTTCGTGGGTTGATGTGTTGGCTCTGGAAGGTTGGGCCGAGGTTTGACTGAGTCACACGGGTTGTATTGAAAATATGTGTCAGGTATAGTAAGAAGGGATAGATTCTCCCTCAAGTGCAAGACCTAGTTAATTGGTTCACTCACTTGACCGGTGGTGAAATTCCATAAAAGTGTGTTAGTATACTCGAAACCAGAGGTGTGATGCCCTCAAATGCTGTGTCTATTTGGTAGACCGTAAATGTGATGTCCATAAAATGCCAATCCAAAAAGACACAAGATTTTATAAAGTGATCATTGGATGTCTAACATCAATGGCGGAGGAATGGAATGCCCTGATGCATACGCATGGCAGAGAATGTGTTATGAAAGTCGGTGGGGGATCGGGGTTACATTATGCATGAGTTTCCATCTCAAGGCATGGCATGGAATTGTAGCATTCATTTACAAAAATTATGTGTTTGATGGGATGCTTGATGTGATAACTTACATGTGACATTTCATATGTATCTAGGTTGGGCAGTAGCCTCCTTAGGAGATACCCTATTGAGCGTGGCCCACCCTTTATGGGGATACATTTTAGATGTTGGACAAGCTTTAGCAGACGGCTCTCACTTGGGCTCGTGTTGATGATAGAGCTGGGTTGTGGTTCTCGAATTACATTTTGTAATCCTTGTGTAATTTTGTTTTAGCCTTGTGTAAATTATGTACAAAGCTTGTACTTTGACAAAGGCATGTAATGGGACACTCTTGGACATTATGTGACACCCCAAAATTTGGGGGTCCGTTGATTACTCATCAACCCGCGGAATGCCCGTGGATACCGAGTAACTCGATATCTCAACGTTATGCCCCATTTACCGGGGTCCATCCTTTATTAAAAATTTGGGCAGAGTCTCCTTTGTAAGGAGAACTCTACTAAAAACACAACATGTGCATTATACAATAACAAGACCCATCTGAGGTCCTATATTCAAGAATGACCACACCGGGTTCATTTATAAGTAAACATTGGCCACACCGGGTCCAATTATCCATATTCATACAAACATGCAAGATTATATTAAAACAGTCGATATAGATTCTATCACAATTCCTTTACATATTACATGCCAAAATTTAATTACAAGTCTAATTTTACAAAAGAAATGAATTGAAAGCCACAAGTCAGCTTTTCTTCCTCCTTAAGTGCCCGAGTAAGTGCCGTCCCTCGGCATATGACCCGTACCTAAAATGTTTCCCGTATAGGGTGAGCCAACGCCCAGTAGAGAAAAACTCCTACTAGGGCTACTCCCCACCTTAAATGCATATGCAATTTGTATAAGCAACATTTAACATTTAACAACCATTCATACAAGAATATGTATTCAATGTTGAAATGCAACCATGTCATGCCATGAAATAAGATGATACTTACTCATGCACTTAAACCCAAGTCCTCACTGACTTCCACAATACAATGCAATGCCAATGTGTAATGACCCGTCTTCGACGGAAATACATCCAATGATCGCTTTGAATAAAAAATCATGCGTTTTATAAATCAGATCATTATTGGATGGTACTCATTAAATGAGTATTTTCTTATAAATCAAAATCTTGTGTCTTGTTGGGCAACGGATTTTGGATTTATACCGCCGGTTCCGTATACCATACTACACTTTTCTGAAATTTCACCACAGGGGAGTGTATAACCAAGTCGTCGGGTCTTGCACCCGAGAGAGAGTCTAGCCCTACTTGCTATACCCGACACAAGTTTTCTTCCATACAACCATGCGACTGAAAGGGGATCTTCGATCCACTTTTTCCCGAACTCACATACCAACCACCAAACAAGGTGTTTGATCAACCATGCATCTCACACACCCACACTCATGACTTATGCCCATGAATGTGATGCCTCTATGCACAATGATACAATGTTCAATATGCTATGAATGACATATGAACAATCTCAACATATCATGATAAGTTATGTTCTAAACATATAGATACCAAATTTGTCATAATGTCAATATAACACACGCATGCATATACATTGACACTTTTTCATAAAATAATTCCAAGCATGTTATCACTATCTTTATGTCAATAACACACTTAATCACAAAGGAAAATTATAACACACAACTGCTCATGTACTAGCCCGCATAACAACCCACAAAAAATCAGCCCAAACAATCTGTAAAGTGACCTAAAAATAGTCCTTAAAGTGACCTAAAAACAGCCCACAAAGTGGCCTAAAAACAGTCCACAAAGTGGCCTATATGCAATCCGCAAAGTGGCCTAAAAATAGTCCTTAAAGTGACCTAAAAACAGCCCACAAAGTGGCCTAAAAACAGTCCACAAAGTGGCCTATATGCAATCCGCAAAGTGGCCTAAAAATAGTCCGCATTAGGGTCCAAAAACAGTCCACATTTGGGCACAAAATCAGTCCACCTTTGGGCACCAAAAACAGTTCACTTTTTCATCCAAAAACAGTCCATTTTTCCATCCAACAACAGGCACAATTTCAGCCCAAAGACAGGCCTAAAACAGCCCCTTAAACAAGCATAAAACAACCCCATGATTTCAACCCAAAAGAGGTCATATAACAGCTCCTAAAACAGTCTATAAACAACCATATGTCAGTCCAAAATACAGCCATATTTCAGTCAACAAACACAACTCCTTAAGGTAGTAGTAAAACCCAAGTAGGAAGAACCCTACCTCAATAGAAGTGTAGAGACTTCTATTCCACCAAAACAAGCCCTAGAGCTTTGATCCTCCAAGAATTTGTCTTTGAATCTTTGGTGAAAGTCTTCATTTTTGGTACCCACGCGTAGCCCTCGTCGCATAGATCAACTTTAGTTCTTGGTCTGACGGATTCCGACAAACGGATCTTGAGAAATCGTCGAAAGAAAATTTGAAAAACCACTTTCTCTCTTTCTCTCTTCTCACGCCTGAACCAGCCAGCCTCTTGGGGAAGAAGATCTGATTTTTTTCGGATATTATGCCCCTTTTATACTTTTAAAGACTTGGCCCTCGTCGCGCCAAGTGTCCTCATTTGTTCGGGTCCGTTTTTTGCTCTAAAACGATTAAATTTCGTACCGGTTTAAGTTCAAAATATTTTATATAAACTTTATTTAAAATATTTTTCAAATTTCAAAATTGTTTATAAAAATTTCGTTTTTAAGGGTCATCGGACGCCCGTCATCTCGAAAAACGTGAAAAACTCGATTATCTCAGAATTCGACGAAATTTGTCTGGCTAAATAGATTTTGCGAGATGAATCCAACGGTGAGGTCCGTTTCATCATCCGAGTTCTAGAAAAATACCAATTTTTAACCCGCACTATAATGACAAATTACCATTTTATCCTTTTTTCAGAAAAAGTTAAAATTTTTCCCGGGTTTCACATTCTTCCCCCCTAAAAAAAATTTCGTCCCCGAAATTCGCATGCACATGTACATATAATCACATGCATATACAACAATCAAATAATGGTAAATGACCATAAGAATGTACCTTTATCCTCGAACAAAAAAGCATATCTAGTACGGACAGTGTCCTCGCGCTCCCATGTCGCCTCCTCTACTCCTCGATGTTGCCACAACACTTTCACTAGCTGCACGGTCTTGCCTCGCAAAACCTGTTCCCGGCTATCCATGATGCGCACCGGTCCTTCCTCGAAAGTCCCATCAGCATCAACAAAAAGCTCTCCCCAATCCACCACATGAGTCGGATGCAGAGTGTACTTCCGAAGCATAGAGACATGGAATACTACATGAACATCCGATAGATTTGGCGGTAATGCCAACCGATAAACAACTATACCCACTCTCTCAAGTACCTCGAAGGGCCCGATGTATCTCGGCGACAGCTTCCCCCGCTTACCAAATCGGACCACTCCTCTCTTAGGCATAACCTTCAAGAAGACATGATTTTCCACCTCAAACTCTAGAGGTCGCCGCCGTCTATCAGCATAGCTCTTTTGCCGGCTTTGAGCCGTGAGAAGACGCTTCCGAATCAAGTCCACCTTCTCAGAGGTGTCCCTGACCAAATCCGGACCCGTAGAAGACCTCTCTCCTACCTCCGTCCAACAAACCGGAGAACGACATGGCCTCCCATATAGCGCCTCATAGGGTGTCATCTGTATGCTCGCCTGGTAACTGTTATTATTTTCGAACTCCACCAAGGGTAAGTGATCTTCCCAGCTACTCTTGAGATCTAGGACGCATGCCCGTAGCATGTCCTCTAAAGTCTGGATAGTCCTCTCAGACTGACTGTCCGTCTGGGGATGAAAAGCAGTGCTCATCATTAACTGTGTCCCCATGACTCGCTGGAAACTCTCTCAAAAATGAGCTGTAAACCTGGGATCTCGGTCTGATACAATAGATACGGGCACTCCATGCAGCCGAACAATCTCCCGTATATACAACCTGCAGAATTCCTCCAGTGTGAAGGTCATCCGCACCGCCAAAAAGTGTGCCGACTTAGTAAGCCGGTCCACTATCACCCACACCGCGTCATGACCCCGCGATGTCCGTGGAAAATGGATCACAAAATCCATCGTGATATGCTCCCACTTCCACTCAACTACCTCCAAAGGCTGGAGTAATCCCGCTGGTCTCTGGTGTTCAGCTTTAACCTACTGACACGTGAGACATCGACTGACAAAATTGTCAACCTGCCTCTTCATTCCACTCCAATAATACTGACGACAAAGATCATGATACATCTTCGTGCCCCTTGGATGAACTGCAAAACGAGAGCAATGAAACTCCATAAGGATCTTCTCCCTCAGATCTGTCAATTGAGGAACCACAACCCTTCCTCGATACCGAAGACTACCATCCGAGTGAATAGCCCAACCCTCGTCACCTGTACCTGCCTGTACACAGTCCTAAAAATAGTCCACATTTGGGCACAAAATCATTCCACCTTTAGACACCAAAAATAGTCCACTTTTTCATCCAAAAATAGTCCATTTTTTCATCCAACAACAGGCACAATTTCAGCCCAAAGACAGGCCTAATACAGCCCCTTAAACAAGCATAAAACATCCCCTTAAACAAGCATGAAACAACCCCATGATTTCAACCAAAAAGAGGTCATATAACAGCCCCTAAAACAGTCTATAAATAGTCATATGTCAGTCCAATATACAGTTATTTTTTCAGTCAACAAAACAACCCCTTAAGGTAGGAGTAAAACCCAAGTAGGAAGAACTCTACCTCAATAGAAGTGTAGAGACTTCTATTCCACCAAAACAAGCCCCAAAGTTTTGATCCTCCAAGAATTTGTCTTTGAATCTTTGGTGAAAGTCTTCATTTTTGGTACCCACGCGTAGCCCTCGTCGCATAGATCGACTTTAGTTCTTGGTCTGACGGATTCCGACCAACGGATCTTGAGAAATCGTCGAAAGAAAATTTGAAAAACCACTTTCTCTCTTTCTCTCTTCTCACGCCTGAACCAGCCAGCCTCTTGGGGAAGAAGATCTGATTTTTTTTCAGATATTATGCCCCTTTTATACTTTTAAAGACTTGGCCCTTGTCGCGCCAAGTGTCATCCTTTGTTCGGGTCCGTTTTTCGCTCCAAAATGATTAAATTTCGTACCGGTTTAAGTTCAAAATATTTTATATGAACTTTATTTAAAATATTTTCCAAATTTCAAAATTGTTTATAAAAATTTCGTTTTTAAGGGTCATCAGACGCCCGTCATCTCGAAAAATGTGAAAAACTCGATTATCTCAGAATTCGACAAAATTTGTCTGGCTAAATAGATTTCACGAGACGAATCCAACGGTGAGGTCCGTTTCATCATCCGAGGTCTAGTAAAATACCAATTTTTAACCCGCACTATAATAGCAAATTACCATTTTACCCTTTTTTCAGAAAAAGTTAAAATTTTTCCCGAGTTTCACACATTATTCTTTTGTAAAACAAATGAATGTCATAGGTGTTGCATGAGTTATATGGTCAAAATTTGAGATTAGAGAAATTTGGAAAAATCTGGGCCCTAGGTAACTATACCTCATAGGTACCTAGCATCTAGTGAGGTCAGGTACCGGTACCTATGCTCTTAGGTACTGTTACCCCAATGATAGTGGGCCCAGGTACCGGTACTACTTACTAGAGGTACCGATACCTCTTCCCAAAAATGGAATTTTTTAACTTTAATACTTTTGAGCCGTTATATATTAAGCTCCTTTCTTTGTATGATATAAATGGTTAAATTTTGAGTCCTAGACTTTGGTACTTGGACCTTGGAATGGTTGTATGATTAATATATGAATATATTATGTATTGGATAGAGCTCCCGTATAAAAAAGACTCTTCTCGAATTCTAATTTTGTTATGATCCCAATGAAGGGGGTGTAACAACGTGGTACCAGGTTATACGACATTCACATATATTTTTATAGGTTCATGGGTGATCAATGGATTGAGAAAAGACCCCAAGATTTTGGGGCATCACAAAAATATTTTGTCTCGATTCAGAATTCCTCTATCTATTATAAGTGATGGGGGTGCATATTTTTGAAACAAACCTTTCAAAAACCTAATGAAAATATTTGATTTCACATAAAATTTCTGCCCACTATCATCCTCAAACATGTGGACAAGCTGATTTAACCAATCAAGAGATAAAACATATTTTGGAAAGAACAGTGAACCTAGATCGCAAATATGGGTCCCTCAGCCTGACTGATACGCTTTGGGCATATCGCATTGCTTACAAAACGATTTTGAAAATGTCTCTTTATCTGCTAGTTTATGGCAAACCATGTCACTTGCCTTTAAAATTGGAACATGGAGCATATTAGACAATCAAAATGATAAATTTTCATACAAACAATGCAAGTGCATCCCACAAGTTTCAGGTTAGTGAATTGGAAGAACTAAGAAATAAGGCAAATGAAAATGCAAAAATTGCCAAGGTTGGAATAAATATTTTTCATGATAAAAACATTTAGTGGAAGTCTTTTGTACCATCCCATAAAGTCTTGTTAAACAACGTGAAGCTCCACCTTTTTCCCGGCAAGTTGAGGTCTAGGTGGATGGGTTCATACATTGTTAAACAAGTATTTGGACATGGGGCAATTGAAACTGAAAATCCATCAAATAGAAACACTTGTAAAGTGATTGGCCAGAGACTAAAACCATTTCATGATGCATTTGTTATGAATTTGGATTCCATTCTCTTAACAGAACCAAAATATTCTTTGTGAATAAATTTCTTTTGTAAAATAGTTGTAAATAGTTGTATTGATGGTTTGTTAATTTTGCAAATTAGGTTACATTGTGAATAATATTTCTTCCCGTTACCTATTTATACATCTATTCCTCTTAAGCTTTTACTTACATACTTTTCACAATGAGGACAAGGTTAAGTTTAGGTTGGGGTGGGAATAAGTTCACATGTTTTTGTATTTTTTGAATCTCTTGAAAAAAAATTTCAAAAAATCGTCTTTGTGATTGACAGACATTAAAAAACCGAATAGTGAGTCTTTTAATTTTCAAAAATGGATGAAAAAATCTATTGGTTTAGCCTTGGTTTTCCAAATGGATGTACATTCTTTAATTATGACCAAAGCATGGGTTGTGAAAAAGTTAGATATTTTCTAAAGTCCAGTAAAACCTTGGTCTGGAAAGAATTGATATGCCAAATGCCTCTGAGTAAAACGATTTGATGGTTGTGTAAAGTATAGTCAATTAATGCATATGAGAGAATTTAATCAGTGTTCTGAATTAATTTCAGGTTGTGCATTAGATCGTCTCGACTGAATTAAGTATGGACAAAACAAGGATTATCCTAAGACACCATCTTATTCTTGTCTAATGCTTACAAGATATGTGCAGCATGAGATTGCTCAATTCATTGATTCTCTTAGTTTAGAGGAATCTGATGAAAATTGATCTTTTTTTATAATTAATAACGTTAATTTTTAGGGTTTTGTGTTTCTTTTTATAATTTTGTGTGTTAAATTTAAATTTTAATTCGATGTGTTGTTAGGATCGTTTAACTACATAAAATTGCATGTTATTTTAATTCTAATTAAGAAACAAATAAAAACTAATTGATGGTTTTTTAATTTCAGTTTAGTTATGTATTTTGGATTTTAAGTAGAACTACTTTTGATATATTGCAGCTGATTAATTTGAGTTATATTTTGACTGCAAAAATTTTGTGTGTAAGGATAGAATATTATATGTAGATCACTGTGAAATTATTTTAGCATTCTATCTACTAGGAGGTATAACCTTGCCATCCTATTGAAGAATTTCATGTTTTACTTGTGCATCATC
Source organism: Ilex paraguariensis (assembly GCA_963454935.2). Taxonomy (NCBI): domain Eukaryota; kingdom Viridiplantae; phylum Streptophyta; class Magnoliopsida; order Aquifoliales; family Aquifoliaceae; genus Ilex; species Ilex paraguariensis. Next base: position 398,161 of record CAUOFW020006336.1, read on the forward strand.
CCTACATTTTTATTTGAAACTTACTATTTTATGCACATATGATATGATATTTTCAAAAATCTTTGGTACAACATTACTCGGGACTAGTAATGTTTAGTTGGGGTGTGATTAACCCTAAAAAGTGACCTTTATTGTATATGTTTAGAGGGTTAATTACATCAATTTAATAATTAAAGAGTTTAAATTAAATGATAGTATCACTAATGGGTGAAAAATTGTTATTTTGAAAATACAGGGTCTAAAAGAAGAAAATTGGAAAGCTAAGAGGCTAAAGTGCCAAAAAGAGGATTGAGGCAATGCTACCAGCGTCCGGACGTTGAATACCATTTGAATGGTGGGATCCAACATCATCAGAACAGACCAAGAAGCAAGTTGTCGAAGTTTTAGAGAAAAGCAATCGTCCAGACGATGGAAGTTGGCGTTCGGATGGTACTTAAACTGACTTAAGAAGGTTGCCTTGCCATTGGTCAGTTTGTACAACATTCACAGGTATTTTTGCAGGTTGATAGGTGATCAACAGGTTGATAAATGACTCCCGGTTTTGGGGCGTCACACTTTCTTGGTGGTGTTTCAGAATCAGATAAATGTGGTGATGTGCATCTAAATGATTCTCCACTTGAACTTGGGTTGTGACTTGTGCTTGGAGTAGATTGAGAGTTTTGACTTGGGCGTGAGTCTCGACTCCTTTGTGGACTTGTAGATTCTTGGACTCTTGTAGGCTCAATAAATTGAAATTCTCCAGAATCTTTAACTAGATTGTCCTTCCATTGCCATGCTTCCATCTCATCAAATATGACATCCCGAGAAATCACCAGCTCATTTTTGTTTGGGTTGTATGGACGATATCCTTTAGACTCGCTGCTATACCCAGTGAATATATATTTCTCACCTTTCATTGAACTTCTCCCTTTTCTGTGAATGGATTAAGGCATATGCAATACATCCAAATACTTTGAGAAGATCCACCTTTGGCTTTTGCTAAAACCACGCTTGATAAGGTGTCTTGTTTAGAACCACCTTTTTAGGAGATTGATTGAGAATATAGACAGCTGTGTTGACTATTTTAGCCCATAAACTATTGGATAGTCCTTTGCCTTTAAGCATGTTTTGTGTCATTTCCACAATGGTGTGAGTTTTCTTTTTTGCCACACCGTTTTGCTAAGGTGATTGTCAGACTGTAAGTTGCCTTCTGATTCCTTTCTCCCTGCAATAATTCATGAATGGAGTATGGATAAATTCTCCTCCACGGTCTATCCTAGGTGCCTTTAATTTTCTGCCACTTTGTCTTTCTGCCACAACTTTGAAATCAAGAAATTTGGAGAAGGCATCTGAAATAGAAGAAAATATCTTTTGCTGCCAACTAATGGAATTCTGCTTGGCCCCTATATATCAACATGATGTCTTTGGAAATGGTAGTTGATGCATCTTCCCATTAATACATCTTTCGCATACTTTACTATTTCTATCAATATAAGGTTGACCATGTACCATACCTTTTTTCTTTTAGCAACCTTGGGCCTCTATAATTTAGATGCCCATATCTCAAGTGCCATAAATAGGAATCAATGATTTTTTTAGCTTGAAGTTCAAGATTTTCAACTAGTGGCATAACAAGAGAAAAAAATTTATTTGGGGTCATTCGAACATTTGCCACTGTTTTTTTATTCTTTCTATCAAAAATAATGCAACCACCATTATGAAAGTCAACTATATATCCTTTTTGAAGCAGTTGCTCAATGCTTAATAAATTCTGAGTCAATCCATGAACATAAAGAATATCAGTAACACATTTCCTATTACCTCCTTTTGTGAAGACTACAATCACTCCTTTACCTTTGACGTCTTGCAGCTTTCCATCACCAAGCTTTACTTGAGATGAAACTTTTCCATCCAACTCTATAAACATCTTTTGATTCCTAGTCATATGATCGTTGCATCCGCTATCCAAATACCACGTATTTTCTAACTCTTGTTGAATATTCATACAAGAGACAATGGTATCTCCTTCCTTTGCTTCTGAATAATTTGTCTTGTTATAGTTGAACCAGCAATCACATTGAGAGTTATTTGATACTTTGTAGTTCTTGCATCTAAATCTACAATCTTTGGCAGTATGGTTGAATCTTTTGCAAATAATACATTGAGAATCAAAATTACTGTCAAAATTCTTTTGATTAGCGTAGCCTCTTCCTCTACCTCAAGCTTGAAATAAATTTTGTCTTTCAAGAACTCTTCCATATTGGCCTCCTTTTTGAAATCTACCCATTCCTTGATTTTCTTACTCCGTTTTTAAACTGCTTGATTCTACAATATTGACTTTGGACTAAAATGCTTATTCCAAAAACTGATTTGTGAATCTGCTCAACCTTTTCTCGTATGCTTCTAGAGAACTCATTAACACATGTCGAGTCAATTTTGGCAAATCTTTAGCTCCTTTGATTGCTACAACAATATGCTAGAATCTTATAGATAGACTTTGTAGAACTTTTTCAACAATCTTCTTGTCTAGAAGGGTATCTCTGTAACTTCAAATTTGATTGACAATACCAGCAACTTGGGAAACGAATTCTTGTACTGATTCATTTTCTTTCATTACCAGATTATAAAAATCACGGCATAAACTTGGATAGAGATTACCTAATCAAATCCTTGATACTCAATCTTCAATATCTCTCAGGCTTCCTTTGATGTTTTTGCACCCAGAATTCTTGGAAAAATAGTTTTGCTAACCCCTCGTTGAATATTAAGAAGTACTGCTGCATTTTTCTTTTTGTTCTCCTTATATTTCTTCTGATCTACATCTTTCCGTGTTGCAAATTCTTTGTCATTTGCAGGTGTTGCAAATCCATCTTCGACTATATCCCACAAATCTTTTGAGATAAATAAGGTCTTCAATTGAATGCCCTAATACTCATAATTCTCACCCTCAAAAATTGGAATAAGGGCTTGCACATAATTAAACATGGAAGTGTTAGTTTCCATCATAGAGGTTTATTTGAAAAGGCTTTGAAGGGATTTGGAATCTTTTGCTCTGATACCACAATTGTTGGGGTGCAAAGTGTAACACAAGAAAGTAAGATAATATAAAGTGATTATTGTTCAAAAGGAAATGTGTGTTATTGAATTTTCAAAATCTCTCAATTCTTTCTCTGCCGGATCTCTCTCATACACACTGGTGCAATGCATAGCTAAAATATTATAAGCGTACTTATAGGCTACTTAGCCGACGCATGCCAAGCCGGTGGTGTGTGATCTATCCAATAGAAATTAAGTCCTTCATCCTCAAGAATGTTTAAGCCGACTCTGCATTTCTGGGAAGCTTCATAATTGTCCAGATGATAACCAATAACATTCCAGATTCATGGCTAAGTTTAGCTAGCTGTTTTCCGTTAGTCTTCTTCTAGCTAATCAGCTTCAGCTGTAAGTATCTAATGCTAATATTCATAGTTAAGAATTCTTCCAAGTTCTACCAGCTTCGAGCAAGCCCGGACCACACTGCCATTGGTCTTTCTCAACTATTTTAGAAACCTTTCTATTACGAATGAAATTACAATTACTTTTTAACATTGGGTTGGCACGACCAGCTTGTTGCTAACCCTTACATTATGGTGCTACAAAAAGCAAGCTATTCTGGGAGAGGAAGGTCGAATTGTGTGTGTTCGTACTTGCTGGATGAATTATTGCAAATGTTCAGATCACAACACACATTAATTAATGACTTCAGAACGTACACATTTCAATACATGAATATTATAAGTTGTTTGTTATTTAATGCTTCACACGTTAAAGTAAAGCTTTACATTAGTTTATTCTTATTTCGTACATGAACGAAAATTCAATTACAATTAGGAATAGATGGTGGGCACATAGGCAAACATTCAGCTTTGATAGGAAAAACTTCATTTAGACCAAGGATATGAGTCTAAATGTCGGAATTAATAAGATGCGGAATCTACAGAATCACAACTCTTAGTAGTGTTCACAAGCACGACCAATGGACTCCTAACATAATGGAGGCCGTCTGACCACACTATCTCACCAAAATCATACCTTTCTTGAGATCTTTTCTTTGGTTTAAAAGTCACATAGTATGAGACCTCTTCTTTGAAACATGAGAAGAATAACAGTCTAGGCCAAACCACAACATCCACTCCATCGGGATTCACAATTTTTGCAAGATAAATAGCTGTCGTCTTGTGAGAAACATTTCTAACAGTCCTTTTGATCGTCATTGTGGATCGAAGATTCGAAATTGTGATTGATGGGTAATTTATGTTTGAGCTGGAAATGAATCCTTTGGGACAAGTGGTTATGGTACCAGGAGAGAGAATCACCATTCGTTCAATTTGGTCTTGGGTGTAGCCACTGTTACAAAGGTATAGAATGTAGTCACTAGTTTTCATGTCGTAAACTAGTCCTGGATCCATGGCTTTCAAGGGGTCTACATGGCCAGCACCAATGTCGAAGGGATCTGAAATTTTCATGGATCCACCAGCTAGGATAGTGTCATGGGTTGTGTCCCTGGTGTAGGCTGAGAGAGAGAGCAATAGAATTAGAAGACTTGATTACTTAGGAATATAAATACAAGTATCAATTATGTAAATTGAGATTGCAAGGGCCTTAGCTCTTCAATCTTTTTACTTGTTTAGTAGATTCAGTCACCACTAATGCATTGGGTGAAATTTTGTTGACCATTTACTAAAGCCAGTGTAACTTCTTGTCCCAAAATTCATTTGAATGTATTGAAAATGAGTAGAACTAAAGGTTTTTAGCCACTAAAATCAAGTTTTTGCCACAATTTGATTTTGTGGTAAAGAGCATTACTGTTGTGGAGTGTACAATGACTTAGAACTTTTGTTTCTAGACTATGGTTCATGAACTAATAACAAATTGTACATTGATGGTGAATAGGAATTCATTGGATGCGCATTTTCTCCCCTTACCTGTGGTCATGAGAGCTGATCTGATGGCTGCCGGAGACCAATTTGGGTGCGCGGATTTGACAAGAGCGAGTACGCCGGATACATGAGGGCACGACATTGATGTTCCAGACAGAAAACTCCAATTCACGGAGCGGCCATCAAATGGCAACAAAGTTGGAGGTGTTTTAGGAGGCCATGCTGCTAGTATATTGATCCCCGGGGCACTTATATCAGGCTGTTAATTAAGAAAGGAGATTAATCAACACATTCGTATGTTAAATTTCCCCTTTGTTATCCAATCTTATCAGAGCAAAAATGGCATTTCACCCCCACTAAGGAAGGACAGGTCACACCTTAGATCACACAATTCGTCAATAAACCTTGACTAATTTAACGAATTTATACTGTCAATAAACCTTAACTAATTTAACGAATTTATGCTCGGAGACTGAATCTGCAAATATAGAACGGATTTGGCCCAAATTCAGAAATTCAACATATTAAATCCACAAATTTACTTTAATAATCCGCAATTTTAATAAATTTGGATATTTGGATATCCATTCCACAAATTCAAAAAAATTTAAACTAATTCTTACATTGAATCTTGTCCTAAGCCAAAAATATCAAATTCACTCACGTTATAGGCCTCAAAATAAGACCCACAAATTTAAAATTGAAAGATAAACAATCCCGGGAAAGCTGTAAGCCTACGTAATTTATAGGCTGTCTCCACTTTAGCTTTCCAGCACACAGGCGAGGTGGGACAATAGGCTATATTTATAGTTACGTTCAAATTGCTCTTGCTGGAAAGCCACCGACGTGGGATCCTGCGTTTCCATTTTTCATTGTACACAATTTATATATATACTAGTTATTGCATGTGTCTGAAAGTACAAAATAATAAAAAATAATAAGTAATAAATATATTTGTATTCATATCAAAAATCAAATCACAAATATAGAGGAGAGATAAATAAATTTAAGCATTAGTTATAGCGGGGGGTGAGAAGTGCTAGGCAGTAGTGGTGGTGGTAGGAGACGGTGAAGGTTGTGATTAGTGGCAATAACCCCTGGTGGTAGCGGCGACGATGATGGTGGTGGTGGTGGCGGCAACGATGGGGGTGATGGTGGTGGTGGTGGTGGAGCGATGGCGGCAACGGTAGTGGTGGTGGCGATAGCAACGACAACGACAGTAGTGGTGGCGACGATGGCGGTGGTAATGGTGATGGGATGGTGGTGGTGGTGGTGGTGGTGGTGGTGGTGGTGGTGGTGGTGGTGGTGGGGGGCAGTTTTAAACAATTTTTTTAAAAAAATTACTTATGAGAAATAATTCTTATAAGTACTTTTAAAAAGTTACTTCAAACATACTCTTAGCGCTCTATTTTTCTTATTAAATTTTAAGGTGTTAATTTTAGCCGTCAGAATAACTTTAAAATAAAATTTAAAACGATCTGAATTGCGAAAAACAAAAATCATTTTGTTTATCTTTTAAAATTTAAATTGTAAGTTACTTTATTATATATATATATATGATGTTCTTAGTGACTCTTCCGTTCTCAAATATTTTTGAAATTTTAAGCTTACGCACTCCTGCACATACTCTATGTGATTTAGGTCACGCCACTTAACATTGTGATTTTTTATTGTTGCCCTAATTTGCTGTGAATTTTTTTAAAAAAATTAACAAATAGAGCCAATGTGAATCTCAAATCAATGGTGTAAGGTGCAATGTGAGAAAACAAATAGTTTAGGGGCAGTATAAAACTCAAACCAATAGTTTAAATACAATGTAAGAAAGGGATAAGTTAGGGTACAATGTGAAATGATGGACATCTATATAATAAAGTAGCTTACAATTTAAATTTCAAAATATAAACAAAATGACTTTTACTATTCGCGGTTGAGATCGCTTTCAATTTTATTTTAAAATTAATCTAACGGTCAATATTAACACCCTAAATTTAATAGAAAATATAGAACTCTAAGAATGTGTTTAGAGTGACTTTTAAAAAGTAGTTTTAGAAATTATTTCTCATAAATATATTTTTTTTTAAATAGTGTTTGAAACCGTCTAACCATTACCTCTACCGCATCGTCATCGCCGCCACCACCACCACTACCATCGCCACCATCGTTGCCACCACCACCACGCCCACCCCCATCGTCGCCGCTACCCCCACTGTTACCCCTACCACCACCTTTACCGTCACCGCCGCCACTACCACCGTCATCGTCGCCACCCGTACCCCTACCATTACCACAATCATTGCCACCTACCACCACCACCCACTGTCGCTCACCACCTCTCACCCTCACTGTAAACTGATGTTTAAATTATTTTATCTCTTATTTATGTTTGTGATTTGATTTTGAATATGAATACAAATATATTTATTTTTTATTATTTTTTATTACTTTGTGCCTTTAGGCACAAACAATAACTAGTAATTTAAAATTTTATATATAATTTATCCTTATTTAATCGCGGATATAAGATTTGCTCATCGTTGAGAAAGAACAAAATCACAAAAAAATACTATAGATTTTTGGCCCTTCTACCATGATAGAATTTCCTTGCTTGCAAAAATTGACAGAACATCAAGAAAAAAAAAAAAGAGAGTAAAAGAACATACCTTCAGAATATCTGGTGAAATTGAACTTGGCCCCCTAGAAGAAAAATATGCCACTGTAGGTGCAGTTGACTGTTGAATGCTTGTTGTACTTGGTAATATCTGCACTACAGGGAGTCTTCATGTTGCATCGCATTCATGTTAGAAGCCTTGAGATATTATCATAATCGTGTACCATTTCTGCCTATTATTCATTTATTTAAATCAAAATAGATTAACAAGACGTAAGGTTAACATTTACTTGAGGTCATGGGGTCATGCTCGTTAGGTTATTCTGTAATTTGCAAGTTTCAATGTTTATTGACATAATGATGTGATTTAAAAATTTGATCTAATTTGCTATCACAATAATGTGGCTTTAGTGAAACTATTAGATCAACACCAAATTTCAAGTTCATAGTCAATCCAAAGATTATAGTGAATTAGATTGATAAATTAAGTTTCAATAACTTTGTTTTTCTTTAGATCATTACAAGCTTATGATGGAAAACGTGTTTTAATGTATTAATGATTAAATTATTTTTTTTTAATGAAATGCATTCATGATTAATTTATCTTTTCGTGCATAACAACATAATTAGATAAATAAAGTTGGATTACACCATCTACACTTCCAGTTTACAACGCTTTGCAGTTTAGTCCTTTCTCTTTGAACGTATCAATTTAACTCACTTAGAAATGTAACAATTGACTCATAATATTCATATCAATTCTCGATGGAAATGACTATCATGTGATGCCAATTGAATGATATAATAATTGTCATCAGGATAAAATGCATATGAAAAATGATCACAATTATTTGTTGTGTTTGAGTAATGTTACACTGACCGAATAATAAGACTAAAAAAATAGTTTTAATGATATAACAGTTGACATGGTAAGTGAAAATTGAATTTTAAATGAATAAAAGTGGGACTAACATCATTATTATTGCATCGTCTCATTATTAGATTACTACTTTTTAGTCCTACTATTTGGTCGGTGTCGCATATTCTTGTGTTTATAGAGTATGAATCATGAGTCTCTTAAGCCTCTAAAGTTCAAGCAGATCAAGTTTTGTTACTGTTAACTCACTTGAAAGATTGAGCAAGATAATGGCCAATTTTAGTCCCTTGAATGATGTCTACACGGACAACAGGAATAACATCAACATCAGCAATCTGCCTAGTCAACGGCTCAACAAAAATCAAGCCCGAGGCGTTGGCCTTCCACGCCGCTGCTTCGGCTTCACCGCTCATTACAGATCCAACGGTTGAGAAGCACAGGATTAGCCTCCCTATGGCTGATCTCTTCTTCCAATTCTCCGACTTGCAAACCCTAGAAGAATGCATCATGTGATCAGAACAAATGTGAAATCCTCATTTGCTTGCACGCATGCACATATTTTCATTAGAATATTGGCCATTAAATGAAGGATAAAAATATCATAAAAAGTTGAATAACGCTGGTTAGAATTAAAAATCTGACATAATTTGTTAGAGTAATGCTAGATGGATTTAAAAATTAGATTTAAAAATTACATTTGATAATTTCAACCATTGAATAAGTAGTGAGTCTCAATAAATGCTGAGAGATCCACAGTGAAATCAATAGTTCTAATTATTAAGTCTACTTTTTAAATCTATGTAGTATTGCTCAATTTGTTAATATAATGATGTGATTTTATTGAAATCATTGAATTAACGCTAAATTTCAATGTTTGATGAAGTTCACAATTAATCCAAAGATCATAGTAAATTAGGTCTCAATAGAATTACTCTAAAAAGTTATTACAAAATATGGAGAAATTATGATGAGCCGGGAGAAATTATTCAAAATGGAGAGCTTCAACACAATGTTCTCCATACTGACTTTAATACACACCGCCGTTAAGTCTGCCAATAACATGTATACATACATACATACATAAACACAGATGAGAGAGAGAGAGAGAGAGAGAGTCACCCGCCAACAAAATAAGTGCTAGCACCCACCAGTCTTGCGTTTATTTGTTTGGTAACTAAGCTTTCACCCTGCACAAATACGAGGTTTTGTATGAGCATGATAAATTTTAGATTTTGCTTGCCAAACTAGGTCAGGGGAAAACTTTAGGTACCACCCAAAAAAATGGGACATGTTATGACCTAATGAAGACAAATTTTATGACTTAATAAGGTCAAATATTTAGGATAACTTTGAATCAATTAAAATTAATCTCGAGTTTATTGGTCAATTCTAATACAATACTTGGCCAATTGCAATCTTATTTTGTTCTAATTCAGTAGTAAATTTAAATAACGTGGAAAGTGCCGTACTCTTATGTTTTCTTAATTTATTTTATCTAGCTCATATCCATCTTTGTCTAAATTACAACCCTACAAATTAAGATGTACTATGACTCTATCAGACAGAAGCTAATTTGGATCAAATTCATTCCAAGAATCCAATAAACTGTTAGAGAACAAAAATTATATAGCAAAACGATCATGATTCAATACGCTGTGCATTATCTGTCTTTGTACTTGGAAAAAAAAAACTATTGAATCATGGTTGTTTTGCTACATTATTCAAAGCAGCATGATCTTTCATCTTGGAAAAAACGCATCAAATTACCATGAAAGAGATCTTATTATCCAATAGTATCCGGGTCGGAAATGTTCGATCAATAGAGGAAGCAGCCACACAGAGGCTCCATGGCGAAACATTTCCCACCACTGCTGGATTTGGTCCATCATTACCTGCTGAGAACACCACACTTACACCAAACTGCATGGCGTGAAACGAACCAATATCAGCATTAGATGCGAAAAAGGGAGCAAACGGTGGTGTTCCGCCAAATGAGGCTGATATCACATCGACTCCATCGTGCAATGCATCGTCAAACGCCGCCAAGATATCAGCTTCGGTGCACCTTCCATCTAACTGTTTATTCCAACATATTTTGTACATCGCCAGCCGAGCCCTAGGTGCTCCACCCCGGGCAGTACCTTGCCCAAAACCTAAGAAACTTGCATTTCTTACAATGGATCCAACTGCTGTGGAAGCTGTGTGAGTCCCGTGGCCGAGGAAGTCTCGAGCTGATCGATATTCTGAGTTACCACTCGCGTTCAACGATCCATATTCTAACTCGAAACCCTTGAGATAGTATCGTGCCCCAATCAGCTTCCTGTTGCATGCTGTTTTAGGGTCAAATTGTTCTCCTCCGATACATTTTCCCTTCCAAGATTTTGGAACAGGTCCCATGCCAGGCTCTTCCCGGAAACTGTCAGATTCTGGCCAAATACCTAGCCATGGAGTATAAAATCAACCTAAGTTCATGACAACATGAAGTATTCCATATTGACCAGTGCTCAAAATCAACTCAATCTGTGCTCAATGTAAGTTAATTATGTAGAATTTAGATTTATTTACAGTGAGAACCAATTTACACAGGTTTTTTTCATGTTCCTAGTGTTATGGATTTGAGTCTTAGAAATCACATCTCTGTGTATGAAGGGTTGCCATTGCATACATCTGATGCTACTCATCAAACTGCACAACTGTGAAAATCTCATGTACTAAACTAATTTTGTTGTGTTAAAATAGCGACCCTCCCCTGATTTTGGTTTAGGAAAGGGTCAAGGCAGGGAGTGTGTGTGTGTGCGTGCGCAATCAGGGAAGTGAAGAAGTCAGCAAATTTAAAAGATATACAAATGAATAAAAGTCCACTGAAAACCTGTGTCGAAGATCCCAACAATTATGTCATCACCATAAGCTAGCTGCAATGGAGTCACTTCAGTATAGCCCAATGTAAGACCCATGAAATCCCAGCTTCTTGTCGTGTGCAACCGCAGTGTCTTGCTCTTGAACACTGATATCACTCCTTCCATTTCTGCCATTATTTAACTTGAATTATCTCCTCGTCACTGAAGTTTACTTCAGGCTAATTGAAAATTCTTTAAATGAAAGATTCAGATATGGAAAACAGAAGAAAAGGTTATCCAGTTACTTGCTAAGGTGGTTGCCTGGGTTGAATTAAGCTTTGCTGAAAAACCTGAGAAACCATGTTTGTAGCTATAAAGCATTGACTGCCTTGCAGCTACTTTGCTACAAGAAGTGACAAAGAAACAAAAGCATGAGCTACAAGATATTGATAATAGAGCTACAAGATATTGATAACATAGTTGTTGTAAGGATGAAAATTTTGTTGTTTTTTCACCCACACAACTAAAACATTCTGATTTCCATAATGTGGTTAAATATCAAAATTTATATTTTTTGATGTGTGTCAAGGTGTTTCGAGATATTTTTAGATGTTTCACTATATTTTAATCAATGTTTCGAACATAAATTTAAAAAAAATATATTCTTGCTTAAGGAGTGTCTCCGATTCCCAATTGACCGAAACTATAAACCGAAATGAAATTATGATGCTTAGGTGTAAGTTAGATTCCAAAAGATGAAATATAACAACATTGAGATATACCTTTTTAAGACATTGGCAAGGAGTTCAAGATGGTTTTGTGAAGTAACGACAGGATCGTGGATTTGGTTGTGCCCTAAATAGACTATATAAACCTGTGAGAAATAGGAATCCAAAACAAAATAAAATGAGATGAGATCATTACTAGAGAGGGGACAAAAAAGTTGAAGCACTTTTGAGTAGTAAAGTTACATGAGAAGTGGATATTGAGTGAACAAAATAAAGTGAAAGCAAGAGGGATAGCCCCCCAAAACACTGAACAGCACTGGCCATTTTCCCCAATGAAGAAACCACATGGTGGGTTGGGATTAAATAGTGAAGGTTGATTTATGACTCTTGAAGAAGTTGGCCATGGAGAGGATCGTGCGTAAACTCGAAGGATATAAAAGCTGCAAGAACACTGACATGCCTCCTTGGAACCATGATGATATATTTTCTTACAAGATAATTGATAAAGATAGAAATGTTCTTTCCCTCTCCCTCCTTTTTTTTGCATGTACTTATGTAGTATTATACCATCCTATGTTTTAAGTGAATAACAGCCAAAAACCACCACCGTCTAGATCCATCATAAAGAGTATGAATACCTCAAAGAGCACTGCATGTGGCCACCCCCTACCTCCTATTTGTAGCTACTTATGCAGTATGATACCCTCCCATGTTTTTAGTGAGTAACAGCCAAGAACCACCTCCTAATAGCTTTATCATAGATACCAAGAAATCCCACAGAGAACTGCATAAACCTCTTCATCATTCCTCAGGAAAAAGAGTCTTAAAAAGCTTTTGGTCTTATTTGTCTTATAAGCTTGTCTGATTAATTGACTAGGATATATAACCGCATTACCCTATTATTTGATTGGAATGACGTCTTTGGGAAATCTTAGAAAATGAAGAACAAGAATCATCATAATTCTTTTTGAAATTTGATTTATATATTATTTCCTAACTACATTCTGCACAATAAAATGAAATTTAATCTGCATTAGCTTTGTAAATTTCATTATATATATTAAGAAAGATACAATGTTGATCTTCTTTAGGTTACCAAACTTGATTTATGCCATTCTAATATCTCTGCGTTAAAAATTGTGGACATATGGAGAATCTGCTAAACTCATGATTGCATCAGTGAGAATTCCTCTTTGTTAATCAAATAAATACATCTAGCAAGCAGCCTATACCTAGTTTAGGTCATTCTGAGACTTTAGACTGCACCGGGATGCTTTTATATATTAAAATCATTGCATTGTTTCATTAACTATATTCTGCACAATAAAATGTAATTTAGACTGCATGAGCTTTGTGAATTTCATTACTAAGAAAGGGTACACTTTTACCATCTGAAAAAAAAGAATGATGCGATGTTTATCTTCTTGAGGTTACAAAACCTTTAAAACGTTCTGATCTTTTCGCTCATCTCTGCATGAACAAATTCTGGACAGATGAGAATCTGTTTAAAAACATGATGGCATCAGTGCGAACACCTATTCATTAATCAACATAAAAAGAGACTTTATCCGATTTGTCATCTGCAAAACAATCTATAACATGGCAAAGTACAATTAAACAAAACATGTGCTCAAGTATAGGCAACATTAGTGAGAATCATACAGCATTAGCCTGCAGTAACACATCTATTAATTAAGCATTGTATGCATGCCTAGGTGCTGCCCCCAAGCTACAAAAGCTTCTCCTTGTAAGTGGCATAATCATAAATTTCATAATATGCTGACATATCCATGTTTTCTAATTTATTTCCAATATCTGATTGCTTGTACCAAGATTATTAATTATACAGCCAATACTAGCTAACACCCAAGTAAAAGAGCCAACGGTCAAGGCATCAACCTATCTATTCTTAGGCACATGTGACTGTATATATTGTAGAAGTTGCTATTACACAAAATGATACTAATATATGTTCAAAAGGGTTATATGGAACAAACAAAATCATTGCTTGGCTAGATTGTTGTTCTCATGTTGCGTAAATTAAGCTCAAGTGTTGCGTAAATGCAGGATTATAATCAAGAACCTAAGACTTTCGAAACACGTTGATTTCATCTTGAAAGATGAGTTTCACATCATTAAACCTTCCAAGAACACTGAAAACATGCTTTTGACAATTAATATATATCTTATTATTGCCACAGAAATCTATCATTGCATTTTCATGCATCATGATTTGATAGAAGTAAAGCAACTAGTTTGCTTTGATAAGCAGGAAATTTAAGTGCAACATCAATCAAGGCATGTTTCTCTTAGATGACTGTGAAGTTATTTATTCAGATAATATCACTCTAATTGACCTTTGGATGAGTAATACAAATTCCACAAGACAAATACAATTACAACACTTCCGTGTGAACCAAAACACATCTAACTAAGGGTATCTGGTACAAATATGCATGCTGAAAATTATGCTGATGTTAAAATTAGACAAACAGGTTAAATATTCAATAGTATTAGATGAGCGTATAATTCTTTGTGTTTGATGTGAAATTTATAAAATAAAATGGTGCTGCTTCTATTTTGTTTTTGTAAAAGAGCTTGTGCTGCTTGACATGCTCTAAATTTGGGTACGCCCAAACCTTTTGTACATATTTTCTTTGTTTGCTATGAAATTTTACTTTATAAAAAAAAACAATATTGTGGTACTTCACTTAATAATAGTCCGTAAAAAAAACAATATTGTGGTACTTCACTTATCTAGATAGTCTCTGAACAGTTCACCACGCAATTTACTTGTTAACTGAGGTGGTCATTCTCAAGCATGGTTAGATCATCTGTTTTTTGAGAGGTCAAAAATTACACTGCAGTTGAGGTCAAAAATTATACTGCTGTCACACAGATGAACAACATTGTACAGATTTTCATGGATGACAGGGATACTTAACTGTATTCCAATTACCATATAGAAATCTATTTTCTGCGGCTCTTGAAAGCCTTATAGCATGGTGTATGTTAGGTGCCTTAGCATTATGAGACAGACCACTATATGTGTGGTGAACCCTGACCACTTATATCTTGTATAAGGCTCCCATGCAAGCCTTAATTATAGCATGATGTCCAATCACCAATGAGATACTGAAAGGTCTTGTACTGTATCACTGCAGAGATAAAGGATCTTAATTCCAGTTTCATGGCTTCCGAATGTCCAAGAATGAATTCAAAGCTATCCTTTGGCTCTGAGAAGTATTTCACATTGAATCAAAACCATTACTAAAACATGACTTGTATGAGAAGAAAAAGAAAAACTCTTAAGTATAAGAATTATTGGTTGGTTACACCTCCAGTTTCTGACTATTGAGCTGCGAATATGCCTGTTGTGTTCTTACAAAATAGTGGGACCAAGTTTGAAGTTTCCATTTATACATATGGTTAGTCCATGGTAACCATTGGAAGTAGATGAAGTTGGGTTCATGATTGACCTTCCAGAGATTCATATAGTCATTGTATTAGTGAAAAGTACTTTATTATTGTAATCCCTATTAAGAAAATAAATGTGGTCTTTCATATGTTTCTACTCATCTATTTAAGATCCATTTGTTATGATTACATCATTTAATGAGTGCCAATACTTGTACTAGTCTATGGTCATTGTTATCTATTACAAACAAAACACACAAATAGGGTGGACCGGTGGAGAGAGATAAAGACAGAGAGGTGATGCTCTTATTGTTTTTCTCCATACAATCAGAAGTAATCTCTCCAGGTTTTTCTAGTAGCAGAATGTCAAACTAGGGGGACCAGACATACAATTAGGACCACCATCCATATTCTTTCTATTTCTACAAAGATCCTCCAATTAGATCTTAACGTGGGACTTTGAGCTTAAGTCCTTCAGAAAAATGAGAATCTGAAGCTCAATCATAAAGTGGGACTTTGAGCTCAGCTTTCCACTACATATCTCAGCTATCTTCGAGAAGAGTCATAGTTCTACTGCGTATGTGTGTGTGTGAGAGAGAGAAAGAGAGGAGCTAAGCATGAATGTTTAACATCTTCACCCGTTAACAAATTCGTCGAAGGGCGAATGATGTATACTTTGTACCTTAAAAAATCTTTGCATTCCCAGTTTATATCCTAGAAGATTGAAATTCCATACTGCACCTTTAATCAAACGAAGAGGTAGCAAAGTGTTCCATTTTATGAAAATTAAGTACCAAATTTCTATTAAAAGTACTTAAAAACTAGTATTATGCAAATAATTGTGTATAGAAATAGAATGATATGAAAATATAACAAAAATGTTGGTCAAAAAAAGTAACAAACATTTAATTTTAGACTGGGTTGTTATCATTTTATCTGATTAAGGACGTAATGTGAAACTTTTAATCTTTTAGGGTGTAGATTGAGAGTTTAAGAATCTTTTAGGGTGTAAATTATCATTCACCCTGGATCAAAACATTATGCATAGCTTTGTCAAAAAGAGTAATCCTCCACAGATATTGAATGAAAATTGACCTTTCCTTAAACTATTGAAGCTGACATGTGCAAGACCTTTATATTTCATGTGGGTGAATGTCATACTTACATAAATTAGGTTTTTGATCTAAGAACCGTATAAATGAATATTGTTGCATGTATTTTCTTAAAAAGCTACAAGAAGAGCACTAGATTTTGTATCCCACTTTCTATTTTCAACGCGTACTACTTAAGTGTAAATTGTGCTATCACCTGATTAACATGAATATAATGATACAATTTTATAGTTTGGTTGAGTGGCTAATTTTCTTCTGTACTTAGTTCTTGTTAACATAATCATTGTAACGCCTCTGTTGGTCTTTCTCACTAACAAATGAACAAAAATACTTTTGACAAATTACCTAATCTTGCTAGAGTATGTATGTAATTATAATTATTTCACTAAACCATTAAAGAGGCAATGGGGACCAATATTGTCATTATTCAAGGGTGCAATATCAGTTATCAATTCTGAAGGCACTTAAATGCACCAATCGCGACATCACAAAACAGTATTGAATAATATACAGAAAATGTTTAATAAAATAAATAAAATAAAAAATGACAAGATTAAAACCATATACCACCGTTTCTCAACAGTATTGGTTAGTTCGGGTATGATGGTTGGAGTTGACTCGGAAGCCGCAGAATCATGCATGGTTCAAACAAAATGTGAAATAATATTGAATTAGAAAATATCGAGTTAGTTAAATCGTATTGATGTTGACCGATACTTCAAGTCATGTTTCTTGCAATCTTATGTCCATCCCGTTCAAGAGGTTCAAACTGGTCATTCTAATGACTGCTTCTCAAAGTCTATAGGTCTGAAAAAAAAGGTGCCCTCGGTTTTACTTCAAAGTAAGTAAAAGCTAATGATGCCATGGTCCTTCCGCGTAACAAACAGTTACCAACAAAAAGCATCGTATTCTAAACAATGCACACCGTATTTCCCTCATAAATTTCTGTGCACGGTTATTTTTGCACAATAAATAAAAAGATAGATATTTTCCATTGTGAACTCGAGTTTGTCGAGAAAATCGATGATCCCGCGGCAAAGGGAGAGAAAATATGGCCAAAGGGGCCTAAGGGATGGTGATGAATTGCTTCAGGGGCTGTTTGATCGATTCCGGCGGGTCGCAAAAGATTCTTGACATACAGAAAATGGGTTAGAAGGGCGTTAGAGTATTTTTCAGCGTATCCTCTCCAACGATCAAATCAGTTCTTTTAAGAGAAGGAAAAAAGAAAGCACTGTATTGTAATTTTTTTCTTTGGGGAGTGATTTTGTGTATCTTGGCGTTACATTTTTGGGAGCTATTTACACCTCCAAAGACTCATCATTACTAATGTCCTAGTCAATAGGTAGTACTCAGACATGTGGTAGTGCGCCTCCTATTTTGCATAGGGGAGACCCCGTTATTAATTGCTCAGGCTCTCGAGCACTTAATGTTCTTGCTTCAATGTAGAGATATTAAATGCTTGGATTTTAGAGCATTTAATGCTCCTTCTTCTCGGCTTCCCAAACCACTATGGATGTCCCATCATATAAGGATTCATTAAATCTTGTCTGGGGTTGCCGTATGTCAAAAGGGGCATTTTTGTCTATTTACCCCCATTCTGCACTTTATGCTGCGCATCTAATCCCCCTTGGTTGAGTGTCTTGTTCATTCTACCACTCTGACCTCGTTGTACAGTGCACCCTCATGATCCCTAGTTTGGTCCAGACTAATCAACTGTCAATCAGTAGCGTCTCTAGAAGCCGAAGACATGTGGCAAGACCAGAGTTTCAATAAGTATCCTTGGAGTCGACACGTGACTACCTCGGAGTGGAGGTACCCTTGGAGCTGGGGACACATGTCTGTCATAGAATGGGGGGTACTTCGACGCAAGCATGTGCTTGTGGCAGAGCAATAGGTGCCTTCAGAGTCGAGGACACGTGTTCTCATTGGAGCAAATACGTGTCCTCGACGCCAAAGACACGTGCCTTCATCAGAGCAAAGACGTGTCCTCAGCACCAAGGACACGTGCCTTCGTCAGAGCAAAGGACCTACCCTCAGTGTCGAGGACACGTGTCCGTAATTTACTCCCTTCTCAGAAGTGTCCTATCAACTACCCCTCAGCCTTTTGATCTTCATACGGCGGGAAGACATGTCGCCAGGAGGTGAAAGGGCTCAACCGTCTCATCATTGTTTAGCTGCAATCCACCTTTTGGAGGTCGTGCACATTTAATGCGCCTGTCCTTGTATCTCGTGCACAATGATGGGACAGACCCTATATAAATAGAGCCTAGTCGTCATTTCCACACTTTTGAATCCTTAAGCTTCCTCAGAGATCCTCACCAAAGAACTCATCGGAGTGTTGCTGGTTGAAGAACCACATCCCTTTTTTTCAGTCATCGTTGAAGGATAGAAGCTATCTCACCGGCTTTTTCTAGTCATGTGTCAAAGGAGCAAAGCTCTCTCAAGCCTTTAGTTCATCTTTCCAGTCTTTTTTCGATGAGTCTTCATCCCTTTTTCTTCTATTTTCTCCTTTTTTTTTGTTTTTCTAGCAGTTCTTTGTCTTCCAGACTCCGTTTTCTTCCCCTGTCATTTTTGCATCTGGTAGTGCCCCTTAGGATTCCCATTTTTAGAGATCCACCTGTTAGAACCTTTTCCGTTTTCCTATAAGAGATGTCGAGGAGTTGTCGCCCTGCCGCTGAGGTCCAAGAGGCTAAGACCTCTAGGTCGAGGAAATACACCATAAAGGGTGCCCAACAAATTGCCAACTTCAGGGCTCTTTACCACATCTCTCGGAGTGTCGGCATATATGAGTTTGACCCCTGGACGTCATCGCTCCAATGTCGGCGCCGAGGGTGCCATGCCTTTTATACCAAGGCAATCATGGAAGACGGGATTAGATTCCCTCTTCCTCTACTATTCCTCCAATTTTTGTCCCGATTCCACCTCTTCCGGGGGCAATGCTGCCTAAATATTTTTAGGATAATCATGGGAGTGGTTGAGCTCAACAAACACCTGGGGGTCAATCTCGGCCTTGAGGACATTCTTTTTTGTTACTCCTTGCTACGGGTGATGCCCCAGCAAAACTTCTACCTCAAAGCCCGGGACACCTCTATGTATCTTGTCACCCATCTTCCTGATTTCGACAAGGGATACAAGGTTGACTTTCTAGTTTTCAGCGCTGCCTGGGAGAGAGGGTAAGCCCCAAGAACGCCAACTTGTCCTGCCCCAATGAGTGGCGAACAACAAGTACGTCGGCTTCTCCCTCCCTCCCTCCTTGGCTTTCCTAGCTTTCTGATTATAATTTGCACGAGTCCTGACGCTCTTCTTTCTTTTGTGCAGATGTTTCCAACCACGAAGCTGCTCCTCGTTCTCGAAATTTGGTGAATTTTGATAACTTAGTCATTATTTGGGGGTATATCGACGACGGTTTTGGCTGAGCAGCCCACGTCCTCTTGAGCTACACTCCAAGGTACAAGAAGTACTCTTAGAATCCCCACCCTTCAACCCCTCCAGGTGGTCAGAAGTCTTTCAGCAGAACTTAGAGGAGGACCCAGACAAGGCCACAAAAACCGAACTAATGGGGGTTGCCGAGGGGGGTGAAGAGGAAGAGGCGACGAAATTTAGGGACTCGTCTTCCACAATCCATGCCGAGCCCAGTACGTTTGGGAGGGAGGCTTGGCCCAACTTTAATATCCTCTAGAGCTTGGACGAGAAGGACGCGTTAGAAGTGGCAATGTCCCACAGACCTCGCCTCAACCTCAACTACTTGAATCAGAGGGCCACCATGAGGGGCAGGAGGTCCCCCAACAATGTCCCTCCACCCCCTCCAAGGACCACCAATATCAATGTTCCTCCTCCTCCTTTGATGCCACCAAGACCCACCGGTTGGGGGGTCAAGTTCATGAAAAGGATCCTCAAATCGAGAAGGACAGGAGGACTAAACAAAGAAATGATGGACTGGGTTGAGGCAAGGCCCCTCCACCTTAGCAACGACAGCATCAACAGCAGCAACAACAACAATGAACTCCTCCTCCTCCTCCGGCACCAACGTCTACTGTCGAGGAGTGGCGCCCCCAGGCCCGAGATCGAGAAAACAAGGTGATCTGGGTTAATGACTCCATCGTCCATGATCCTCTCATGGCCTATGCCATGACTGAGATGCTCCACTTCGGTGCCGATATGGCAGAACACCGGGGGCGGCCAACCAATCAGCTATTCCCTTCAATCATCCAAGGCTCCCTGGTGGTAAGTGATTAGTACTTAAATGTAGCATATTATTGTGTCTTCTCAAGACTAATTGTACTTTGATGGAGTTCAAGTAAGGATATTTCAGGTTCTAAAGTGAACAAGGGCTCGAGGGCAACAAAAGTCACGCTTGAATGTCGCACCAGCACATTAGGGAATGAAATTGGAGAGGCTGGGAACAAAGCAAAAAGGTTTGAATGCTAAATCATGTTCGAACGTCCATTTGAACTATGAAAAAACTAGCCTACTAAGATAGTGTGTTGCAGTCAAGCACAGGACCCTGAGGTATTTGAGTACCATGTTCGAACGCCAACTAAAGTTCGAACGTCCACTTGAGTTGATTGAAGGCCAGACTGATGAGACATGGCGTGTTGCAGCAAACAAAGGAGGACTCTGAAGCTCTGAAGCACTTGAGTACCATATTTAAACACCATTCAAAGTTTGAATGCCCCTTGGAATCAACTGAAGAACAGACTTCTGCATAAAGTGTGAAAATGAACTTTGATAGAAGACCACTTGAGTGGAAAAGGTCAAGCCCCATCTGGCATTTGAACGCTTATAAGGCAAGACTAGAAGAAACGTTTAAACATCGAAAAACGTTTGAACGTCCCTAAAGAAAAATAGAAGAAAATGTTTGAACGTCGATTCACGTTCGAACGTCCTCCACAGACTGCCTGTAGAGTAGTTGGTTTCCATGGGCGACAAACACTATTAACTTATCCCCTCTTATCTCCTACCCTCCTCCCCTTCCTTGCCTATAAATACTCCCATATTGGGAGCTTAAAGGGCATCCTTTTTTCTTGTAAAATAGAGAGCTTTTCTTCTTAGCAATTTTTCTCTTGTAAATTAGAAAGCTAGTTTATGTACATTGCTTGTTTCATTTTAGTATCAACCATGATGGAGGCTTAGACTCCCCTTGTAGTTGAAGTCTTTTATTTATGTATGTTAAGTCTTTACATTTATGTTGTGACAACCATAATGGAGGCTTAGACTCCTCTTGTAGTTGTACTTGCTTTTAATTACAAGTATCAAGAGAGATAGCTCATCTTTTGATTGTGGTGCAAACCCTCCAAAAGTAACTAGCTTTCTTCTACTTTTATTGTTCATGTATTTCACTTCCATTACTTGAGCATTCTTCTTTCTTAGAAGAGGGAAACTCTTCTACTTTTCTAGAGCTTTACCAAAGTCGCGAAGGATGGAAAGTGATTCACTTATTCTTCATTGAAGATAAGCTCTTTGTTTAGTTTGCTTCACTTAGTAGCTCCTCTACTTCGAGGGATGAGTATCACTCACTTTTCTAGCTTTGCCAAGGCCATGAAGAGTGAGTAGTTCCTCATTTTCTTTTTAGTAAGAGGTGATGAATATGTGAAGATTATCCAGAAGTTATGTTTGTGCAACTCCTATATGTTTTAATGCTTTATATTCCACTTGTTCATTGGATGATTGAATGCATCTAGCAAAGTTGAGGTACTTTGTATAACCAAGGGCTCCCTCTATGATACGGATGACTCCTACATAGAAAGACCCGTTGGTTCAAGGCAAGCACCTCGGCTAGCTCTTCATGACAACCTTTCAATCTCCACTATTATTGTGCTTTATTCAAAGGATGGACCATTAATGTCATGGTTGGATGCCTTGTAGAAACACTTGTTTGTTTATAGACGGGTTAAGTCTCGGCACAGACAATTCTTGTAAACTTCTAGAAAGGCATCGGAATCATGTGCTTAATTCTCACAGTCCATCTTTATCTTCCGATTAACTTGTTGTTGACACGGGAGTTAATTGAGTTATAAAGCACAAACATAACAAACCAGATAGTCAATTACATGTCCTGATCCTCGAACTAAAGGGTGACTGTTACATTTGAGAATCTTATATTTTGTCTAGAAAACTGTTGAAAGGAATCTTCTATTCTATTCAAGAAACCCCACCACTCCAAACTCTTGAAATTTCCAGTTACTTAGTCTGTATTATTGCTTACTTCAAAACACCAATCATAGTTCCCTATGAATTCGAATTCGGACTTAACCAGATTATTACTACAACTTGATCACCTGCACTTAGGTGTACACATTTCGGATCAAGTTAGTAAGCTTAGGTGATAGCTCTCCATGTTTCTCTTATCTTCTTTGCGTTGGAATGACTTTTCTTCTTTTCCTCTAATAGGTTCCTCAGCAAATCTCAGTTATTCCCGAGCGCTACCACTCACAAAGGGCAAGGCTTCAGGAATCCAAGAAATTGAAGGCCGAAGCTGAGGGACCTCTTACCACTATGAGGGAGGACGTGGCCACCAGGGACGTTACTATCTATTCCTAGGCTGCCCAAATCACCCAACTTCTAAAGGAAGGTGAAACTGTGAGGGTCAAAGCTAAAAAGCTAAGTGCAACCCTCACCAACATCGAGAGAAAAATAACCGAAGCGACAGAGAAGTTGTCCTCGGTAGAGGCTAAGGTCGAGGATTCGGAGCAGACTTACTCGGCCCTCACCTAGGAGCTAGATAGGGTCCGAGCACAAATAGAGGCCAACAAGAAAACAAAGCAAGAGATTTTTGATGGTTGCGCCAATGACATCATGGTCGCTCTTGAAGACAACAAGAGGGACAAGGCACTCAAGGCTGCAGGCGTGCCTACCAACTCTCCGTTGTTTCTGGAGAATGAATATGTTCCCTCTGAGGAGATAGCACAAGCTACAATGGAGATTGCAACTGGTGATGCTGCAAACGCTCAAGCATCGGCTTCAACTACTGAAGGTGATGCTGCAGTCTCGATCGCAACTACTCCTGTTCCTACCGAGGCCACTCTTTCAGCTCCAGATCCGACAGTGACCTTTTAGTTGGCCCTCCCCCTGCTCAGGCTCCTCAAGCTGACACCGCCAATGTTGACTACTCCCCTAGGATTGAATAGCTTTTTAGGGATGCTGGCGGCGACATGATCAGCCCTCCCCCGGTGGCCTAGATTTAAGTTTTTTACTTTCGTTGTACTCTTTTATAGCCTGGGGGACGCAAAGCCTCCTTTTCCTTTTGAATGAAAAATTTTTTTGTTTCATATATTAGCATTCTCTCCCTTCTTCTTTTTTTTTTTTTTTTTTTGCGTACTTGCAATTTCTAACTTCGAAAACTTTCAACTCCAAGTGTTGAATCTCGGGGCCAAAAAGCTTTGGATTTTAGAATATTACTTGTGCCATTTAGATAGAGCAAACTCTTGGTGTCCCTTGGTCTCGACGGTATTCTATAAGCATTGTTAAACTTGACAAATATCGATGTCGAGAACAGAAGGCTCTGACGAGGATTCATGCCTAGGGGACATGTCAACCATAGAGGATTCCAAGGTGTTTTGACACCGAGGGCACCAAGATGTTTTGCATGTGTTTTCACTCTAGTTAGCTTCGTCTTCCTTGTTGGCCGATTTGAGGAAATGGTGTTGTCCCTCCCCATTATTACCTTGTTTAGATAACTTCACTCATGTACTTGTGCAAGCAGTCACTAGATCGCCTATCCAAAATTCACGGGGTTTGACCCTCCTATTGTAGAGTCTGGACACCCCCTTCTAATACTTGGCCAATTTTAAGGCAACCACTTCTCTTCTCTCCTTCGTGAGGTCCATATCTAAACTGAGTTGGAGATCATTCCTCCTGGTGTCGAAGGCTTGGGTTCTTATGGTGGGGAGACATACCTCCAATGGGATAACTACTTCGACTCCATATGCGAGGAGTAGGGTGTCGCTCCTGTTGAACTCTGTGGGGTTGTCCTGTACACCCAAAGGATGTTTAAGAGTTCATCCACCCATTTTCCCTTGGCCTTTTTCTAAACTTTTCTTGATCCCACTGATGATGGTCTTGTTTGAAGATTTCACTTGTCCTTTGGCTTGCGGATATGCAGGGGTGGAGTAGTAGTTCCGGATTCCAAGTTGTTCACAAAAAGACTTGAAAGGTCTACTATTGAATTGGGTCTCGTTGTCTGACACAAGTGTACATAGGACTCCGAACCTTGTCACTATGTTCCTCCATACAAACTTCTTGGTGTCCACGTCCCTGATATGAGTCAAGGACTCCTCCTCGGCCCATTTTGTAAAATAGTCGGTTCTTATAATCAAGAACCTCTTATCTTCAGGAGCCCTTGAGAGCGTCTAACCAGATCGAATCTCCACTGAGCGAACGGTCACTGACTTGTCAACGGGTGCAAGTCCTTGGCTAGCCACCAGATGATTGAAGCAAACCTCTAACACTGATCACATTTGCGAATGTAGGACTGCGCGTCCCTTTGCATCTGCGGCTACCAGTACCCTTGGGACATAATACAATGTGCCATGGACTATCCACCTGAATGCCCACCACATATGCCCTCATGTACCTCATATAGGAGTGGCTCAACCTTGTCTTCATGGACGCAAAGCAAGTAAGGTCCCAAAAATGACTTTCGGTACAACTTCTGATCTGGGGAGGCCCAGAACCTTGGAGCCCTCAACTTTTTCTTCCTAGCCTCTTTGGGGCATACGCGAAGCTCCTTGGAGAGAAGGAACTTGAGTAATGGATCGATCCAACTAGGGGACTTCTCCCCTTCTAGGACAATGACCACTCTAGGAACGTCATCTATGGTGGAGTTGGGGAGGTACTCCACGATGATTCTTTGCGTTGTGGTGGAGTCCAGCACCGAGGCCAGAAATACCAAGGCGTCATCATGGGCATTCTTTTCTTGAGGAACCTGCTTGACTTCAACTTTCTTGAACTTAAAGAGCAAAGCCATCACTTCATGGTGGTAAGCTTTCATCCTAGAGTCCCTTGTTTCGAACTCTCCATTGATTTGGTTGACTACCAACATGAAATCACAGTGGACGGTCAGCTCTGTGGCTCCAGCTGAATCAGCAAGTTTGAGTCTGAAAATAAGGGCTTCATACTCCGCTTCATTTTTGGATGCCTTGAAACCCAGTTAGACGGCTTGTTCTATAATTAATCCTTCCGGGGAGGTCAATAGAACTCTGATTTCGGAACCCCCGCTGTAAGAGGATCCGTCCACGCAGAGACTCCAGGAGAGTTCTTGACTAGCCAATGAGGGTTCCATCCACAGGAGAGGAGGTCCCTCTTCCAAGAGAGAAGGCCTCCTGCTTGACAAATTTTCTTGTTGTTTCCTAACCTATAAACATCACCTTTTAGCATGTATAGTATATGAATAAAGGGGAGTGTCACTCTCCTAGGGATGATGTCAAAAGAAAGGGCAACGGAATGGTGGATGAATGAGATTTCAAATGTGAGTATCTATGAACAAAAGTGCTCCCCAAGCGCAAGGAGACTTTCACGGATCGTGTTTTACTTGGTGGTATTCCAAGGTCGTTTCCACGGGGAAGGAAGTAAACCGAGGGGAAGGTGATTTTGGGAGAAAGAAAGTGTAAAATCTTTGATTGTTGGAAGTTGTTTGGTGAAGTTGTTTTGATGCTAGTAAAATGAGAAACAAATGTTGGCAAATCCAAGAGGTCACTCCAATAGGAATACCGTCTCAACTCAAAACCCTCCTCCAATAGAGCATGAATGAACGATTGATTCGTGGGAAGCTAGGGGTAATATTGGTGAGTATCTAAGCATAAACCGTGACTAGGCCTACGGAATATCAAAGACTCACCAAGTTATCCACCCTCAACCCAGTCAAACCGAACCATTGAACTCTGAAAAGAGGGGAGGAGAATGAGTTGAAATGGTATACCCAAGTGGAGGTTCCTCTTGGTTTTGCCAACTAAGAGATTTAGCTATTCATGTTTAAAATAAAGACAACAATATGATGAGAAGACATTATGAAAAAATAAAGACTAAAGCTAAGCATAAACGAATTGCATAAATTTAACTTTCGGATAACCACCTCTTACTAAAGATTGGATGAAAAACTACTCACTCTTCATGGCTTTGTTAAAACTAGAAAAGTGAGTGATGCTCATCCCTCCAAGTAGAGGAGTTACAAGGTAACACATTTTACACAAGGAGCCGATCTTCGACAAAGAATGAGTGAATCACGTTCCACCCTTCACGGCTTTGGTAAAGCTCTAGAAAAGTGGAAGAGTTTCACTCCTCTAAGGGAAGAAGGAAGCTCAAGCAATGGAAGTAAAAGAGCAATAACACAATAAAAGAAAGCAATATTTAAAGTAAAAGAAAGCAATAAATTAAAAGGAAGCAAGAATACAATAAAAGAAAGCAATACTTAAAGAAAGCTATAAGCAATAAGGAAAGCAATAATACTTTTGGAGGGTTTTCCACTCCCAAAAGATGAATGCTTTACAAGTCCTAAGGGGTGGTATTTATAGGCAACAAGGGAGGGTGAAAGTCTTGTTAGGTGGCCTTGAATCTTGTTAGGTGGACTTGAAGAGTCTTGTTAGGTGGACTTGAAATCTTGTTAGGTGGACTTGAAATTAGGTGGCCTTGAATTCTTTGATCCTCCTTTGTTTTGATCTTTGATAATTGGCACCCCAGTAGTTTGTAGCTTTAATGCAATTGGCTCCCCAGTAGTTTGTAGCTTTGACGCACAAAATCCTGAAAAGAACAACAATTAATGCATTATCCTTTATTCACACACTAATTCTAATTTGATTTATTTTGACTAGTTTAACTTTATTCAACTAACACAATTTACCTATTAAATTATGCCTTAATTAGGGTTAATCACACCCCCAACCTAAATATTACTAGTCCCTAGTAATAAACAACATAACAAAATAAAATCACTTTCGTAGATAACACGATTGCATTTAGCATATGCAATAAGCCGTTAAACCCCTAGGTGATCCCTAGTGGACGAGTTTTGTCTCGTGAAGGTTTCCAGTGAAGCTACCTACAAACTCCAATTAAAAGATGTGTATATGTAAGATTTCTTGTCAAAATGAGTTAGCAACAGAATCATTGAGGCACACATCTCTTAATTTTGAATTGTTTCCCGAACACTTCTCTGTCATTGGTACGTACTCTATACAAAAATAAACACTTGTTACATTGGTATTTGAAATTCCTTGTGTAGTAGGAATGATCATTCTAGTAGCAAGAATTGTTATATAACAAACATTCTACTTTATCACCTTCCATGGATAGCTTTGATTTCTTAAATCTCTCTTAGAATGCTCTCAGCAAAAAAAAATTCACTCCGATTATAATGACTTGTCTCTCAAAGGGCATGTGATCAGAGGATGGTCAATCGAAGAATCACATGCACAGTTAGAAAGGGAGTGAAAGTCTTAAGAAAGTAGGCTAATCATGTTCTTGGCATAATCTCATGGAAGAATATCAATGCAATTAAAGAAATACTATTTAACATACCCAGTTTTTGGTCGACAGCGCACATGCATTAGACTTGAGATCAATTAGGACTTTCTATAGGTTGTAATGTGGCCAGAGGTTAGTGGCTAATGAAATGACGTCAATGGTATTCAAAAGCTATCCCCTTTTTTTAATGTAGCACACCTCTTTCTTGCTTTTCAGTCTTTTGCCTAGAAATGGTATTTCTTTCTTCCATTTTTTTTTTCCGATT
The DNA here is from genome assembly GCA_963454935.2 of Ilex paraguariensis. Classification (NCBI taxonomy): domain Eukaryota; kingdom Viridiplantae; phylum Streptophyta; class Magnoliopsida; order Aquifoliales; family Aquifoliaceae; genus Ilex; species Ilex paraguariensis. The sequence continues at coordinate 426,360 of CAUOFW020006336.1, forward strand.
CTTCGTTGAACAGTTTTTTTTTTTTATGTCATACCGATTTATAAGAGGGTGCAAGAAAAAATTGGATAGCAAGGTATGTTAAGTGTATTTTTTTTTGTGGCTCGGTTATCATATGGGTTTTTCGAGAAAAAAAATCATCATTCATTGAAGGCTCAAACATGGCTAACTAGGGATATAATTTTGTAGAAGCAATGGCTAAGGTTCAAAATCAACTCAAAGATGGCCTAAAATCCTTTCTCAAGTATGTGCCTGTGTCGCATGCAAAGGTTCCCTGTAGGATATGTCAATAGATTACTTTAGTTGCATTTAATCAAAGCAAGTTTAATGAGATTATTCAACAATTGAAAGTGAAAGAGCTTACTTGAGTAAATGTTGATTGTCTCTCAGAAAGCATCGTAAGGCTCAAAACTTACCATGGTATTCTTCGTTATCTCCACTGGTTATGTCAGGTTTCCAAAGAATGTCAGTTATATTATAATTCTATTTTCGAGTTTGGTCATTCTGTACCTTAAGATTAACAAATACCAATGTACATTTGACATTTAAGCATAGAGAAAATACCATTTTTCAAGGAAATGCGGTTTTTTTTTTTCACTCGAATAAAAATCAAAACTATTTACATACACATTTATCTATAAAATTTACAAAAAGACTAAATGCACATATTGAACTTGGAAAACTATGGTGTCTCAGGATAGGTCCCTACCCACGCTACAAGTTGGCATTTTAGGACAATCCTTACTCGACCCACATTTTTATTTCAACAAAAAGACTTTGTACATAAACAAATATTTACAAAAAAAAAAATTTCGGACCATTAACCTTCATCCCCAAAACACATTTTTCCACAGCTTTGTCATTATTAGTTAAAATTTAATCCGAGTCGTCGCTTGTGTCTATGTCATTATTAGTGACCCTTCCCACTTCTTGTCGCACATAACATGTAAGTCCCGGACTGGTATAAGATGGCGTCTCAGGAAAATCCTTACTCTGCCCATACACTATCCAGTTTAATCGATCGGTTGCACGACCCGAAATTGGTTCAGAACACTGATTGTATTTTTTCATGTGAAAACACCTGCCACATTGTTTACAAGCACCCAACCGTTTGGCACGACGACGTTTAGCAAAAGTACTTCTGCCACACAATGGTTTTGCTTGTGCTTCTCGGATTTCAATTTTTCTGACTACTCTTGCTTTTCTCATGATCACAGCATGCACATCAGATGGAAATGTGCGCAAGACTCCCAAACTAAACCAAAAATTTTAACATCCATACTTTCTATGCTTCAAGACTCACTATCTGGTTCTTTAACGTCTGCCAGTCACAAAGACGATTGACGCTGCATTTGATGTGATCATGAAATATAAGCAAAAATGCTGTAAAAATACGCAATCCAGAACAATCTTTTTTTTTTTTTTAATACGAAACTATAACAACTGGATTCGTAGATCACACCCCCAACCTAAACCGAACATTGTCCCCAATGTTTCGAATTTACCAGTGTGTAGAGTTTAGAGATCAAGTTGTAGGGTAGAGATCTGTTCAACTGTCGAAACCTACAAAGAAAATACACAAATTAATCTTCTCTACGCAGATCTGGGTTTTTGCTAGGACGAAAACCCTTGATTTTAAATGCAGACAGAAGAAGAAGAGTCCATATACAAATAGAGTAAACAAATGCCGAGCATGAGACAAACGACTGGGTCTTCGGGGAATATGGTCATGGGATTGTTGGGAGTTGGGTCGTGTTATAGAGAATAGTACAATAGAAATAAGAAGAAGAAGATGAAGAAAGAGGAAAAAGCGGTGGGTGTAAAGATCTGTTTAGCTGCCGAAACCAACAAACAAAACACAACAATTAACCCACTCGAGGAGATTTGGGTTAGGCTGGAAACCCCTCACCCTAAGTGTGAGCAGAAAAAGAGCACCCATGAACAAATACAAACATATAAGGCAAATTATTAAACAAAGGACTGGGTTGTCGGCGTATATGGTCATGGATTTGCATGGGTGGTTTGGTTTTACAGAGAACAGAGAGAACGACGAAGAAGAAGAAGAAGAAGAAGAAGAAGAAGAAGAGAAGAAGAAGAAGGGGAGATCAATCACCGGTGGATGGGAGAAAAGAAAAAAATTTGAAAGCCTTATAAAGACATCCTATTTTTTTTTTTTGAGTGTCGGCAGCCGCATATCCGTGAAGAATATTCCCACATTTTTTTTTTTTTAGTGTCGGCAGACGCGAATATTCGCGCGGAATATTCCCACAAACATTGGTGTAATATGCAAATAGTGTAACCCCCCCCAACTTGATTCATAGAGTGTTCTAAAACAAATATGATATTCAATGATGGACAGTAAAAAAATAAGAAGGGTTAGAGAACACCTCGCACTTGAGCTTTGACAAAAACACCAATATCTGCGACTAAGAAAAACAAAACTATACGACAAAAGAACATAATTAACATGGAATAAAAAAATAAAGTAAGTAAATAAAAAACCTGTACATTAAAAAGCAGAAAAAAGAAAAACTAATTATTCCTTCACAACTTCCGGGTATACCGGATCCATCAAATTCTCCTCCACCACTTGTTCTTCAAAACCCCCAAAAATGGCTTAAGTCTTTGGCCATTGACTTTGAATGTCTGGCCATTTTCGGGGTTTTGAACATCCACAGCTCCGTTGGGGTAGGCCACCTTGACAAGATAGGGGCCATCCCAACGGGATCGGAGTTTGCCTTGGAAAAGGAGAGGCGAGAATTGTATAAGAGTACTTTTTGCCCGGGCTCAAATGATTTCCTCACAATGGAGTTATCATGAAAGATTTTGGCCCTTTCTTTTGAGATTTTGGAGCTCTCATACGCATCTCGTCGAATCTCTTCCAACTCATTCAGCTCTAACTTCCTATGATCACCGGCCATTCTCAAATTAAAATTTAAAGTCTTAATGGCCCAATAGGCCTTGTGTTCCATTTCGACTGGCAGGTGGCAAGCCTTTCCATAGACAAGCCGGTAGGGACATGCCCAAAATAGTTTTAAAGGCAGTGCGGTATGCCCAGAGGGCATCGATCAATCTATCGGACCAATCCTTCCTGTTTGGGTTAACCGTTTTTTCTAGAATGTTCTTTATCTCCCTATTGGCTAGCTCGGCTTGACCATTTGTTTGTGGGTGATACGCAGTGGATACTTTGTGAGTGACGCCATATTTGAACATTAGAGATGCAAATGGCCTATTACAGAAATGTGATCCACCATCACTTATTATTGAATGAGGCATCCCAAACCTTGAAAAGATATTCTCCTTGAGAAACTTGACTACGACTCGATGGTCATTAGTCTTGGTCGGAATAGCTTCCACCCATTTGGACACATAGTCCACTGCCAGGAGGATGTACAAATAACCAAATGACATAGGGAAAGGACCCATGAAGTCGATGCCCCAACAGTCGAATATTTCTATGACAAGTATTGGTGAAAGGGGCATCATGTTTCTTTGGGTCACACTACCCAACCGTTGGCATTTGTCGCATCCCTTACAAAATGAAACACAATCTTTGATAAGAGAGGGCCAGTAAAAACCTGATTGAAGAATTTTGGCCGAAGTCTTTTTCGCTGAGAAATGTCCACCGCAAGCTTGTGAATGGCAAAATGCAAGGACATCCGCTGTTCATTTTCAGGTACGCATCTCCTCATGATTTGGTCGGGGCAATACTTGAACAAATACGGGTTGTCGAAGTAGAAGTACTTCACATCTGCCATAAATCGTCTTCGATCTTCTGGGCTCCATTGCGGTGGTGTCTGTCCTGTTGCAAGATAGTTACATATATCAGCATACCAAGGACATACAGAGTGAATTGACAGCAAATGCTCATCAGGAAAAAGTCAGGGATAGGAATGTGCTCATCGGCCTCTTGCACCACAAGCCGGGATAAATGATCCGCCACCACGTTCTCAACTCCTTTCTTGTCCTTGATCGTCAAGTCGAATTCTTGTAGGAGGAGTATCCACCTAATGAGTCTCGGTTTTGCATCTTGCTTAGACAACAAATACTTTAAAGCAGAGTGATCAGTAAAGACAACAATAGGCGAACCAATGATGTAAGCACGGAATTTATCTAAGGCAAACACTACTGCTAGCAATTCTTTTTCGGTGGTAGTGTAATTCATCTGAGCCTCATTAAGTGTTTTGCTAGCATAGTGTATCACATATGGTCTATTTTTCCTCTCTTTTGACCGAGCACTGCGCCGACCGCGTAATCACTTGCGTCGCACATGAGCTCAAAAGGTAGATCCCAATTGGGTGGTCGCATGATCGGAGGTGTGACTAGCATGCTTTTAAGTTTTTTAAAGGATGCCTCACAATCCGACCACTCAAATGGGACCTCCTTAGATAGCAGGTTGGTCAGGGTCGGGCCAATGCACTGAAATTCTTATGAATCGACGATAAAAACCTGCATGGCCCAAAAATGACCGGATGCCTTTGATGGCTCTTGGCGTAGGGAGGTTGGAGATGGCCTCCACCTTGGATTTATCGACTTCAATACCCCTTGCCGAAACTATATGGCCAAGCACAATTCCTTCTGTCACCATAAAGTGACACTTTTCCCAATTCAAGACTAGATTCTTCTCCTCACATCTTGTTAGAACTTTCTCCAAGTTTGCCAAACATCCCTCGAATGAATCCCCAAACACCGAAAAGTCATCCATAAACCTCCACTATCTTTTCGACCATGTCACTGAAAATCCCATCATACAGCGTTGGAAAGTCCCCGGAGCATTGCACAGTCCAAATGGCATGCGGCGGTAGGCAAAGGTACCATAGGGGCATGTGAAAGTGGTCTTCTCTTGATCCTCCAAAGCAATCTCAATCTGATTGTAGCCGGAGTATCCATCTAAAAAATAGTAGAATAGATGCCCCGCTACTCGTTCTAGAACTTGATCGAGGAATGGCAATGGGAAGTGGTCTTTCCTTGTGCAAGCGTTCAACTTTCGGTAATCAATGCACACCCTCCATCCGGTGATTACTCTTGTAGGAATAAGCTCATTCTCATCATTCTCAACCACCGTAACTCCGATTTCTTAGGTACTACTTACTTGCGTGGGGCTAACCCACTTACTATCGGCAATTGGAAAAATGATCCCCACATCAAGTAGTTTCAGAACCTCATCCCTTACCACCTCCTTCATGATGGGATTCAACCGCCTTTGTGGTTGTCGGGAAGGTTTGGAATCCTCCTCAAGATATATGCGGTGGGTGCAAAATGAGAGGGCTTATCCCCTTGATATCCGCAATGGTCCACCCAATTGCTCCTTTATGTTTTCTCAACACCTCCAAGAGTTCTTTTTCTTGTTTCCATGTTTAATGTAGAGCTAATGACCACCGGAAATGTTTCACCTTCCCCAAGATAGGCGTACTTCAAATGGGTGGGCAAGGGCTTCAACTCCAAGTTGGGCTTTTGTTCATCCGACGAAAAATTTTCTTTTCTCGATGGGGTGGGTAACTCTTCGAATGTAGGGATCCACCTTTCCATCCCTT
>CAUOFW020006337.1:0-24307 GCA_963454935.2 Ilex paraguariensis
TACTTTCTTATATGACAAGGTTGATGAGGAAATCTACATGGAGCAACCCTTGGTTATGTCTCTCTAATTCACCTAGATTATGTGTGCAAACTCAAGAAGGCTCTCTATAGCCTTAAACAAGCTCCAAGGGCGTGGTACGATAAGATTGCCGAGTACTTACAATTTTGTGGTTATTTTGCTTCTAACTCAAATTCTAGTTTATTTGTAAAGAAGCAAGGATCACTACACATGATTGTTCTACTATAAGTGGATGATATGATTATTACCGACAATGATGAACGAGAGGTTGCAAAGCTTCGGGCTAAACTCTTTATTTGATTTGAGATGAAAGATTTGGGAGAATTAAGTCATTTTCTTGGTTTGGAAGTGAAAAAGGTGAAGGATGAGATTTTTCTATCTCAGGAAGGTTATGCCAAGAAGCTTGTTGATAGGTTTGGAATAACTAAAAACAAGTACTGTTCCACTCCTCTTGAGCCTAACTTTAAAATTAGGCATGATGAAAGTAATTTTTTGTTGGATCCCCGACCTTATCGTGCTCTTGTTGGCAGTCTAATTTATTTGACTATTACAAGACCAGATATTTCATTTTCCGTTGGGCTTGTTAGTTGCTATATGCAAGAGCCACGAAAATCTCACCTTGATGCGGCAAAGCGGATATTGAAGTATGTGAATACTACTTATGACATGAAACTTCTTTATAAGAAAGGGGTTGAATTTTTTCTACTTGGGTTCACGAATGCGGATCTAGGAGATGATATGGATGATCGAAAATCTACCTCTGGGTATGTGTTTTCTTGTGGTTCGGCATGTGTCTCTTGGTATAGTAAAAAGCAAGACTCGGCCTCGCTTTCTACTACCAAAGTGGAGTATAAGGCTTCCGCTCTTGCTACTCAAGAATGCACTTGGCTTTGTTGGCTGGTTGGGGATGTGTTTTCACCTATTCATAAACCTACAAAACTTCTTAGTGACAATCAAAGTGCTATATAGTTGGCTAATAATCCGGTGTGTCACGCAAGAACAAAACATATTGAGATCGAGCATTATTTCATTCATGAAAAGGTGCTTGATGGAACAATTGAAGTATCGGTGGTGCAGAACAAGAATAAAATTGCAGATATTTTCACAAAGTCTCTCTCTAAGGGACCATTCGAGAATCTTCATGCAGAGCTTGGACTTATTTCCAAAAGTTCACTTTAAGGGGGAATGTTAAAAGTTTATAGTAAACTTTTGGTAATTATTGTATCTAGAACCTTGTAGAACATGCTTGCACTATGTATCCTTCTACCAACATCTAAAACCTTCACCTTCTCACCACTAAGTTAAAATTCTTGAACATTCTAAATCTCCACCTACCTTGGACTTTTAGACCCCTCTCTAGTCACCTATAAATAGACCCCCCCCACCCCAAATCACCAACAACAATTACCATTGCAAGTTTGTTCCTACTTTCTCTTTTGTAAGTTTTTGATTGTAAATTTATAACTTATATTTCTCCATATTAATAAAGGCTTTTTTCTTCCCTCATTTTTGGAGTTATATTCTAATTTCTTCGTTCTTCTTCAATTTCGATTGTAATTCTTGGGCTAGTGAAAATTTATTTTTCGCTATTCTAAGAAAGTAATTTTCGAAATTTGGAATTTGTCTTTCTTAACAAGATCATCAACTTAATAGCGCGGAAATCAGAAAACAGTAGGGATCGGCGATGGAAGCTCTCAATCCCTTTCCTTGCTTCTTCTCCCCCACTAAATTCCCATCCCCATCTTCCTCTCCACTCTAACCTCCTTTCCTCACCAAAGCTTCCTAGCTTTAGAATGAATCCATTGCAATCTCTTAACGGAGTGGTTACTACTGTGATCCCCATGGGACAGCTGCAACCATTGCCATCCAAATAGTAACATATATTTCTTTTTATAAAAAATCAACAGTTACTGCCCATCATCTCTCCGTGTAAATACTGCAAAATTTAAAAATGTTTTACAAAAAAGTAATGAAAATAACAAAAAAAAAAAAAAAGAGAGAGAAGAAAATAGATTTACCCAACATCTAACTCCGTGAAGGCAAGATACTTCCTGGCCATTCTAGTATTTACATGGTTTAGTTTTGTATTCCATCATGCTTGGAGGAGAAGGACCCCTCGCAATTCCTTTTGCCCATGGGCAAACTGTGTTAAATAAATCAATGTTAATTAATTAATTAATATAAATATCTTTGTTGTAATTTACTAATTAATATAAATATCTTTGTTGTAATTTACTAATTATAATAACCAAAAAAAATTACTAATTATTAAAATTCTTACTTAGCAATTTTCTCCTGATAGGCAATGAGGATGGTACATGCAACGACGGGTTTTGTAATATTTATCCATAACCATTGTCAAGCTACAAAAAATAAACAAATTATTATCTAAAATCTAAATAATCATAGATTATTATTTAGAATAATTTGAGGTACAAAATTATTGCAAACTCCATAAATAATCACCCGTAAAGTGTAACTACAGTCCAATTAGAGAGTGAATTCAACTTACGTATGGAGGCGCATGAAAAAAAAGCATACTCACCAAAGTGTCGTCCCCTCATCACTGTCACACTAACCAACAAACCTGAGAAACTTCACACACTCGCAAACAGATTCATTCAAGAAACATGCAAATACATTCAAACAGATTCAAGAAAGCCACACACACATATATAAATAAATCACATACACAAACAGATTCAAGAATCATTCGCATTTCATTCACGTCAACCCAAACTCTCTCCCAATCCATTTGCATTCTCTCTCCTCTTTGATTTCTCTCTCACTAAATCAACTTGTATGTAGATCGAAATGGCCCGTAACTCAGCAAGTCCCGATCACGCCAGCGACAACAATGCCACCAACTCCGGCTCGGGCATCGATAACCCTAACATTACTGCTTCAATTTCCAATAAAGACAATACTAGGATGATTGTGTCCTCAGATCGGAAATTGAGAACTAACCGACTTCATCACCACCACGATCCATCATGGTCTCAAAAAGTTATTAAGATCTCTGTGTAGAGGAAATTTGTACTATTACTTATGTTTGTTCTTTGTGATTTTTGCCTTCGCCTTGTATATAGAAATGTTAGATTCTCTCACTCTCTATTCTTCTTCATAATTCATAAATGTATAGATATAGAGATAATAGATAGATATGATAAAGACTATATGACTAAAAAAGTTTTACATAGCATTAGAAACGATAAAAATTGGCCAAACCGTGTCAAGCATGCAAAGCACGTCAAGAAGACATGCGAGAAATGTAACTAGATTTGTCTAATCTGTAAAGTTTGGGTTTCTTGAGGAATTCAGAAAAAGAGAGAGCAGGAGGAAGGGAGGGAGAGGTTCTATTTAAACAAGTGGTATAGAATTAGAAACGACACAAGTGGACCAAACTATGTCAAGCATATACAATGCACATCAAGAAGACATGCGAGAGATGTACCTGGATTTGTCAAGTCTGTAAAGCTCGAGTTTCTTGCTTACAGTTTCTTTGAGGAATTTAGAAAGAGAGAGAGCGGAAGGGAGGGAGGGAGAGGTTCTATTTAAACAAGTGGTATGTTTGTTTTGGTGGTGGGGAATTCACCCCCACAAATATCATTTCTTACCCCTAAGAATTATTAAGTCTACTTCTAGTATATCCACCATACTAATGACCAACTCCGCATCATTCTAAACCTACCTTATTATTGACTAAACTTACCTTGTGCAATTTTAATTAAAACTAGATAGGTGCCCGCATGCAAAGCACATTAATTAGACTTTATATTTTTCAAGGTTGTGATTTATTTTTAGATTAAAGTAAATACCTTTGAATAGAATTTTATAGATTATTTAAATTAAGATATATAACATTATAAAAAGGATATTTGAGTGTGATGTAATTTAATTTTTTGAACCCATGATAGTTGACATAAATTATATGGGTATCCCCTCACATTTGAAAAATAACATTAGAACCTCTTGACATTTAAAACTTGTCACAAACTTTCTTATTTTAACTCATTGTTAAAGAATTCTAAGATCAATGAGGACATTATCAAGAAAATAAAATATTATTTAAAATATCCCTCTTCAACAAGATCAAAATTTTAGGACATTACTACCCAAAAAATATTGAAAAGATATGGCAGAAAATAAATAAATTGATTTTATAATCCCAACCAATAATACCTACTATAATTTTAAAAATTGGATCTAACTAAGCAAATTCGTTTAAACTTATAGCGTTATTTTGAAAATTAATTTCATTTTAATCTGAAATTTCCACTTCAATAAACTCTACAAATTATAATAACACATAACTAACATGGTACTTACGCTAATTAATCTAATTTTGATCAATCATGAGGTAAAATTCAATATTTAGAGGATAATTGTTTGATTTCGGTCAAAATCATTGTCAACTATGTTAGGCAACTGGTAGTGCATTGAATAACACTTTTTACATTCAAAGATTAAAACAAAAAAAAAAAATAGAACAATATTTCAGTCAAAACGGCTTTTGTTAACGTTGTTACATAATGTTACTAGAAGTCAAAAGCCTGAATTATTTTATTACATTTACACTTATCACCAAAAAATTAAATATTTGCATGTTATATGTTCAAAATGAAAGAAACAATAATTTTTATCATTTATAACAATTATTTTTGTGTTACATCCATAGTTATGCCATGCTAAATTGGTAAATTAATCTAATTATGATTATTAGTGAAAAAAATAATCATAATTTTTTAGTTTTTGTTCATGTTTAAGATCCTGCAGTTCATTTGCCAAAAAAAAAAGAAGATTTAAATCAGCTAAAAGCATATGTATCAATGTCAACCGTTCGATTATGAGGAGGAAAATGTTTTGCAATTGCCTACTGCAAATTTCTCTTAAAAAAAGTATGTTAAGTTTGTATAGTTTTGTATATATATACATATGTATTTAACTCTCTATATATTATATACAAACCTTAAATGAAAATTATTGATATCAATAAATAAAAAAAAGTGTACAACAAAATAAAATAAGCTTAGAACAAATTCCAATTTGAATATCACATGAGAGGTTTATACGAGATAATCAAGTTGAATATATTTTCATATAAACTGTGTGAGATAGGATATAAATTAAACTTTGAACAAATACCAATTTGAATATCACTTGAAAGGTTTATACGAGATAATAAAATTGAATATACTTTCATATAAATTGTGTGAGATAGAGATGTAGAGATGTAAAAAAAACTTTAAAGGTGAAGGCCGGTATAAAGTTTAGTTATTATTAGGTAGGTATAAAATGTGGTTAGTTTAGTTACTAGTGGGATGAATATAAAAAGAATAGACTTAATAGTATTATTATTTAGAATTTAATAAAGGTGAGAAAAGAAATTTGTAGGGTGAAAATAACCCCACCCTTATTTCTGTCTTGTGCATTTGGCCTGACTCAGTTTCTTGAAAGTAAAAGATCACCGGAATTTGTCGTTGGCCACCTCAGCTTGAGCGTGGCAGTTAGCACGACAGCGTTTTGTTTTGTGATTTTTTGTCTCTATATCGACCCTTGAAAATACATATATCACTCTTGCATTCACAAACCAAAATTTTAAGTATATTCATATGTTTTATTAATTCTAAAATTTCATAAAATGTAGAGATTTGTGTATCGTCACTTATTGTACTTCTAAGTGCTAAACTTGCAAGTGAAAAAGGAGAAGAACGGATTATTTTACAATGGCCTTTCCTTACCGCCCTTGTATTGAACTTTCTATATTGCAAAATGTGAAAAACCAGACAAGATGAGAGGAAGAAGGAGAGGATACTTTATTGCCTCTCAACTTGCTTTCTCAATTACGTAATGAGTTTGCATATATATTAATTTGGGGTAAGCATGAAGATAAGGTGCAATATGAATAGTTTTGAAAGAAATGTTAGTGGCCGTTAGATGAATATATTTTAGACCGTCAAATAAATTTATTGAAATCTATTATATTTTATATTATATATTACAAGAAATTGTACACCAAAGACTAATATTCTAAATGATATATACATCAAAAAAAATTGATGATTTTTTAGATAATATGTAATTACTACTTTATTATTTCACTATTAATCTAGTGTCTTATCAAATATTAGATTACAATACGTAATATTTTTATCTTGTATTTTATCCAGAATTATTCTTTTACAATACCAAAACCAAAGGAGTCCAATATGATTTGGTTAGTTATTGCGTAAGTTTCCTTTTAGAATTTGAAATCTTCTCCAAGAATCAAAACCTGATTTGGTAAGGAAAGGAAATTCTCTCCCCCTCCCTCTATCTATGTATATATATCCAAAGGCCCCATATCAATTTTTCCTAAGAAACCTTTTACAGTGCAAACAAAATATCGACCTTCTTTACCTCACCAGAGACCTTCTAGTCGAGATCTTCATTCGACTGCCGCAGAAGGAAGTTTTCAGGTCGAAGTGTGTGTCAAGCACTTGGAACCATATAATTTCAGATTCTAGTTTCCGTCGTAGTTATGTGTCTCGAAACAACAATTCTTCACTGCCGCTGGTAGGATTCTTCCATGGTCCTGTCTGCTTAAGACGTGACATCCTTGAAGATTTACCGGTTTCGCCACCCAGGCTCGCATTCCTTTCCACTTGTGATCAACAAGGAAGAGCAATACAGTGCTACACTTTCATCCAAAAGGTTGGTGTTTCACTTGCCAGTTCTCCCCAAGGTCTCATCCTTTGTGGCCGTCACAATAAGGCTTATCTCGTCTGCAATCCCATTAAGAACCAGTGGTTATCACTACCTAAACCGAGCTTGCGATGTAAAAGCTCTGGCAGTTGGCTTTTCGTGTTCAGAGGATGACATGATGAGTTTTAAAGTCATTCGGGCTTCTATTAGACTCCCACAAATTGAAGATAACAAGCTGCAGATTGAAACCTTCTCTTCTCAAACTGGCAAGTGGAAAACATCTCAGCTTTCTTTTCCATCCAAGTTTTCTTTGATTCCATACGAGAAGTGCGACGTGATGGGAGGGATTTTTTACTGGCGAGCCAAGGGAGATGCTGTGGCGGCTTACGATCCTGGAATGGGAAAAAATCATGTATGGTTGATGAGATTTCCGACTACTGGTTTGAATGGGATGGTTAGAGCTATGCAGGGCTGACACATGATGGGTTGTTGCAGTGTGCACTCTCAGATCCTGATGGAATAGAGGTCTGGGTTTTGAAGAAGAAGACATCGCAGTATAGTCTTTCCAGCATTATACCTCGCACCGAATGGGTCTTAACATATGCTTTGAACCCTGAAGACTTCTTTGTTGCCGGTTTCAGACACCAAAAGCGTCAAACTGGGGGAGTTTTTCTGTCAGCAACCTCCTCCTCCTGGTTTTCCACAACGTCCTTTTATGTCAGGTTTCCATCCTCAAGATTCACGGATTGTCTATCTTCGACTGGATATTGTGATCTTCAGCTACAATTTAGAGACTAAACTCCTAGACGTTGTTCATTACCATGGAACCAGTTATCCAAGCTGTTTTTACGACTTATTCCCTTATGTCCAGCCTCTTTGGCCTCCTTATTTACCTCATTTACCATTCCAATCATGTCCCATTCAATTTGGATCATCCGTGCAACCACCTGCAGAACCAGCAGGCATCCCTTTCGTGGCTTTAATTTGAGATCTCAAGATATTGACCACCGAAATCCTGTGTTCCAAACTATCGTTACCGTCTAATTTTCATTTATTGAAAATACATATTTATATTGGCTTTTCTTTTATATGCAGTATTAAATTTCACTCTATGTTTTTGGGCAGTCTTGATCTTTATCGCAGTTTTTGAACATAAAGTTTATTTTCTAATCAAGAAAATTGATATGATGTCCAGTATTACTTGTAGATTGATGCGTTCAGCAGGGAACTTTTTGTTCCCAAGTAATCTCTGTTCAAATGCAGTGCACCATTCCATGACCAGATAGACTTAATCTGGTACTGTATATTCAAAACTCCCGATTGAATCGTCTATTGCACATAATGCAGATCTTGTGCATCTAAAGGGTTAGAAAAATGAAGTGTCTATTGCATATTAAGCTACTCATGTCTGTTTAAAGGGTTAGATAATGAAAAGAAATAATGTAGTATACGATTATCTTTCATAAAAATCACTGTGGCGGCAGGAAAGGCTAGTATATAATTCTTCTACTGTACTACAAAACTAAAAGTTCCCAGAGGGGGCTGAAATTTACTCAAGGTAATGACAAAATAGATTTTCCTTGATTTGAATTCTTGGCCAAAGCAGGTAGCTCGTGAATGGGACAGTAAAATGAATCACAACTTGTTGAATTAAAATGAGATGATTATTATCAAGTTGTTGAGAGGTAAAAACATACTGTTTTCATTGATGGTCTCCTAGAGGATGAATGCACGAGGCAGAGGAGTGCTGCAATCATCATTGTACATTGCCTATGCAACAGCAAAATGTGCTTGCTGGACTGGATTCAAATTCCTACTATTACTTTTTTTCTCGATGATTAATCATCTATTATGTATTAGTGAAAAACACACTAATTACAACACATTCCATTTGAATTCACATTTCAAAATAAATAAAAATCAAAAATATATTAAAAGATATCTCACATGGTATTTGCTATTGACATTTTATATAACGTATTTTAAAGCCACGTTGAGGTTATCCTACTCACTAGCAACATATCTTTCTTCGGTAAGTACTAGCAACATATGCATCTACTAAGAAGTTTCCTACTCTCGGCTGTTCATGTACTGCAAGAGCTTTTAAGAAGGTTCCTACTAGCGAGTGCATGTCTTCCACTTTCTTGATTGGCAAGAGGAAAAAATAGAGCACATTAGAATATAAAAAAAAAGGTGTATTTAGTACATAAGACTTCTACCATCGTGGGGTTTAAGGAAAATTAGATGTATGCAACTTTACCAATCTTACCATTGCATCAAAGCACACCCTCACACAGTGAAATATAAAGGAAACAAAAATACCACAGGAGTGAACAAAATAGAGAAACGGAATGAGTTCTTTCTGAGTTGTTCATTGCCAAATACATTAAATTTCTATAACTAAACAATCCATATCTATATGACTATATGTGGTCTGGGACAAAAAGGAAGGCATATTATATAGCAAAATTGATACATAATTTCAACATAACTGAAGTATCATCGACTTAGAAAATCATGCTTCTCTGTCCAATGAGGCTAGTCCAAATCATTACGACCTAACCTACTATACTCTAGTTTCCATGATTTCCAGCAAAATACACCGTGAATATTTCTAAGGTCATCGTCGCTAATGAACTTTCAGGACAGAGTTATGAAGTTGTTGAGCAATATCTCACAAGGGGTGAAGGGTGCAACCAAATCACAGCTCTACAGTCTACTTCATGGACTTAAGAACCCAATGGGAAGAAGTTGAGACTTGCACACCAAGACTACTCATAGAAAGCTTCTGATAAGTGTAACTGGTGCTTACATGAAGTTATCTTGGACTAATTTCTTCAACTCTTCCAGTTTTTGGATGATTTTTGGGTTCATCAAATCCCTAGCTTCCTTAATAAGAGTGCCTTCTCTGCTGAAATGGTAAGCATCCAGCACCATTTTAATCCAGGTGTGCAGATGTTCTGGTGTGCTGTCAGTATGAACAAACTCTTGTCAAATTAAAAAAACTGTCTAAAAGGAAAAGAGAGAAACAATCAAACGATACAATCCCAGAAGCTGGAAGTAATATCCTAGGGGAATTCCTAGCCAATCCATGAATGGATCATATTCTGCAATATGAATCACTGAGAAAGGAAACCATTTCAAAGGATTCAAGGGGTATAGAATTCATTTTTCTTATAAAGGTAAGTATCACATATTAAGCCTAATAACCCACTAAATAATTTCACCATCGCAAACTTTGAGAAATTGGTCTCTGTTCTAAACATTTTTGCATTTATACAAAGTCTCACAAAAAAAATGATTAGATGAATCAAGTTTCATATACATACGTGTATAGGCAGTCTACATCCTTCCCTTCAAGTTCTTCTCCAGGGGTGAAAGCATCTTTTAGGGCACACATTCTCTCTTCAGGATCTTCAATTGTAAGAAGATACTTGAGTATCCTAACCTCTTTAGGCATATTTCTCTGAAGATTACCCTTTGCTGTCATGCACAAATGATACAATACATCGTTTACCTGCAAAAACCAAATCATAAATGATCTTATACCAAAGCAGCATTTATGCATTATACAAATGAATCATTACTTTTAAAGGCAATAGAAATAAGTCCTTCCTCCCCACCCAAACCCAAAACAAAAAAACATAAAAAAGGAGAAAAAAAAACCAAAGATATCAGTAGAAATAGGTTTTGTCATATGTATAAAAACTGTAGGATTCACAGTCATGGCTGTTGACTCACTTTTTCCATCTTTTAAAAACATTGGCAAAAGTTCTTAGAGCAACTCTTATCAGACAACAAAAAAGTGAATAAATAGATAAATGTTTGCTGACTTCATCCCAAGATAAAATATTAGTTTTAAAAATCATTAATCTGCACCACACAGGCTCTATTTTTTCCAGAACTAACCCGAGGCCAAACTAGACAAATACATACACCAGATGTATTAAAAATGCATAAAGATGAGCATTTAAAAAGCAGGAGTCACCTTACCTCGTCTTTGGCCATGTTTGACTCCTTGGCAGCTGACCAAGCTTTTGTTATCATGAGCACCAGTGCTGAATCAGAAATTTCAACTCTGCAGCATTCAGTGCTTCAATACTTTCAGTTGCAGTATCATAAGCTTGTACAGAAGCCAAGCACATATTCCCAAGCTTTGCCACATCTAATCATCTCATACAGAAAGAGATCTGGTATCAATATTGTTCACAACAATGCTGACCATGTACAAAATGGACTAAATTATATGCTGTCCATTTTTTAGGCATAAGAATAAGGTTATTAATGCTGATCTAACTGAACCCTACACAATTCTATCACTAGTACAATTCTAGTATTTCTATTTCTTAGCATTAACAAAGAACTGTAACTGTCGGCTCACCTAACTATTAAATTCTAATAAGGTTATAAGTATTTTCCACAGTTCCAGAAGAGTAAGTAAAGGGAGCTTTCCATGGAACAGCTTCAGTGGACCGGTCCTGTGTTCTTATTAGAGAACAACTAAAAAATAATAATAAACCGACTCAATATCTACCAGACTCGATATCCATTTCATATTTCACAATCAGAGTGGCACTGGGCCCCGGCTGTCAAATGTAGGCTGTGCAATATCTAGGCCAACTATTAACCAAGCATCTCCTGCTGCAATGTTGCCGCTAACTGAGACGTATGCACTAGAAACAATAACATGATCTCAGACCGACAATTTATTTCAGGGTTCCATCATACTAGATTTTTTTTCAGCATTTTCTCCTGTTTTCTCATACACAAAAGCACATGGCAAATTCAGAAAGTATTACTGATGATGGAAATCCTAATAATACATATGACTTGATGTCCACAATATGTTAGTTGAGCAACTGCCTAGACAAAGCATCAGAGCCAAAACCTATCAGCCTGACTGATGTATCAACAGTTGTGGTCAAAAAAGTAACAAGATTTCAAACTTCAGTTCTTTCAACAAAAATAATTACTCCCTCCATTCCTAAATATCTCTCGTTTTACACAATTTTTTTTGTTCCATAATATCTGTCGTTTAATGAAACCAAAGTATAACCAATATTTTTTCTTCCAAATTTACCCTTAACTTTTCAATGCATTAGATTAGGTGGAGGCTAAGTACCTTTCATATTCCTTTTCTTCCCAATACGTATTGAATAAGGGTATTTTAACCTTGTGCAATTTTTTTTTACTAATATTAGAGTTATTTAATTGCGCTTCCTTAATTCCTGTGCAAAAACCTTAAACGACAGATATTTAGGAACGAAGGGAATACAATTTATCAATTAAGAAATAAGGTAGGTTTTGAGATTGAGGATTACTGATACAAGGACATAATTTTAAATGAGCATGATCTCATTCTCTTAACCTTTTTTACTTTACTAGTCATTTTGCAATCAAAAAGATTTCACTGAACAATGTTAAATACACATCTAATAATTCAAGTAATTGCTTCTATTTGTTGGGTTTCCCTCCTTTGTGGGACTCGTCAATTTGCTAATTTTTTGGTGGCTTACCCGTGTAGGACTCTTATCCAAGACTTGGTTTGGAGTCTTCAAGTTAAAAAGGAATTTGGCAGCCACCAAAAGACTATAAGTTTTGTCCTTTCTTAGTTCTTCTCTTCTCTGTTGGTTTGGCAAGAAGACATATTTTTCAGCAGTCTTTGGTTCAACAAAAATTCAGCCTTCTTCTTCTCCTTTTTTGGTGACAGAAAAATCTGCAAATTTGTTCTTCAAGTGGGTAATATTTCTTCACTTGATATTTGGGTTTCTTGCGGTTTGTTCTTGGAGATTTGGTTCACTTATTTTGTGAGGTATTTTCCTCTTGTGATTTACACCTTGGTGTGTTTGTAAGGCTTATGCCTTTTGGCCACTTTGTAATCTGATTTGGTGATAGTGGAAGAAACTGACCTACCGGTCGTCGTGGATGTACCTCAAGTTATTTGAGGGAACCACGTAAATCTTGTGTGCTTATTTATTTTCTGTTATTTTATTTATATTGCTTCCATTGATTTACACTTGTGGGAAAGCCTATTTTCCCAACATCTGGTATCAGAGCAATTGGTTAATTCGGTTCCGATTCGTTATATTTCTGTGTGTGAATTATGGACGGCAACGTTGGACGTATGGTTAGTTTCAATGGCACAAATTGGGTGACTTGGAAGATCTTTTATTTTGTAAAGATTTGAATGGACCCATAGAGGGTGATAGTGGCAAACCGGAAGGGATGAAAGATGACGAGTGGAAAAAGCTAGACCGGAAAGCTGTCGGTTTTATTCGGCAATGGATTGATGATAGTGTCTTTCATCATGTCTCTACAGAAAAATCTGCACATGGTCTTTGGACCAAATTGGAGAGTTTGTATGATAGAAAGACGGCAGTGAATAAAGCCTTTTTATTTCGAAAGCTTGTGAACTCTAAATATAAGGAGGGTACTTCTATTGCAGAGCATTTGAATGAGATTAAGAGCATTGTGAATCAGTTGGCCGCCATGAAAATTACTTTTGATGATGAGTTGCAAGCTTTGTTACTTCTTAGTTCACTTCCCGAAAGCTGGGAAACTTTGGTGGTCACAGTTAGTAACTCCGCACCTGATGGAGTGGTAACAATGAGTCAAGTTACCAGCAGTTTGTTGAATGAAGAAACAAGAAGAAAATCATCAGGTTCTTCTTACTCCGAGGCACTTGTAATGGAAAACCGGGGGAGAGGCAGGAGTAAGAGTAGGGTTCCGCACAACCGTGATAAATCTAGAGGTCGTTCAAGCTCGATGTCAAAAAAGGATGTTGAATGCTATTATTGTCACAAGAAAGGGCACATGAAGCGGGAATGTAGAAAACTCAAGTTCAAGGAGCAGAACAAAGAGAAAAATTCAGAGAAAAAGCAAATTGATACAGCTGTAGTTACCGATGATGAATTCATGATTATCCGTGATGATGCTAGCGTTAATTTGATTGGCCAAGAGACGGATTGGGTAATTGATTCTGGAGCTTCATTTCATGTTACTTCGCGGGCTGATTTCTTTACTTCTTACTCACAAGGTGATTTTGGGAATGTCCGTATGGGAAATGAAGATGTGTCAAAAATTGTCGGCATGGGTGACATTTGCTTGGAAACAAATATTGGATGCAAATTGCTGCTTAGAGATGTGAGGCATGTACCAGATATTCGACTCAATTTAATCTCTGCTGGAAAGTTAGATGATGAAGGCTACATCAACAATTTCAGTAATGGAAAATGGAAGCTCTCCAAAGGTTCTCTAGTGGTAGCAAAAGGAAAGAAGACTTGTTCTCTTTACACTATGCAAGCAAAAATCTGCAAGGGTGTTGTGAATACCTTAGAGAATGACTCATCCACTGATTTATGGCATAGAAGGCTTGGACATATGAGTGAAAAAGGATTGCAAGTTTTGTCCAAGAAAGAGCTTCTAGTGGGAATAAAAGGTACGCCTTTGAAAACTTGTGTTCATTGTTTCCATGGTAAACAAAACAGAATATCATTCCGTAGAAACATTGCATCTAGAAAATCTCATGTTTTAGATTTGGTACATTCTGATGTATGTGGTCCTTTGAAAGTTAGGACACTTGGTGGTGCTCTATACTTTGTCACTTTTATTGATGATCACTCTAGAAAAGTTTGGGCTTATACACTAAAAACTAAAGATCAAGTTCTAGATGTGTTTAAGATTTTTCATGCCAAGGTTGAAAGAGAAACAGGTAGACAGTTGAAATGTGTTCGCTCGGATAATGGTGGTGAATATATTGGACCATTTGATCAGTATTGCACAAATCATGGTATCAGGCATGAAAAGACAGTTAAAAAGACACCTCAACAGAACGGGGTTGCAGAGAGAATGAATCGCACCATTCTTGAGAGAGTCAGATGTTTGCTCTCACATTCTAAATTGCCAAGATCCTTTTGGGGTGAGGCAATGAGGACCGCAGTTGATCTTATCAATTTGTCTCCTTCAGTTCCGTTGAATGGTGATGTGCCAGAGAAAGTTTGGACAGGGAAGGAAGTCTCCTATGATCACTTGAGGGTATTCGGCTGCAGAGCTTTTGTTCATATTCCAAAAGATGAAAGGTCCAAGCTTGATCCAAAAGCAAAGCAATGCATATTTCTTGGCTATGGGCATGAAGAATTTGGATACAGGTTGTATGATACAGTTGACAAGAAAGTTGTCAGAAGCCGAGATGTTGTTTTCTTGGAAGATCAGACTATTGAAGACATCGACAAGCTTGAGTCAGCTGAGTCTAGTACTGATGATCTTGTTGATTTAGATCCTCTCAATCCCTCTGCTGTTCATGATATTGATGAGGAAGTGCAAACACCTCATGATGATGCAGCAGAAGATGATGTTGAGCCAGAGATTGAGGGGGAGCAACCACCCCAAGAGCCACTACCACAGACACCGTTAAGGAGATCTACTAGAGAAAAACAGTCATCCAGAAAATATTCTTCAAATGAGTATGTGATGATATCAGATCAGGGGGAGCCAGGGACTTATCAAGAAGTCTTGAAGCATGAGAACAAAACTGAATGGTTCAAGGCAATGAAAGAGGAAATGAAGTCTTTGCATGAGAATCACACCTATGATTTGGTGAAGCCGCCTAAAGGGAAGAAAATTTTGAAAAATAAATGGGTCTTCAGACGAAAGAATGATGGGAACAGTTCTCAACCGAGATTCAAGGCACGACTTGTCGTGAAAGGTTTTGATCAGAGAAAGGGAGTTGATTTTGATGAGATCTTCTCACCAGTTGTGAAGATGTCCTCCATTCGAACTGTGCTTGGTATAGCTGCGAGTATGAATTTAGAAGTTGAGCAGCTTGATGTGAAGACCGCATTTTTGCATGGTGACTTAGAAGAGGAAATTTATATGGAGCAACCTGAGGGCTTCAAAGATAAGGGTAATGATCAGTTAGTTTGCAAATTGAAGAAGAGCTTGTATGGATTGAAGCAAGCACCGAGGCAGTGGTACAGAAAATTCGATGCTTTCATGAGTGAGAATGGGTATTCAAGAACCACTTCAGACCATTGTGTGTTTGTGAAGAAATATAAAGATGGTAATTTTATTATTCTCTTGTTTTACGTTGATGATATGCTTATTGTGGGCCAAGACACGAGTAAGATTAGCAAGTTGAAGTCAGAGTTGAGTAAGTCCTTTGCCATGAAGGATTTGGGTCCAGCAAAGCAAATTCTTGGGATGAGAATTGTTCGTGACAGATCACATGGGCTGATTTGGTTATCTCAAGAGAATTATATTAAAAAGGTTCTTGAGAGGTTCAATATGGACAAAGCAAAGCCTGTTAATTGTCCACTTGCAGGCCACTTCAAACTAAGCTCAAGTCAGTGTCCTACAAGTGATGAAAAGAAAAATGAGATGCAGAAAATTTCCTATGCTTCAGCAGTTGGTTCTTTGATGTACGCCATGGTTTGTACTCGACCGGATATTGCTCACGCAGTTGGGGTTGTCAGTCGATTTTTGTCTAATCCAGGGAAAGAACACTGGGCAGCAGTGAAATGGATTATGAGGTATCTTCAGGGCACTTCAAAGATGAGTTTGTGTTTTGGTAAAGGCGAGCCTATTCTTGATGGGTTCACAGATTCTGATATGGCTGGTGATGTTGATAGTCGAAAATCTACTTCTGGTTATTTGATTACTTTTGCAGGGGGAGCAGTGGCATGGCAATCAAGATTACAGAAATGTGTTGCTCTCTCCACCACAGAAGCTGAGTTCATCGCCATCACTGAAGCTTGCAAAGAATTATTGTGGTTGAAGGAATTCTTACAAGAGTTGGGTTTGAAACAAGAAAGGTATGTCCTTCATTGTGATAGTCAGAGTGCAATCCACTTGAGCAAGAATTCTTCATTTCATTCGAGATCGAAACATATTGATGTTAGATATCATTGGATTCGTGATGTCTTGAATGATAAGTTGTTACAACTTGAAAAAATTCACACTGATGATAACACTTCGGATATGTTAACTAAGGCATTGACTAAGGACAAGCATGAGAAGTGTCGACTTTTGGCGGGAATGGTCGAATCCTCCACATAAGTCGGGAGGGGGAGAATTGTTGGGTTTCCCTCCTTTGTGGGACTCATCAATTTGCTAATTTTTTTGTGGCTTACCCGTGTAGGACTCTTATCCAAGACTTGGTTTGGAGTCTTCAAGTTAAAAAGGAATTTGGCAGCCACCAAAAAACTATAAGTTTTGTCCTTTCTTAGTTCTTCTCTTCTCTGTTGGTTTGGCAAGAAGACATATTTTTCGGTAGTCTTTGGTTCAACAAAAATTCAGCCTTCTTCTTCTCCTTTTTTGGTGACAAAAAAATCTGCAAATTTGTTCTTCAAGTGGATAATATTTCTTCACTTGATATTTGGGTTTCTTGCGGTTTGTTCTTGGAGATTTGGTTCACTTATTTTGTGAGGTATTTTCCTCTTGTGATTTACACCTTGGTGTGTTTGTAAGGCTTATGCCTTTTGGCCACTTTGTAATCTGATTTGGTGATAGTGGAAGAAACTGACTTACCGGTCGTCGTGGATGTACCTCAAGTTATTTGAGGGAACCACGTAAATCTTGTGTGCTTATTTATTTTCTGTTATTTTATTTATATTGCTTCCATTGATTTACACTTGTGGGAAAGCCTATTTTCCCAACACTATTAAGATTCAAGCCAGTCGGTAATCCAACTTTAGGAAAGGAAGTTTCTTAGGCTATAGAAAATTGCTAGCACGAATATATATCACCCAGATACTGAATAATTATTGGGCATTTAACGAGTCACAACATAAACAGCAAATCCTCGATCTGCCTTCTTCGAAAGAAAAAGAACCTTAATGGTATCTAAATAGAGTGGCATTGCGCAAGTTCAGATCAAGTTCTCTGTGATCCAGACACGTCTCCTAGTCCTTAAAAATAGCATATAAGTGTAAAGGAGCAGCATCATAGAAACTAAAGACCCGTTTTCTTCATGATTTCTTGACTTGATAATCATACATTGCATATACTTTTTGGTATACAACAAATGTCAATAGTCTGTAGCACAAAATGAATTTGGTTAATATGACATCAATCTGAAATAATTCCTATAAGTAGTGACAACACTTAGTAATGGCCAGGAAAGACTAACGAGGAAACACTATGAACAAACGAAGGTAACAGAAAATGGAGAACATATAGTCTCACCATTTTGTTCTTGTGGATTGTCATAATAAGATTCTGCTACCGTGTGAAGATGTGCAACAAGATGAGTTCCTGGTAAGAGAGAAGGACGGAGAGTGGTCTCTAGTAGTAGTTGTGGGTGACGGTCTGAGTGAAACTGTACAGTATGCATTGAATGAAGCAGAGGCCAGCTCCATTAAATATGATACGATTGATGGTTTCTGAAGAAACGACTTGGTGTTCGACTCAGCTGTTGAAGTTTATTGGGATTTTTCTGGATTGATACAATTAGGGTTTTGAGCAGAAGATCAGTTGGGGTTTTTTCTGGAACGATAGCAACAAAGGTCAAAAACAGGAGACCGCCAATACTATTTTTCTGGAACATGTGAATTGGACGGACAAAGGCAACGAGAAAAACGAGGGTAAATTATACTTTGTACGCCTAAAGTTTGTACCTGATTTTCATTTGGTCCCTGAACTATTAATTGAAGTAATCAAGTTCTTGAACTTTAAAGTATATTTTCAATTAAGGTTTTGGTCTAAATTGATTAACAATTTTAACGGAAAAAAAATGAATCAACAGATACTATTGAAGGGCTTAAATATACAAAAGACATTTGACTTTTTAAATTATTGATCGACTAAAAAGATTTAGGACTAGACTACGATACAACCTTTTGATTTTTTGATACGGTACCAAAAAACTAATATCAACCGTAGATTCATCTAACAACAAAAATGAGCCATTGATCAATGTATCCTTCAAAAAAAAAATTTTCAAAGAGTATGTTTTATATATGTTCATTTATGTATCATTCTGTAGTATTTTTTCCAGCATTTTGTCGCCAAAGATTTTGGGTTTCATACCAAAAAGTGTGTTGGATGTATCGTAGTTTACTCCAAGGATTTAATCGCCATAGATTTAAAGTTGGACTTCATTTCTAATTAATAGTTGAATGACCAATTAAAAGTGAAATATAAACTTAAAAAGGTGTAAAATATAAGCCAAAAGCAAAGAAATAGAAGACAATGGCTACAAAGTGAAGGACGTCCTAAAATAATTTATTATATTTTAGGTAATATGAAAAACATTATATAAATATTTACATTTTATTAGACATTCAAATGGTAAACTAGATTTTGAATTTTAGAATATATTAAACCCATAAAATAAAGGGTAATATGAAATTATAATTTTTTATTAGGATAAAATTATATTTTTTAACGGTTATATTAATAGATATCAATGAAAATGGGTTACGTGTTATACGTGCACAAATGTCATAAGATGTAGGAGTAATAATATTTAAATGTGAAGAGGTCTAAATGATTAAGTGACAAGTATAAGGGGATCTAGGTATAATTTATCAATTTAATTTTTAGGTGCACATTGATACAAATTTCTATTTTTGAGGGTGTAAATTGAGATTTTTTATCTTTGCGGTGCACATTGATATAAATTTCTATCTTTGAGGGTGTAAATTGAGATTTTTGATCTTTGGGGTGCACATTGATACAAATTTCTATCTTTGAGGGTATAAATTAAGATTTTTGATCTTTGAGGGTATAAATTAAAATTCGAACAATTTTTCAGGGTATAAAATGAGATTAACCCAAGTAAAAATCATCGGCGTTCGCCAACGGCAACCTCAACTTGAGCGTGGCAGAGAGCAAAAGCCTTCTGAAACTGAAAATTTTCGTGGGAACTCCCATCTCCGAAACAATCAAGGCAAATGCTCTCACTAACATTTCTCTCACCAAATCTCACTCTATTTCGACCCCCTTCCCTGTTTGATATCAAACCAACTCAATCACCAAAACAAGAAAATTACTTTCGAGAAGCAGATAATAATGAATCTAAGCATACCCTCCCTTTTTCATGTTTTTCTTCCAAGTACTCATTATTTTCAATTACTTCTGCCAATTCTCATAATATCTCCACGTCCCGAGAGAACCCAAATGCCAATAATGCCACTTCGTTGGGTGTATCATTAAACGAACACCTGGTGAACGCGAAGGATTTTGCTGCTCAGCTCCAGTCTTCTTGTACTATATTACAAGTTAGAAGAATACATGCAGTTATTATTAAGTGTTTGAAAGACTCGAACACATTTCTTTATAATAATTTGATTTCTGGGTATTTGAAATTTGGTAAGTTAGTTGACGCTCGGAAGGTGTTTGATAAAATGTTGAAAAGTAATGTTGTTTCTTGGACTGCTATGCTTAATGGGTATTTGATTTTTGGGTTAGAAAATGAAGCTTTGAAGTTGTTCTCTGATTTTGTTGGAAATGGGATTCGGCCAAATTCTAAGACCTTTGTGTGCGTTTTGAGTTTGTGCAGTAGGAGAGTGGATTTGGACCTTGGGAAGCAAATTCATGCATGTGTAATAAAAAATAATACGAGTAATTTGATTACAGATAGCGCCATAGTGTATTTTTATGCGCAGTGTGGTGACTTGATGGGTGCGTTCCGTATATTTGATAGGATGAGAGATCGGGATGTAGTCTGTTGGACGACTATGATCACTGCTTGCTCGCAAAATGGTTGGGGCGAGGAGGCTTCTGTGATGTTTTCACAAATGCTATCTGATGGATGTGCCCCTAATGAGTTTACAGTGTCTAGTGTTCTGAAGGTTTGTGGGGAGGAGAAGGCATTGAAGGTTGGAAGACAATTGCATGGGGCCATAGTTAAGAAGATATTTACAAATGATATTTTCTTAGGGACAGCGCTAGTGGATATGTATGCGAAATGTGGAGAAATAGAGGATTCTAAGACAGTGTTTGATGGAATGAGGAAGAGGAACACAGTTACATGGACTTCTATCATAGCAGGGTATGCTCGGAATGGTTTTGGTGAAGAAGCCATAAGACTTTTTCGAGTAATGAGAAGACGAAAAGTATTCTCTAACAAATTGACCATGGTAAGCATCCTTAGGGCATGTGGATTGATTAGGGCTTTGTCGACAGGAAAGGAAGTACATGCACAGATAATCAAAAATTATGGTCAAAGCAATATCCACATAGGAAGCACTCTCGTGTGGCATTATTGCAAATGTGGAGAGTACTCTACTGCATCCAAGGTCCTCCAAGAGATTTCCCTAAGAGATGTTGTTTTATGGACTGCAATGATTTCTGGATGTGCTCAACTGGGGCATGAGTATGAGGCTCTTGGATTCTTAAAAGAGATGTTGGGGGAAGGTGTGGACCCAAACCCTTTCACTTATTCATCAGCTTTGAGGGCATGTGCTAAACTAGAAGATATTCAGCAGGGGAGGTTGATTCACTCCTCCATAAACAAGACCCCTGCCTTGTCTAATGTGTTTGTGGGCAGCTCTTTAATTAACATGTATGCTAGATGCGGATATGTTTTGGAGGCAACCCAAGTTTTTGATAGCATGCCAGAACGGAATTTGGTTTCTTGGAAAGCTATGATTGTGGGATATGCAAAGAATGGGCTCTGTGGGGAGGCTTTGAAGCTCATGTACCGAATGCAAGCAGAAGGTATTGAGGTGGATGATTACATCCTTGCAACAGTTATTTGTGCGTGTGGAGATTTTGAATGGAGCATAGAAGCTTCGTCTGAGCATTGCCTTTACTTAAGTTGATCTTTGTTCTAGTTATGGATATGAAATTATGAATGAAAATGTAGATGGCCATCCAGATTGTAGCTACATTTTCTACATTGTGGAATGATCTCTGAAAAATGTAAATCACATTTGAAATATATGAAGCTGAGTGCTCTAAGTGATTGAAATTTTTGGAAACTTCCTGTCAGGCCTCAGCTTGTCTAACCCTATCTGACAAGTCCTATACAAGATCAGAAAGAAAGAAAGGAAGGAAAAATGGGTCCAGCTTGGTTCCGTCAGGGTGATTTGAACAAAATTCGTTCTTGGCAATCTTTTAACATTACAATCATTACAGAATTTCAAAAAGTGCTAGGATCAGAACTTGAAGCATGGAGTTATTGCATAGCCATGGTAATCAAGAAATATACAGGCATCAGTTCAAGAATTTGTTTATAAATAGTTATTGTACATTGGAGATGCCATTTCCATATCTGTTTCTATGCTTTGGATTTGATCTTGTAGTTTGTTCTAAACATATTCCCAGAGCCTAAACCTTCAACTGAATGAAAATTTACCAACTTCTGAACATGTAAGAACATGCATTATACCATTATGCCTTAAATTGTAGTGTGCCAGCAAGCTTGTGGGAAGAGAGAACCACAAAAACAATGGAAGAACGTATGTGACATGGATTTATTATGCCACAAATTTCGCTGAACTTATATGGAGAGTGGTCTTTAATCTATCAATCTCGACTAGAACCCAGGTCTTTGACTGCCATGCTGTGCAATCCATAATATAACAGCCAGCTCTGATCATTCTGTAGCTACCTGTCGAGGCAATCCTTGTGGAATATATGCTTGCATTTCAGCTCTCTTACCTTTAGGCCTACTGACAATTGGAAAATTCAACCAACTTTGGCTTCAGCTTTCTGTTGTTGCTAACTTTGGCTGTTCTAATATTGAAAAGTTGAAGATGAAGTTTGACTATGTAGATATTCAAAGTTGAAGTCTAGATGCATTTCATTTTAAGGTGTATGCATTTAATCTGGCTTTATGTTCCAATTTATCTAGTTCGATCCATTTGATTTTGTTGAGTTCTCTTTTCTATTTTCCTCTTTTCGTTTCCTTTCTGCCAAACGATCGGATATTGTGGAGTAAGGATATTGTGGAACTGATCACTGGAGAAGAGGCTATCCAAACAAACCAGTCATTTAGTCATGAAAGCTTAGTTCTTTGGGTAAGAATTACAAAGAAATTTTTTTTTTTATCTCAACACATAATACAAGTCTTTCTAATTCAAAGTTGAATCATCTACGCCAATTGAATTGCAGGCAAGGTCTCTACTCAGCTTTGGCCCGTGTGAGCGTCTAGTAGATCCTCACCTGAACGAAGACTGCAACAAATACGAGATGAAGGCAATGATGATTGCAGCACTCCTCTGCCTCGTGCATTCATCCTCTAGGAGACCATCAATGAAAACAGTATGTTTTTACCTCTCAACAACTTGATAATAATCATCTCATTTTAATTCAACAAGTTGTGATTCATTTTACTGTCCCATTCACGAGCTACCTGCTTTGGCCAAGAATTCAAATCAAGGAAAATCTATTTTGTCATTACCTTGAGTAAATTTCAGCCCCCTCTGGGAACTTTTAGTTTTGTAGTACAGTAGAAGAATTATATACTAGCCTTTCCTGCCGCCACAGTGATTTTTATGAAAGATAATCGTATACTACATTATTTCTTTTCATTATCTAACCCTTTAAACAGACATGAGTAGCTTAATATGCAATAGACACTTCATTTTTCTAACCCTTTAGATGCACAAGATCTGCATTATGTGCAATAGACGATTCAATCGGGAGTTTTGAATATACAGTACCAGATTAAGTCTATCTGGTCATGGAATGGTGCACTGCATTTGAACAGAGATTACTTGGGAACAAAAAGTTCCCTGCTGAACGCATCAATCTACAAGTAATACTGGACATCATATCAATTTTCTTGATTAGAAAATAAACTTTATGTTCAAAAACTGCGATAAAGATCAAGACTGCCCAAAAACATAGAGTGAAATTTAATACTGCATATAAAAGAAAAGCCAATATAAATATGTATTTTCAATAAATGAAAATTAGACGGTAACGATAGTTTGGAACACAGGATTTCGGTGGTCAATATCTTGAGATCTCAAATTAAAGCCACGAAAGGGATGCCTGCTGGTTCTGCAGGTGGTTGCACGGATGATCCAAATTGAATGGGACATGATTGGAATGGTAAATGAGGTAAATAAGGAGGCCAAAGAGGCTGGACATAAGGGAATAAGTCGTAAAAACAGCTTGGATAACTGGTTCCATGGTAATGAACAACGTCTAGGAGTTTAGTCTCTAAATTGTAGCTGAAGATCACAATATCCAGTCGAAGATAGACAATCCGTGAATCTTGAGGATGGAAACCTGACATAAAAGGACGTTGTGGAAAACCAGGAGGAGGAGGTTGCTGACAGAAAAACTCCCCAGTTTGACGCTTTTGGTGTCTGAAACCGGCAACAAGAAGTCTTCAGGGTTCAAAGCATATGTTAAGACCCATTCGGTGCGAGGTATAATGCTGGAAAGACTATACTGCGATGTCTTCTTCTTCAAAACCCAGACCTCTATTCCATCAGGATCTGAGAGTGCACACTGCAACAACCCATCATGTGTCAGCCCCGCATAGCTCTAACCATCCCATTCAAACCAGTAGTCGGAAATCTCATCAACCATACATGATTTTTTCCCATTCCAGGATCGTAAGCAGCCACAGCATCTCCCTTGGCTCGCCAGTAAAAAATCCCTCCCATCACGTCGCACTTCTCGTATGGAATCAAAGAAAACTTGGATG
>CAUOFW020006338.1:0-24296 GCA_963454935.2 Ilex paraguariensis
ATCGGGAGAAATCCTCAATAAATAGCCGGTAGTACCTCGCCAATCCCAAGAAACTACGTATCTCGAAGACTGAATTGTCGGTCTCTCCCAATTCATAACTGCCTCAACCTTCTCTAGGTCCACGGATACACCCGAAGCCGACACCACGTGTCCCAGATTTTCACCTCAGTAAGCCAGATTCACACTTGCTGAACTTGGCGTACAACTGATAATCTCTCAATGTCTGGAGAACAATTCTCAAGTGACCCTCATGCTCCTCCTCAGACTTGGAGTAGATCAAGATGTCATCAACAAAAATCACAAAATTGATCTAAATAGGGTTGGAATACCCTGTGCATGAGGTCCATGAATGTCGCTGGAGCATTCGTCAATCCAAATGGCATCACTGTGAACTCGAAATGCCCATACCGCGTTCTAAACGCTGTCTTTGGGATATCTTCCTCCCTAACTCTCAACTGATGGTAACCGTTCGAAGATCTATCTTGGAATAGACCCGTGCCCCCCTCAGCTGATCAAACAAGTCATCAATCCTCAGCAAATGGTACCTATTCTTGATAGTGACCCTATTCAATTGCCGGTAATCAATACACAACCGAAGAGTCTTATCTTTCTTCTTAGCAAACAGAACTAGATCGCCCCAAGGTGAAGTGCTCGATCGAATAAACCCCTTGTCCAACAATTCTTGCAATTGCACCTTGAGTTCTTGCAACTCAGCTGGTGCCATCCGATGCGGAGTCATAGAGATAGGTGATGTACCCAGATGCAACTTAATAGTGAAGTCTACATCCCTATGTGGAGGTAATCCCGATAGTTCATCTGAAAAAATATCCTCATACTCGCACACAACCCGAGGTAGACCAAACTCCTGCCTCACCTCATCCTCCAGGGTAAGGCTAGCAAGCCAACCCATCAACTGTCCGTGCCATCTAGAGTCATACACGACTAGGGGTAAATCATCCTGCTTCTCCCCCTGAAACTTGAAACAAACACCTTCCGGCGTATAAGCCGTGACCCTCTTTCGATCTTAATCAATGACGATCCGGTGTGCTGTCAACCAATCCATCCCAAGGATCACATCAAACTTCGACATGTCCATGACCCTAAGGTTCACGGTAAGTAGAATTCCCGAGATCTCTAACTCACAATCCCGACATATCTGATCAATTCTCACCCCCAGCACCTAGGGGAGATCTCACATGCAATGACTCTTCCAAGGTCTCAACCTCTAAGCCCAAGTCATCCACATAAGATGCAGCAATAAATGAATGAGATGCACCAGAATCAAATAACACTCTAGCCCATAAGCGGGAGAGTAGAAATGTACCTTGTATCACCGACGAATCTGTCGGCCCAGTCTGTGGCATCATGGCGTAGACACGCCCCTGAGTCCCTGAAGTCTCGGCTTGTGAGCCCTGGCCTCGTCCTCGACCCATTCCTTGGCCCATCTGGCCAGCTTGCGGTGTTCTCACACGAGAAGTAGTAGGTAGGGCCTTGTACTGCACCCTGGAACTGGTACTGGCTGTCCTGACCCATAGTAGGGTAGTGAGGAGCATACTGCGTCTGTGGTTACCCCACTGAAGTCTGAGATTGCGATGACCCATGACCCTGGGACCCCTGCCTTTGAGGACAATCCCTCTTCATGTGACCCGGTTGGTGGCAATGATAGCAAGTCCTCTGGCCAGCCTGGTAGGAAGGCCTATGATTTCTCCTACCTTGGGAGGATTGACCTTGGCCTTGGCCTTGATAACTGCGGCCCTGTCCCTGAAACCCTTGTGGAGTAGAAGTCCTCTACTTCTTCCTTGAGGTAGAAGAAGAAGATTGACCCTCCTTCTTCTTGTCTTTTGCACCAGACTCCTGGATGCTCCTTGCGTCATCCACCTCTCTCTCAATGGCCAAAGCTGTGGTGACCATCAAGTCGAAGTCTTGCAAAAGAAGACCGACGATTTTATCCCGGATGGATAACTTCAGCTCATCCTCAAATTTCCTGACCTTGGTCATATCTGTGGCCACATATTGGTCAGCAAAACGTGCTAACTCAGTGAATTTAGCCACGTATTCCATCACTGACATCGTTCCTTGCCTTAGATCTAGGAACTCCCAGGCCTTCGCATGCCTCGCAGTCGCTGGGAAGTATTTTCCCATGAAGAGTTCCTTGAACTCTACCCATGTCATGACCTCCAAGTTCTTGGAGTCTTTCACCCAATCCCACTATACTTGGGATTCCCCCTCCAACTGGAATGTAGCTAGAGTTATCTTGGTGGCATCAGAGGTGATTTCCATTGCCCTCAAGATCTTGTCAACCTGCCGGAACCAATGATCAGCTACCATCGGGTCCGCCCCTCCCATGAAGATCGGCGGCTGATATGCCTTGAACTTCTGGAGATGACTGGAGCCTCCTTGGCCCCCACTTGTACCCGTCTGTGTAATAGTAGCGGCCGTAGCACTAGCTTGTGCAATGGTAGCCGCCACCGCACCAATAGCCTCCAGGAAGGCTTGTTGGTCAAAGGCCGGTGGTGGTTGGTTGTTGTTCCGCCTACCGCCTCTGCCTCGGCCGCGTCCTCTGCCCCTTCCTCTATTTTCCATTTACACACATGTCAAATAGCAACAGAGCATTTACTTAGTATCCCAAGATAAGAGTCAAGTATTTAAACTTGGAGATTTTTCTCCTTGTTTCACTAGTAGTGCGTGTGCCACCTACTAGTAGACATTTACACATAAAACTATAGCATTCATTCCTTTTTCCGAACCCAAGGTTATATTTTCTAACCCTAGTGTTTTTTTTTTCATGTTCCTTTTACCATGCATATCATTCACATAATCACCTAGCAAGTACTCATGTTTCACATAACATGTTGCACAAAACATGTAACAATTTAAGCACATAAGATGAGATGCACAATGCATGCAATGGTCTAGTCCCAATGCCCAACAAGCCTTAGGTAAATCGTATAACCTAAACTCTAATACCAAGCTGTGACGCCCCAAAATTCGGGGGTGCGTTGATTACCCATCAACCCGTGGATACCGAGTAGCTCGATATCACACCGTTATGCCCCATTTACCGAGGTCCTTAATTTAACAAAATTCGGGTAGAGTCTTCTTTGTACGGGGAGCTCTACCCAAAACATAACCTTTGCAATATACATTAGCATGACCCGTCCGAGGCCCCATATAACGCACCACATAGGGTCCATTTATAAGTAAAACTTGACCACACCGGGTCCAATTATAATTAAACATTGATCACACCGGATCCAATCATCCATATTTATATCAAAACATGCAAGGTTAGTTTAACAATAGTCTATATAAGTTCTATTACAATTTAAAAGATGACATACTTAAAACATTCTTTTCACAAATATTTTTTATCAACACAAAATAAAGCCACATTCGGCTTTATTCAAACATGTGGGTCCAAATTTGAGTCATCCACTGGTGTACCTCTCCCACCTGAAATGTTTCTCATATAGGGTGAGCCAACGCGCAGTAGAAAAACTCCTACAGAAGTTACTCCCCACCTAAAACGCGTATGCAATGCGCATATGCCACAAACAACTTCTTCCAAATAAGAATATGTTATTCAGTATAGAATCTCATGATGTCATGCCAAGTAATGAGATGAAACTCACTCATGCATGCTATCCCGAGCCCACACCGACTCCCACAACACAATGCGACTCATATGTGTAAAACAAACGTCTTTGATAAAACACATCCAAAGATCATTTTGAAATCAATCATATGTCATAAAACTAATTCATTCTTGGATGTTTCCCATCAAATGAATAATTTATATATCAAAATCATGTGCTTTTATGGGGTATCGGATTCAGGAATTGCACCTCTAGCTCCGTACGCCGTTACACTTTTCTGGAATTTCACCGCCGGTAAACGTATGAACCAAGTAGCCGGGTTTTTCACCCGAGGGAGTGTCTAACCCTACTTGCTATAC
The DNA here is from genome assembly GCA_963454935.2 of Ilex paraguariensis. Classification (NCBI taxonomy): domain Eukaryota; kingdom Viridiplantae; phylum Streptophyta; class Magnoliopsida; order Aquifoliales; family Aquifoliaceae; genus Ilex; species Ilex paraguariensis. Next base: position 3,956 of record CAUOFW020006338.1, read on the forward strand.
CCGACACAAGTTATCTTATGTATGTAACCGTGCGACTCCGTAGGACGTTCTATCCCACTTTCTCGAGCCCACCATCAAGCACCAATGTTGGTGTTGATCACCCTATGCAACCCTACACCCACACTCAAGCATGTACCCTATGAATGTGATGTTAATTCTATGTCCATATTGCAATGCGTGCCAAATGACAATTTTTACATATCAATGTATACCATGACAATTAATATCATTTGCATATAATCACCATAACCATTTCAAGTTCAATATATCCAAGAGCATATATCAACACTTCATCAACATGATAACACATAATACATGTTAATATCACATTTCATTCACAAGGCATAATATAAAACACAAAGCATGCCCACATGATCCTAATTTTCAAGGGATTACATAAATACTTCCATATACCAAAATCAAGCCAAGATTTTATATGGACCATTTCAAACAAAATAAAAATCAGAATATATGAGTTTTACATAACCAATTATCGAACCATTTTAGAAATCACAAACTATCACTTTCTAACTACCAATTCACACTAGAATTGATCCTACCCATTTCCATAACACCAACCATAATGAAAAAATATTAGAAATACCTAAAACAACTCACATGAACCCAATGGACACCTTAGGTTAGAAATAGGTCCGAGTAAGAGGAACCCTACCTCTTGAAGCGTAAAAAATTCGTAGGAAGCCTCAAGAACAAGATTCAAGCCCAAAGTTTAGATTTCTCCAAAATTCTCCCATTGGATCTTTGGTGAAAATATTTGTTTTGGTACCCACGTGTAGCCCTCGTCGGGGAGATGAGCTTTGGCTCTTGGTCCGAGTTGATCTGAGCGACGGAACTCTGAGAATCGGCGAATGAAGATTTGTTTTCTCCCTTTTCTCTCCCTCTTGCTCTCACACGTTGGAACCAGCTGAAATGCAGAGATATTTCTGCAAAATATCTGATTTTCCCATATTTATACTTTTTAAAGACTTGGCCCTTGTCGCGCCAAGTGTCCTCCTTTGTCGGGTCCATTTTCGTCCCGAAACGATTAAATTTCGTACCGGTTTAAATTAAAAATATTTTATATGAAATTTATTTAAAATATTTTTCGACTTTCAAATTTTTTATAAAAATTTCATTTTTGGGAGTCATCGGACACCCGTCACCTCGAAAAATGTAAAAAACCGACTATCGCAGAATTCGATGAAATTTGTCTAGGTAACTAGATTTCACGAGACGAATCCAACGGTGAGGTCCGTTTCATCATCTGAGGTATGTAAAAATACTAGTTTTCACCCCGCACTATAATGACAAATTACCATTTTGCCATTTTTTCAGAAAAAGTTAAAATTTTTCCGGGTTTCACAGTGTTTGACCTACTTAATATTAATTGTGATTAATGTGATTGATTTTAAAATTTTAGAAAGAAAATGTGATCCTTAGAACAAAAGTGCTATTGTGTGAGTGGATAATACAATAACCAGAGTTACTAGGGCACTTTGGGGTGCATTATTTTGCATGCATTAGTCCATGATTAACTATTAAATGTGATAAACATATTGATATTATAATTACAAGTGTGTTAGGTGGAATGAGTGAGATAGTCGGTATTGGAACAAATACGGTGACATCGAAAGGATCTATCGATAGGACCGAAGGGCCGTAGATTTGTACTTCTAAGGTGGGTGTATATATTTATCTCTTTTGAAAATGCTATTATAAGATAATAGTAAATTATAGAATTTAATAGCAATTTTTCAAGATTATGTGCTACGTGCTTATGTGATTGACTGATGTTTTGTACTATGTATTGTGGAATATGGCGCACTGTTTGAGACAAGGCGTCGATGCCTGATCATTGTGCGTGTAGTGGTGTAATAGCACTGTGGTGTTCCAAGGAGGTTCAGGAGATACGGATCCATGTAGGATCGATTACCCGATGAGGGGTAGTATGGATGTGATGTTGCTTGTGAATTCGTTGGAATTGGTTTGATGTTGTTGTTTGATACGTGTATGTACATAGTATCTACCTATTTCAGTGTATTATTATCATTTCCATTGCATATACAATATGCATACTCACTGAGCGTGTGGTTTAGCTCATACCCCTACAGCTTCTTCTTTTTAGGTACTATAGAGGAGGATGCAAACCGGTCCAGTGTCCAATCGATTGAGTCTTGTACAACGTTAGTGTGATATCACTCAGGTTGAGTGTTGGGATGATTAATTGTTGGGTTGTGTGTTATATTATATTTGTGAGAGATTATTATGACATATTAATAGTATATATTTGTAAACAGACTCAACAAGCATACTTTTGTGATGTTTTATATGTAGGTATGAGATTTTGTATATGTCTATAACCTAGGGGAAAATAAAAATTGGTACAGGTGATGGGTGGTGTTGTTGCACTTGTGAGATTATTTAATGTTCGATTAATATAGTTTATACATATATGTGAACATGTGTATCAATAACCTAATCGCGTCCCATCCTTGGGAGACCGGAATGGGGCGTGACATTTTGGTTTTTCTATTGGTCTCTACGTGAACAAGTGGTAATCACACATGATCAATTATTTTGAGTTAAATGCTTTAACATTTATTTTCAACATAGAAGGCCACCAAGCCTTCCCAATCCTAGTATCTAAGTCATTTGGGAGATCGACATTTGCAATTGATCCAAATAGGGACATTTGTTGGTCATTTATGGTGCAAATTTATCAAGTATTTCTATTTGGAGAGAGAGAGAGAGAGAATATTAGGCTAGGGAGCACTATTTCACCTTCAAAGAAAGGGAGAATTATACTTTGTATCCTAAAAGATTTAAGAATTTTTACTCTATATCCTTAAAGATTAGATTTACCATATTACACGCTCAATGTATTAAAAGTGTTGCAAAATGTTTTCGTTAGTTTCCCTTAGTCATTCCATCAACCATCAAGGAAATGGTTTTTGACGGAATAAGAAACTAAAACTAACGGAAGGGCCGCATAGCAACACTCTTAATAATGTGAAAAATCTAAATTTTTAGGGTATAAAGTGATAAATTTTAGATTTGTCAAGGTGCAAATTAGGATTCTATATCCAACATTTGATTTATAAAAAGGAAGGGAATCAATATTTTAGCACACTGATTGATCATTCTTTTTTATATACAACAATGTTATTGAGACCTAATTTATTAATTTAATTGTTGATTTAATCTATTATGAGATTTTACCCAAAACTAGGTGGTTTTGGAAACTTATACCCAAAATCGCTTGGTTTTGAAAGTATTTCTCATATCCATGAACTTTTAAAAACGTTAGTTGAAATGACGTCTTTAGTGTAAAAACGTCAGTTGGAATGACGTTTTTGATATAACGATATTACTCTAATTGACGTTTTAAGGTATTTTATGGTGGTCAATTGTACTGGAAATGTTTGTGGAACTAACGTCGACAAGGAAAACGTCATTTGGACTATGTTTCCTGTAAAATGTTATTTGTATTGAAGTTTTCATTTAACTCTAAAAACGTCAGTATAATTGACGTTTCCTAAATTTTTTTTATTTTTTTTCAAGTATCAATATTCAATTTAACATTCAAATATAAGATTTTTTGTTTCCTACAAAGTGTGTAAATGTTCATTAGGTCAATAATGTGGTTGATGTTGACAATAATGTACATTAAAAATATTTCTTTTAATTAAAATAAAGCGTATACATATTTATATTAAAATGTCGACAATAACGGTCAAAATAATTGTATGAAAAAATTCAACTTATTCGTAATAAAAAAAATATTTATTGCATGACACTACATAAAATATAGTATGTCAATAATGTGTTTAATGTTCAAAACAACATAGAGGGTTACTGAGTACACATAAACTTGATGGAATGAAAGTGTCTAACACATCATCGTCTAAATCAGAAAATCAAAAAGTTTAAGATCAGAGACAAGCAACAAATCTTTTAAAATTTCAATCTTGGCATATTTAGGGTCAAAATGCTCAGTGTTTGCATACTCGATTACATGCAAATGATCAAGTCAATGCTGTATTTGATTATTTTTATATTCAAGCTTTACTATGATCTCGTTATGATTGTTTGAATTTTGTGGATCTAAATATCAACCGAACGTGCCTTCGGTACTGCTAATACATGCCAACGACCAAATATTTCAAGATCACAACGTTTGTTATATAACTGTCACCATCTTAGTGTGGGTTTAATATGAACACCTGGAAGCTAATAGTCAATTGTAGGCCCAGCAATTACATGTCCAACTTGACTGAATAGATAATAAAAGTCAATGGGCTCATTGCGGAACTCACACTTATGTCCGTACCACTGGAATTTGTATAAGATTCAATAAAACGAATTATGTTATACAATGTTGATCGGTCAGTGGGGCGTTCACTTTCGTTGGCTGAATATGAAATATTTTGTTCATTGCGTGAAGAAGAACCTTTAGTGGTTTGGTTGGATTGTCTATTTGATGTGCGCCTAGACATTTTGTTGCTTATCATTTATGCAAGTATGAATGATAGTGTATATAAGCACGGTTTTACATTTTAAATTAACAATGATATGACATCACACTATAAAGTTGGGACATAAATTCACATTGATGAAACCATGAACTGATTTGACACTGTTAAAGTTGTGATATGACAAAATGCTAATAAAGCAATGATATAACGTGACAATACAAAAATTGTGATATAACAAAACACTGAATAGACTGATAAAGCTATGAGATTGCTTCACACTGATTACCACATACAAAAAAAAGACACACGTACAACCATTTGGACACTGATTACATTTGTTAATTTTAATCAGACATATACTCATATGATAAGTATTATTCATTAGAAAATACAGTACATCGCCCAATAGTTTCGTCTCCCTTCCATATGCAGTTCCCACCTTGTCTGTTGCTAATTAGAGCATATAATGTCGACACTTGCACACTATCATCCTATTGTTATCGTGACATTCACGAAGTGTGATGGTTTTTTGGGCTAAACTAGGTTTCTTTTTGGCCATTAGTTCAGGGCCTCTTATTTTCGCTTTTATGAACTCAAGAATGGTTTCTTGACTTTTAAATTTCCTCCCTCATGACCTCTCCTTGATAGGAATGTTGTTGCAGAATGTTGTGTCTCCTTTCTCTTTCTACTGTTAAAATTCCTTACTTTGTTGTTGAATTTATCGGTTGCAAAGTTTAAGGATCCTCACAACGATTGTGCTATATCTGTTGCTGAATCTTATCGACGTTGGTTGCAATATGAAACTCACAATGATGGTCTACCTTGAACCAGATTGAGGATAAAATCAGTCAAAGTGCGTGTAAGCTAACCCAGACACTTTTGACCGTAATACCAAAAAAAAAAAAATAGTGAAGATATTTTATAACAACATACTGCCATCACAAATATTTATTTAAATTTTATATAATAATGTTTTCCCCTTTGAATGCACAAATATTTATTTAAATTTTCTATAATAATGTTTTCCCCTTTGAATGCATACATGTCCAATAAATTAAAAAAATTAATCTTAGTGGATACAAAGATAATTTTTTTTTTTAACACAACTACTATAGAAGTCAACATAATAAATTACAGGGAAGCACAGGAATGGAAAAATACTCAAAGGCAAAAGTAAATATACAGAGGATTGACTGACCCAGATCTCTAACCCAACCCTCACCAATGACTTAAGCTACAAGACCCCACCGAAAGACCAAGACTTATACTTTGCGCAATAATTCAAAGAAAAACAAAGAAACTAAAAAGGACTCGAGAGGCTAATAACAAAGATTGACTGAAGGCATAGTACCCAAAAAAAAGAAGAAGAGATTTTTGGTAGCATAGACTCTCTAATTCTTGGGGGTTGAGAGGGATTCGTTTTTAGGTCAATACGAGTGCTGGGATCCATAGACTTTGTGCATAGAAAGTTCATAGAGCGTAAGACACGACCAATGACTAAATTTTGGGTCTACTAGGACATAATTTGTGTGTGTGTTTATGTGTATATATGTGTGCACTGATGCTATTAAATAGCCCAAAGGGTTGGCCCCAGTCACACACGGAGACTCAACTAAATCTACGGTGCTTCATCCTCTTTGTTTGGAACGTCGACTGACTTAGGAATCAGAAGGGATATCCTTGACACGTCTCTAGCCTCCCTTCTAACCTTGTTCCTTGTTGCAAGAGTCTGACCCTTTGTTAAGCCAAGTGTCACTATCTCAAACTGTTGAGCAGAATCAACCCGTTAATCACTTTTATTTTATAACAATATTAGATATGATACCAAAAAATAACTATTCAACACCGTAAGCCTAGCATCGCTTATCATCATGGAGGAGCTAGATGTAACTGCCCCCACTCAATTTTTTTTTAAGTTTTACATAATGTATATATTATACTCCCTCCGTTCCTAATTATCAGTCATTTTACACAATTTTTTTTGTTCCATAATATCTGTCGTTTAATGAAACCAAAACATAATTAATATTTTTTCTTCTAAATTTACTCTTAACTTTTCAATACATTAGATTAGGTGGAGGTTAAGTGTCTTTCATATTCATTTCTTTCCCAATACGTATTGAATAAGAGCATTTTAGTATTATGTAATTATTTTATACTCATATTAAAGGTATTTAATAGCTTCCTTAATCCCTATGCAAAAAATTTAAACGACAGATATTTATGAGCGGATGGAGTATTTTTCATCTTGCCCCTCCAAACAAAAAGTCTGCACATTAATTCTGAGAATCATTCCTTCAGTCTCTAAATATTCAATCCAACAAATAAGATAATGTTTAGTTAATTGAATCCCCTTAACCTGATATATATTAAGAATAATAATATTAAACCTAATTCGTTTACCTAATTAGCTGAGTTAAATTATTACTATTTTTGGATTGACAGTAGGTCCTAATTAGTGTTGAAATTGATTATTAGTCCAACAATAATGACAGATTAGGTCACAAATTAGATCCAAATAACATCAAGCTAAGAAAAAACATAATTTCAAAAGATTAATAATGAAACTATCATGCAATAATTTTGAAATATGAAAGCTAGTCAAGAACAATTACGAATGTTTTGAATACGATTATTACTAATCAATATTTAATATTTTGCATGCATGTATTCTTAGTTTAATATTTTATCTTGTTATTATTAAATTTGTTCCTATATATATAGTAGTCATAACCCGTGTCAGAAGGCACGATAAAATATAAAATTTGACCGTTTAAAAAATTAATTCCATCATATTAAATTTTTTCAAAATATATTAACTACAAATTAACTAAATATTAAATGATTAAATATATGATAGAAATAAGTTGTGTGATTTTTAGGAAGGAAATATATAAATGATTAAATGAGTGATGTAATTTGACGTTTGAGTCTGACAAAGAAATGATGGGTGAGGTAAGTAATTGGTGATGGTTTTGAGGGAGAAAATATGATTGGGATAAAATTCAAACACACTCCCGTTTTATTATATAGATTATCGCAAATTTCTAGCTCTGTCCTTGCTTAATATTTTATCATGTTATCTTTGTTTTGAATTCTAGTGTCGTGTGTCCTGGGTCATTCCAATCTGACGAATGAGTAACAACTAAAGCCACAAGACCCAACAAGAAGACGAAGACCAATACTTTGAGAAATAATTCAAAAAAAAAAAACAAAGAAATTGAAAAGGAATCGAGTGATACTATGAACTTGCTGTGCATAAATTTACGTAGTTCGATACAAATTCCACAAATATCCATGAGAATTTGTTAAAAACTCTGACCAATCTCATAACGACGGTTTTTTAAAAACTCTGACCAATCTCATAAATCGAACCAGTGGTGGTTCATTTATTCCTTCCTCTGTTCAACGGTCTTAATTTGTTAGTGCTACCCAAGGCTGCAGCTTTCTCTCTGTCTCTCCAAGAGTGTCCCACACCTTCGCTACCCGTAAATTCTCTCCCTCTAAATAAACTTTGTTGTAAGACTGAATTTTTTGTCATATTGTTACGTAAAGAGAAACCACACTCTATGTTATATAGGGCACTCATAAATGGGTCTAACAAAATTAATTTTCAAGAAATTAACATAACTTACTGTTTGTTCCTAATTTTCAAGAAAGACAAGTTGTTGTATAGCTTGCTTTTGCATTTTGATTTGAAGTTATTCCTAATGAGTTTTGTGTTTGAGGTGGTGGTTTTGAGAGAAATGGGTAGTGATGGTGTTGATCCTTCTTCTGCTTACTTTCTCAGTCGTGTTTTACCAATCACCTTCATATGTGTATGTATAAGATTTTGGAGAACTCCCTAGATGTACTTATTCATACTTATTGTTATTGTGTTGTCAATAAATACTCAATTTCTCTCTATAGTCATGTGTGCACATATTTAAAGAGTTATACATGTTTAATATTAAGATATATTGTGGAATTTGTCCAATAAATTTTGTTTTAATTTAAGTTTTTTAGTAGAAATTTTGCTCGTTTGATTTATATTTTTTTAGCGATATTTTTGGTTTTACACAGTACTTTTAGGTATGGGTATATTTAATTATTCTTATTTGTTGAAGTTTTGTTTTTAATCCAGCTTATAAGTTGTAAGTGAAATGTTTTCGTATGTTTGAATTATTATGTTATAGTAGTTGGTAAATATTGGTATTATGGGCTTGAGTAGCATGATTGATTTAAGTTGTCTCTTTAAATAAAATGTTGATTGTATAAATTGTTGATATTGTTCAAATGTCATATTTTTAGAATGAAATATGTTAAAAAAAGATCGGTCAATTTTCTCAATTCTTTTTATAGGTTATTTTTTGTATTGTATGGGGCATTTTAGTTATTGCATTACAAATAACAGTACCTTCAAACACCAACAATTACTAATCATACAATAAATTACCCCAACAAAGGCTCACAACATACACACCAAAAGCCACAAGAAAACATTAGAAAAATTTTATAGGGGCTCACTCAATTAAGAAGAACCCCTCCAAAAATTGGCGTATGCCACTTTGTATGACGAACACACGGTATTCTTTAGTAAAAGGCGAAAGAATAGTTCGCTTTGTGCTCATCACATGGCTGCGTGCTTTCTAAAGTCCCACTCCGGAATGTAATATATAGCCCAATGCTGATCAACTTCTCATACAAAATCGATGTGGGAATATCTTTGTTATATCCCCTGACTATTTTATAAGCCCCACCACTTCCTTCTGACTAAGACAAAGTTGAGACCACTTTTCAGGATATTGTTCAACTCCTTTTAGAGCAATGTTGTTAAGTCCCTTTAGAGGCACCCTTAGGTGCTGAGTTTAAAACTTTCCCCTCCCTTATACTGTAGCAATGACCTAAAAAAAAAATAGTTTTTCTGTGAATAATAAAATGAGAATTAGAAGAAACAACAGGATTATATGTGTTAGGCAATCCTTTTGCAAATTCTCCCGTTCTTTTTGCTTGCCTTTCAAGTTCTCAAAAAACTTTTCCCACTTCCAACAAACGAAAGAAATTGCTTTATGCCGAGGAATCAATTTTCAAACATGATTCTTCTTGAGATACAAGATTAATTCTTCAACACACATAAAAGATTAAGCAAATAAGAGCAACAAAAAGGTAAATCAAATAAGTGATTGGTCTCCATCAACTTCTATCGCTTTTCACAACCACCCAAAATTAGCTAATCGTGATGCTATCACCACCGCCACCCTACTAGTAAGAGCAGCAATAGTTTTCATTGAGGCATCAACCTATAGATTTGAAAGCTTCAGTGAAGTCTTATGCTAGGTGACCGATAGTGAGCTCTTTCTGATTAACTATCATAACTCACACCCTATTGCATAGTAAAAATCAATCCCGACAGGTAGGCATGACAAATTCAATATTATTACAAAATTTAGAGGCTACTTGCTTTGCAGAAAAATTCAAATTCTCTCCGATGTATTGCATCTTGTGCAATAACATCCTCTTAATTGCATAACTTTTTGTAGGATTCTCTTGATGCTATGCTATCCATTACTCGTGCTGTGTTTGGCTTCTTAGTTGTTTAAGTCAGACTCTGATGTAACAAGTCAATTTACCTATCCTAAATCATTGAAAACTCAAACTCAAAAGGTTAAAACTATTTCTATATCTTACCACAAAGAAATAACCTTTTGGATAACTTATAGGGGCTCATCCCATTTGGACAAAACCCCTCCAAAAATAGGCGTAAGCCATTAAATGCTGCAGGCACACCGTATTCTTTAGTAAAAGGCGAAAGAATAGTTTGCTATGTGCTTACCACATGGCTGCGTTATTGATGACGTTGGCTTCTGAGTGATATATACTAGCTCAAGAATTGTTAACTTCTCATTCCCCCTCGATGTGGGATTAAGTTTGTTATGCCCCTTTACAATTTTATAGGCTTTACTTTTACTTCTTCTCATGACTTGATCACCTAAAGTTCAAATTGCTTCTTTGTGGTTAACCAAGTATTGAGGAAATCAAAGGGACTTACGAGTTACACCATTTACAAACTTCCTCACAGTTTTCCTTTTTCTTTCCTCTTAATCTTTTTCAACAAACTCAAAGAATTTGCTTTAAGCCATGGAATTGATTTTCATACTTCATTCTTATTCAAAAAAAAAAAAACAATAAGAAACAATTTCCTTCCTCTTCCACCGCAATCTATATCTACACAAAATTAGTTAGTTGTGATATTGTCACCATCACCACCGCCGCAACCATCACTACCCTATTAGTAACAGCCCCCAATAAGGCATCACCCGTGGCTTTGCAATTTTGGTAGATTCATACGCTAACTCACCAACATTGAGCTCTTTTTGATTAACTACTACAATTAGCACCATAATGCACAATTCGAAATCGAACTTGATTATTAAATTGGTATGAGATATTGAATATTCTAATGAAATTTAGAGGCCACTAACTTTGCAGAAAAATTTCGTGATACCATCGCATCATGACTGTATTCAGCTCGTGTATAGCCGAGTTCGAAACGTGTATATATTGTGTTTAATAAGTGTAACATAAAATGTTCTGCATTTATACTAAACCCAAACCTGAAACTATTTATCGATCTTACTACCACATTACTACTAGGAATTTGGAGACTCCACCGTTGGAGCCGGAGTGGCACCGTTGTGTGCGTTAGGTTGATACCGAACATGTATCATATCTGGAAAAAGTCTATTGTGCTAGATCTGCGTCACATCTACTGAAGATGTAGATCCGTTGCATCCACGTGTGCCTGAAGACTTTGAGCATTTTGTGCTGGCTCTATGAAGTAGTTTCTAGCAGTGGAGAAAATGGAGGAAGAAGACAAACTTTTGAGGACATTATTATATTTGGAAGAAGACTTTTGTGCCTGCACAGAATTTAGCAAAATGACATTGAATATAAATGCCTTGGTTTTTTACCTATCAGTAGGCCGTGGATTTCAGGTTGCAACTAGGTCTGTCATTGAACCGGATTTAATCTCAAATTCGATTTGAATTTGTTTTAGTGGATATGGATTAGATTTTCAATCTATTAATTTGATATGATCCAAGCCGAATCGGATTAAAATTGTCTAAATGTATTCGGATATAGATTTATAATAATCTGATTTGTTATTAATCTGATCAGAATAAAAAAATATATTATGTAGATAAATTTCACTCATATATTTTACTTGTCTTGGAAAATAAGTAAAAATAGAGTGAAGACCCATTTTCTCATCTTTATTTTGTTTCCCTCTCTTGTTTGATTTTCTCTCTTGCTTTTTCTTCAATTTTTCATTTTTCTTACTTTGTTTAGTTCATTATCCAAATTCTTATTGTTAATTTTTTGGCGTAAATGTGTTTTTTGTGATAATCGGATCGGATCGGGGATCCAAAAATTTATGAATCTGGACATGGATTGAATTTTTCAAATCCGTCGGATAATCGGATCAAATTGGATCAATAAAAACTTAATCATATTCGGATTCGGATATAGGCCAATCTGATCCATATTTGATCCGTTGACAAGCTTAGTTGCAAGTAAGCCGAACTCGACATCCATCTAGGTGAGAGAAAAGTCGAGTGTCGGGTGACAGGTTATCCTGAGTTGTCTGGGAAAACCTGAATTCCTGTTTAGGAATTCGGGATTATCCATATTCAATGGAAAATTTGACGGGAATGCGAGGTTTTTCACATTTGATGTATTTCTTTAGTTGAGAATAAGAGTGGTAAAATTGAGTAAGGGGGTGTACAACGGATATAGAGATCAGGTTGAGAATTTAACTTTGAGTGGTGAGGCTTGCACCATTGTACTCAATTTCTCTTAATAGTAAAGAAAGTGACCTAATCGCGCCTCGCGGACATACGTAGGAATTTTGCTAATCCATGTAACATATTGTTGTTCTTTCTTTATGTGTTTTGATTGATTGATTTATTTATTTCCTTATTATTGTAATGATCAAATTTCCACGAGTATTTCCTAATCAGTGGTATAACTGCAGTACTACCACTGGATGCAACCCAGCAAGTTGTATTAGAGCCTTGAGGTTCAACACAGGAAGGTTTTGAATTAAGAACAAAGTGCACATGTTCTTAATTATCGGTTCTCAGTACAATGGTGGAAAAAGGAATCTCAATGGGCATATTCGACGTGGAGCCATGTGATTGGACAGTGGCAATGCACAATTGAAAACATTTTAGTGCAACAAAGGCTGGTCAAAGAACTTTCTAGTATTGGAGAAATCAGAATCCATGTAAAAGAAAGATGGGAGAAAACTTGAGATGGAGGTTGTGAGCACCATCCGCTTCTTTCTCGCACTAGAGGTAAATTATAATTTTCTAACTGTAATTTCTGCTTCAAAATTGTGGAAAAAGTTAGAAAATTAATAGTTCACAGTATTTTAGTCCTAAAAATTTATTTATAATTATTGTGAATGAAAAAATGAACAAATGTAAATGATCATCTCAATGTTTTAAATAAAACTCAACGATTTAATGTGGAGGGAAAAACTAGAGAGGAGGATATGATCATCCTCTCTTTGCTTCTCTTCAAAATTTTTGGTGTACTTGTGAATATATTTTTAGCCATGACAATTGATTTTAATTAATCTTGAAATAATTCGTTCAAAATCAATCTCACGACGATCCCAAATTCCAAACCCAATTGCCTAATTATGGTTGAATGAATGTCAATCAATCAATACAACAAATACGTAGTGTGCATGTGTGCTGGCAAATGTAAGTGTGTACAATAATCAATAAGAGACACAAGCAATTTGTTAACGTGAAAAATCCTCCTCAGGAAAAATCACGAGAAAACATGTTAGGTTCATCAAAACCTAGTCCATTACTTTGCAAGTCAACATACAAGTACTTGAGACTTATATTTCAATCAATACCATAGTTAGATGCTCATTTCCTTGCTATGTCTTTCTGCCAAAAGTTCTTCTCCAATGTCTGGTGTAGCTTCACTTGGACCTCACCGCCACACATATTGTCTAGGTCTCGAGCGATTATAGGCATACCAACAATCCTCAATATGCACACACCAATGAGTTTTTCAACCAACAAGTTCTTAAACACTAATTTTTGAGATTGGCTAGAATCACTAGTGGTAGCCTTTTAGATCTAGGTGATGGTAGAAACTCTCAAGGTAGAGGAATGAATTTCTCTTTTTAAAATCTTTGTAGAGGCTTAACCTAGATGTGGGAAAACCCTACCTATTTATAGTTTCAGAATAAAGATAGTCTTAATAAATAAGAAAATTCAAATTTGCGAATGACCGCTTGATCGGTGGAAAGACAGTTATAGGACAATTGTCGCTGGAGTGAAAACAACATTTCAAACACGATTAAGGTAGACACCGCTTGAGCGACTATGAGTACCGCTCAAGTGACCATGAGACCGCTCCAGAGAGCCTTGTGCTACTTTCCATTTTCTTCTCTAAGTTATAAAGAGACTACTCTAACGAAGACTAGCAAAGCATAGATCGGTCCCTACATGTTTTTAAGCCCAAAATAATGCAAAATTTTCATCTTGAGCACTAAAAGGGTGTTGCTCAAAGAGAGGTCTGATTGTAACTCAAACTTTATTTTCAAAACACGTAAATGTTTTAGAAAAACTTTTTTTTTTAAAATTACATAGGAGTCATAATCGAGTTACTTCCAATTTTATTTTCATCATAATCATCCTAATAACCAAGGGTTCATCTTAGGTGATGACGCTTTTAGATATTGAACTTGATACCATCATGAACATGAAATAGGTTTAGGGTTTACAGTAGACTTCACGAAATTAGTCAATTACAAATAAGATCTAATAGAATGCAATCAAAGAAAACGACGTCTGGAACAAAAAGGAAATCTCCTAATTCAAATCAAGCAGGCAGTGTATAAGATGGTTAAGACGGAAATAATGATTTTTCGTCAATCACCAGAGGTACGAATTATCTTTTTGAATGGATTTAGGATGTTGTTATCATATTTATCCTTATAAGGAGTGATTGTCTATATGATGAGAACACTAGGTGATGTGCGGTATGTCTCTAAACTCTAAAAGTTTTAATTTCCTTGGCTACACTTGATTCCAAATGGTTTCAACATCCCAACAAATTTTCAAGTGGGTCATGGTTATAATGAAGGGAAACAACTATAAAATTGGTATGGACAGACAGGGAGTATTTTTACATGTAGAGCTAGTATGACCACTCCCTTGGATTCGAGTACTCATGACATTACTTTATGACGTTTACACCTTGGCCATATGAGTGAGAAAGGTCTGTAGGAATTTCACATAAAAAGTCTACTTAATATCGTAAAAACTTGTAAATTTTTTTTTTTACAAGTATTGCTTATATGGGTAATGGTGCAAGGTGAACTTCAGAGCATGATAAGATACAAGCTAGGATGTGATGTTTGGGGACCAGTCACAGTTTCTCAATTACTTCTCTAGAAAAGTATGAGTATATTTCATGACACACAACAGTGGAGTATTTAAAAATTCAAGCAATGGAAAGTGAAGATGAAAAGTAAGTAGGAAAGCAAGTCAGGTACTCACGGATGGACAATGGAAAATTCTTAATAATGGTTTGTTTACTATTCTAATGCTTATGTTGATGACATGTTAACTGTTTAATAACACGCATGAGCTGATGTTGTTGAAGTTCAGACCACAGAGGAATTTTGATATTATTGGATCTAGGCATTGCTATCAGGATCCTGGGAACATAAATCCGGAGGGACAGGAAAAAAAGCAAACCATGGGTATCACAAAAATAAATTCGTGAATAAGGTGCTAGAGAGGTTTAATGTGGGTAATTCCAATCAGTCCCTAGTACTCTAGCAAACCACTTTATATTATCTGCTAGATTGCATACTTCTACACATGATGGAGGTGAGGAAATGTCCTATGTGCCGTACAAATGTA
Organism: Ilex paraguariensis; assembly: GCA_963454935.2. NCBI lineage: Eukaryota > Viridiplantae > Streptophyta > Magnoliopsida > Aquifoliales > Aquifoliaceae > Ilex > Ilex paraguariensis. The sequence continues at coordinate 19,368 of CAUOFW020006338.1, forward strand.
GTGGAAAATTTTATGTAAGTCATGGTTTGCAGTTGGCCAAGTATCTCACATGCAGACAATTTGGTGAGCAAGTACATGGATAATCTGGGAAAAAGAGCAGCACTGGAATAGATATTCAGGTACTTCAGAGGTACGTTAAATTTTGGTATCTTGTATGAGAAACAAGAAGTAAAAAAAGGACAAGTTGTGGGCTACGTGGGTTGTATAGGTGACCTGGACGAATGAAGGTCTACTACAAGTTTGGTGGATCTATCATTTGGATAGTTATATATACTTCAATTGGATACTGCTTTATCCATAACTAAAGCGGAATATACGACAATGGTGGAAGTTGTCGAAGAGGCTTTGTGATTAATATGTTCAATTAACTAAGATTGAATCATGGAAATTTGGAGCTATATTTACAAAAGGTTATTTGGCAGAGGTTATAAAAATAAATATATTATAAAGTCGGTTACTACAAAGGAGTTCGAGCATAACTTGGACTTGATCAATTTTTTCGCACCGTTAAAGATTGTTGGATATCCTAAGGAGCGGGGATGGGCATCTGTACCAAGATGTGGACCTGATGTTTCAAGTGAAAGTCATTGAATTTTTTTCAAGGTGAAGATTGTTGACGCTGGAAGTTTCGGTGGCTCAAATTCGATGGGCTGCGCAGTCCCACAAGAAAATTCGGAGTCAGAGTGGCGCCTATGTGGGTTGTTAGTGGCGCCGTTGTGTGCGTTAGTTGATACCGAATAAGTATCAAATCTGGACAAAGACTTTTGTGCCATATTTGCGTCACATCTATTGAAGATGTAGATCCGTTGCATCCACGTGTGCCTAAAGATTTAGAGCATTTTGTGCTGGCTCTATGAAGAAGTTTTTGGCAGTGGAGAAAACGGAGGAAGAAGACAAACTTTTGAGAGCATTATCATATTTAGAAGAAGACTTTTGTGCCTGCAGAGAATTTAGCAAAATGGTATTGAATATAAATGCCTTGGTTTTTCTCCATAATTATGAAACTGCCATTAGAGCTTTGCCTATAAATAGGCAGTGCATTTCAGGCTTCAAGTAAGCCGAACTCGACATCCATCTGGGTGAGAGAAAAGTTGAGTGTCAGGTGACGGGATATCCTAGTGATATGCAAATTCAACTGGGAATTTGGAGGGAATGTGAGGTTTATTTTTTCACATTTGATGTATTTCTTTGCTTGAGAATAAGAATGATAAAATTGAGTGAGGGGGTGTACAAGAGATGTAGAGCACAGGTAGAAAATTTAATCTTGAGTGGTGAGGTTTGTACTATTGTACTCAATTTCTCTCAAAAGTAAAGAAAGTCATGACCGGATCGCGCCTCGTGGATATAGGAAGGAATTTTGTTGAACCACGTAAAATATTGCTATTCTTTCTTTATGTGCTTCGATTGATTGATTGATTTATTTATTTCTTTGGTATTGTACTGACCAAATTTCACAAGTATTTTCCAATCAGTGGTATAACTGCAATACTACCACTAGGTGCAACCCAACAAATACACCTCTATTTGAAGTAAATAAATAAAATTTCAAGCTACTTGTTAGCATAATTAAGATATTAATATCAGGTTGCAAAACTAGGCTCCAAAGCTTATGTTTTCAACTGTTTTTATTGATTCCGTGATCCATGTCCCATGACAAGAATTGTGGATTCAGTTTTATTTTGCGCATTATTTCTTGTGGATTCCTTCTATACTAAATCATTCATAACAGATTGAACTTGGACCTAAATGGTTCTCAACGGATCGAGATTCATCCGCTAATTTTTTTCTCAATAGTAAATAACCTATCATGTATTCAAATGGAATTCACTATTTATAAATAAGTCCCTCACACATACGTGGCGTTTTATCGGGTGAAAGTGAGAGAAAGATCAATGTAGGGGATCTCGATCAGATCCTGACTAATACGTAGATGGGAATGGGGAAGAGAACTAGTGCTAGAGGCTAGAGAGGAATTAAAGAGAATTAGAGTTCCCAATCTTGAAATTATCAAGCCTGAAAAATAGTAAAGAATATTATATCAATAGATGCACATTACACTGGAAAAAAAATAAGCAATCATTGAAATGTGTTGGGGTGAGTCTCTAGTCTTCAAATATTACCAATTCCTGTGCTACAAAAATCCACATAAGGTTAGAAATAGAATTGATCTTACCAATTCACACTAGAATTGATCCTACCCATTTTCATAACACCAATCATAATGAAAAAATATTAAAAATACCCAAAACAGTCCACATGAACCTTATGGACACCTTAGGTTAGAAATATGTCTGAGTAGGAGGAACCCTACCTCTTGAGGCGTAAAAAATTTGTAGGAAGTCTCAAGAACAAGATTCAAGCTCAAAGCTTAGATTTCTCCAAAATCCTCTCTTTGGATCTTCGGTGAAAATCTTTGTTTTTGGTACCCACGCGTAGCCCTCGTCGTAGAGATGAACTTTGGCTCTTGGTCCGAGTTGATCCGAGCGACGGAACTCTGAGAATCGGCGAAGGAAGATTTGGTTTCTCCCTTTTCTCTCCCTCTTGCTCTCACACGTTGGAACTAGCTGAAATGCAGAGATCTTTCTGCAAAAATATCTGATTTGCCCATATTTATACTTTTCACAGACTTGGCCCTCGTCGCGCCAAGTGTCCTCTTTTGTTCGGGTCCGTTTTCGTCCCGAAACGATTAAATTTTGTACCGATTTAAGCTAAAAATATTTTATATGAATTTTATTTAAAATATTTTTTGAATTTCAAAATTTTTATAAAAATTTTATTTTGGGAGTCACCGGACACCCATCACCTCGAAAAACGTGAAAAATCCGACTATCTCAGAATTTGATGAAATTTGTCTGAGTAACTAGATTTCGCGAGAAGAATCCAACGGTGAGGTCTGTTTCATCATCCGAGGTCTAAAAAAATACATGTTTATAACCCGCGCTATAATGACAAATTACCATTTTTCAAAACAAGTTAAAATTTTTCCCGGGTTTTATATTCTTCCCCCCTTAAAAGAATTTCGTCCCCGAAATTCACATACACATGCACATACAATCACATGCATATGCAATAGTCAAATAATGCTAAATGACCATAAGAATGTACCTTCATCCTCGAACAAGAAAGGATAACTGGTATGGACAGTGACCTCGCGCTCCCATATCGCCTCCTCTACTCCTTGATGCTACCACAACCTTCACTAGCCGCACGGTCTTGCCTCGCAAAATCTATTCCCGACTATCCGTGATGCGCACTGGTCCCTCCTCGAAAGTCCCATCAGCATCAACAACAAGCTCTCCCCAATCCACCACATGAGTCGGATCCGGGACGTACTTCCGACGCATAGAGACATGAAATAATGCATGAAAACCCGATAGATTTGGCGGTAACGCCAACTGGTAAGCAATTGTACCCACTCTCTCAAGTACCTCGAAGGGCCTGATGTATCTCGGCGACAGCTTCCCCCACTTACCAAACCAGACCACTCCTCTTTAGGTATAACCTTCAAGAAGACATGATCTCCCACCTCAAACTCTAGAGGTCGCCGCCGTCTATCAGCATAGCTCTTTTGCTGGCATTGAGCCGTGAGAAGACGCTTCTGAATCAAGTCCACCTTCTCCGAGGTGTCTCTAACCACTTTCGGAGCCGTAGAAGACCTCTCTCCTACCTCCGTCTAACAAATCGGAGAACGACATGACCTCCCATATAGCGCCTCATAGGGTGCCATCTATATGCTCGCCTGGTAACTGTTATTGTATGCGAACTCCACAAGGGTAAGTGATCTTCCCAGCTACCCTTGAGATCTAAGACACATGCCTGTAGCATGTCCTCTAAAGTCTGGATAGTCCACTCAGAATGACCGTTCGTCTGGGATGAAAAACAGTGCTCATCATTACTGTGTTCCATGGCTCGCTGAAAATTCTCCTAAAAATGAGCTGTAAACTTGGGATCCCGGTCTGATACAATAGATACGAGTACTCCATGCAGCCGGACAATCTCATGTATATATAACCTACATAATTCCTCAAGTGTGAAGGTCTCCGCACAGCCAAAAAGTGTGCCGACTTAGTAAACCGGTCCACTATCACCCACACCGCGTTATGACCCCGCGATGTCCGTGGCAAATGGGTCACAAAATCCATCGTGATATGCTCCACTTCCACTCAGCTACCTCCAAAGGCTGGAGTAATCCCGTTGGTCTCTGGTGTTCAGCCTTAACCTGCTGACACGTGAGACATCGACTGACAAAATCGCCAACCTGCCTTTTCATTCCACTCAGTAATACTGGCGACGAAGATCATGATACATCTTCATGCCCTCTGGATGAACTGCAAAACGGAGCAATGAAACTCCTTAAGGATCTCCTCCCTCAGATCTGCCAATTGAGAAACCACAACCCTTCCTCGATACCAAAGACTACCATCCAAGTGAATAACTCAGCCCTCGTCACCTGTACTTGCCTGTACACGGTCCCGAATGGACAATAGCTCCGTGTCTTGACCCTGGGATTCAATCACCCTGCTTAGTAGAGATGGCGTAGCCACCAAACTCCCCAAAGTACCCTGAGCCTGACCCATATAACATAGCCCGAACTATCTCACAATCTCGAGCATCTGCCATTCCCGGGAAGCTAACTAGCAAAACTCCCCTGTGACCTTCGGCTAAGTGCATCAGCCACCATGTTTGTCTTACCATGAAATGCCAAAGTGAAGTCATAGTCCTCTAAATACTCCATCCACCGGCGTTGCCTCATGTTGAGGTCCCGCTGTGTGAAAATATACTTCTGACTCTTGTAGTCCAAAAATACTTCAAACTGTTCACCATACAGGTAGTGACACCAAGTCTTCAATGCAAAGACAATGGCCGCCAACTCCATGTCATGTGTGGGGTAATTCTGCTCGTGATTCTTTAGCTGCCGAGAACCATAAG